>JARLTB010000088.1:16422500-17022500 GCA_030141615.1 Unio pictorum
CGTTAAAAGCACTCCACTTTGGCGGATACCTTGCCTGATTGTTATAGGCTCATATTTGGTGCCATTCATAATTACAATGATGTATATAGTAGAACATGATTCATTATTTACAGTGAGGAGTTTAACAGAAATTCCCAATAGAACAAGCTTTATGAAAAGGTGCCTTACAATGTCAAAACCCTCCCTTATGTTCCAAAATTCGACACAGACCTTTGTTTCTAATTCCAGGTTAAACACATCCGTTATGCAACCCAACCCCTTTTTGGAATCTCTGCTGCTGAGTATTAGGAAAATTGAGCATTTTTGTTTTGTACCATGTATTAAGTCTAACACAGACACATTTTTCAAATAGTTTGTGCAAAACGGGTAGTAAATATACCGTTTATAATTGTCACGGTCATATGCGCAAACTCACTCAGTCATGCAAGGTTAGTTTCTTTAATCTTTATTCAAATAAGTGCATTGTTTATCTATTATATTGTACCTTGAGTGGTCGAGGGCACAAATTAAACACAAAATTATTTCGTTTCTTAAGTCTTGGGACATATATCTTAGCAAAATCATTAAACTTTCAAGGAATTACTTCTGACTGTTTATAACATCACTACGTTGTTATGAATTTAACTTTCATTTTCATATATCTTTCAATAATTGATCGATGCATGTTTATTTTTTCACATTTTTTTTCCAACCAGGTGTGGATTGATGCAGTCACACAAATTTTCTGGTCGTACGGTCTTGGTCTCGGAAGTCTGGTAGCCTTGGGAAGCTACAATAAGTTTCACAATAATGTTTACAAGTAATGAATCTAATTTTCGATTAAGACAGTCATTTTTATCTTGGATATGAAACAGGATTGAGTTATGGTTGATAGGATGAGCACAATATTTGTTACTATGGTAGTGTAATATTTTATTAATTTTTAAATTAATTCTTAGTTAATACAATTCTTATCATCTCTCCAATTTAGTCAAAGAATATAAAAACTAAACCTTTTTGCCACTGCAGCAGTTGTTCAAGTTTTTCTTTTACAAATTTCTGATTCTTTTGGACAAAAACTTGTTTTCAGAAAATTAGTCAGAAAAACTGTTAAAAAACCAATTTAAATAAAGAAACTGATTTTAATATGCATATTTTGTGCTGATATGTAAACGACCATAATATATTTTGACGCCAGTACTTTGAACTTTACAAAAACAATATTAATCATTTTAAACTGATAGAATTTTAAAAACAAATGAAACGTCTTGATATTACATTTTATTCTTAGAACCGTTTGATCGGACAATTTTCATATTTTAGGGACGCAGTCTTTGTATCGATACTCAACAGTTCCACTAGCATGTTTGCTGGATTTGTAATATTCTCCGTCATTGGATTCATGGCCAATCAGCAGCAAATTCCGGTCAGCCAAGTGGCTGCATCAGGTACGTATGACACACGTATCAGGTGCGCACTGCACTCGTTTATTCATTCGTTAAAGAAACCATTTGCAATATAAAATTCTTTCATCAAAAATATTTTATATAATTTGATTGACATGAATCAACTGGGCGGCTGTAAGAAGTAAACAACTAATTGTTGTTTTTACGATTTATTCTTTTCTGTTCTAATAAGTTAGTTCAAGGATCACATGTTAATTTTGTATCCCTTACTTAGAAAAAATACAAAGGAAACAAGTGCATTCCTGAATCACCAATACATGGTCATATGTTGTGCTCTTACGGCTGCAGTAATGTCATTTTGCTGAATCTGGGATAATTCTCTCTCTCTCTCTCTCTCTCTCTCTCTCTCTCTCTCTCTCTCTCTCTCTCTCTCTCTCTCGTAATTACCACAGCCCGACCGTGTCATTTTGTTTCGTTACAGGTCCCGGTCTGTCATTTCTGGCCTACCCGAGCGCTGTTATACAACTCCCCATATCTCCGCTGTGGTCTTTTCTCTTTTTTCTGATGATGCTGATGCTTGGACTTGATAGCCAGGTATGCATGCAGCCACACTCACCCACCCTCACACATAGATTTAAAGCTCAAACGTGTTTCTCATGAACGATTAGATACTGGATGTACTATGCTTCTACCCACTGTAATGTTGTTACAAAACGTCTGTAGCTTTCACACTTCAAGTCTGTTTCTTTCTTGTAAACCTTTTAAAATTAACAAGAAATGGTGTGATATATTATAACATTAATTATGTGATAAATTATTCGTACTCGAACCTAATACACGTCATCGTCAAAAATATTATCGCTATTAGTCCCGATGAAAATCGTTATCTCTCTTAATGTCTCATGGATTCTCTGTAGTCTGAGAGTCTCGTACAAATCTGATTATGCATGATGTCAGAGCCTATTAAAATGTCCACAATTTGGCCGCCCAGCACGTGACTTCATTGGTATATTTGTTTCATAAGCAAGAGTCAACGGAAAGAAGTGGCATGCAGAAGTCATTAGCCTAACTGCTTATCTTCCATACGCGTTAACTTAGTCTTATCGTTTGTTTCATAACAAGTTTGCCTATACCACTGTTGTCTCGGATATAAACACTTATTAAATGGGAGACAACAATAAACTGGAAGAAAAAAAACAGCGTTTAACACGGACTATATGAGTAAAGATACAAATAGGAAGAAAACAACAAGGTATTGACCTCTGCATATCAAAGATTATCATGGACCCACGATTATGACATTAAAGCTATATTCAAATGTGTCACAGAACGACAGGCCCGACATAACATGCACGACTGTTATTAATGGAAGTATGATACCGTTGCAAAAATCACTCCGTCATATTCAATTTGCATTTTTCTTTAAATCATAGATAAATTAAATTGTCAATTCTGAATAATGATTGTCCTTATACAAATACTCGAGTAGATATGCTTACATTTAAAAATTGTAGGCTTATACTGATGAATGTCTTTACTAGCTCTCTGGTAATAGTGTGTGCACTAGCAACTGATGACAGTCTGGGTAATTTGTTGAAATAGTTTTTCTTTAAAAATAAAATTCTGATGACAAAAATGTCGATTACTTGCTGTATACCATTATTCCATGAATGCTTTTTTTTATAGTTCTGATTATGAAACTGTCTATTCTCTGCTGAATACCTATGTTCTATGAATACTGAGTCATATCTCCAGAATGAATACTGAATCTCATTTCTTTTATAATTTACACATGAATTGATATTTCATGCAAAGAATTTGAAAATATGTTTGAAGAATGCATGCCATCATCACTCTTAGTAAATGTAAATGTTTACTAAATTCATATTTCTGCTCTCCAGATATTATTTGATTTAAGTACAGATGTATATTTAATAGCAGGTATTCACTAAAAGCGTATGTTAATAAGTATGGTCATATTGTTTATTGCTACTAAATTCTGTATTGTATATTTGTTGTTATGGTTACTCATTTGTTCCTAGTTGATAATATATGACTTCTTTTTACCACAACAACTTCTTGCGCATATCTTTGCATTATCTTCAATATGTGATCATCAATCATACGCTGTTTACATCACAAGGCTATTATGAAAATTTATGAACATTTAAGGTCCTCACACTATGATCACAACTTAAGTATGGAATACCTTTTTGTAGACATGGTTTCTCATTTATCATTATATTTGTTGTGCATCCTTTGTGTATTTGTTTGGGGATGGAGTGATGTGCTTTCTTCCTTTCTGTATTCCTCTTCCTTACCGATGCAATTATGCGGCTTTCCTGGTGTTTGCAAGACGCTGCTACCACTCATCCAAGTTTATGTCAGTAATGTATTCTGGGTAGGATGCAACATCATCTCGGCCGCTCCTTTGTATCTACTTCGAGTTATGATAAGTACAGAAATAATGTAGGTTATATTGTCCTAATTTCAGCTTTTCGTTTCAGCTTCGTGTTTTCATTATAGTTATGATCCAAACATCACGAAAGATGTTATGATAAAACTATATTTAAATATTGTTTGAAGTGCGCAAGTCCTAACTCATTTCACACAGGAACAACTTGATATATTACTTGTACTGAATAATTAAAGGAGTTAATTCTCAAAAGGAGATTCTTTTTTACATCAAGATATTAGATAACACTGCACTATTCATAGGCATCGTACTGCAGAAAACAAACATGCCAATAGTTTTCATAGCATATATGGATCTTTCTGAAACACACAGTAGCCAGGATCGACTTGGATTGTTTTGAAATGTGAGAATATTGTCAAATATCTCCCTAAATTACCGACCACATAGTCTTTGTATCCGAGCAACGTATTTCGAACACAATTACTACAGTTAAACCATGGAATATCTTGCTGGGTCAAAACATCAATCAACACGTAAGAATCTATTGAAAAGCAAACAAACCTTCAGATCGACATAGTCGTTACACTTGTGTCCAGATAAGTTTTTAATTCGGGTAGAAGAAAATTTAAATTTCCTCATTACCATATAGAAAACAAATACTGTTGACTAATCAACATTCTGCCGAGAACACTGCACCAAACTGTTCCAACCCAGAAGATTGTTGCTGATGTTTAAATGCAACAGAAAAAATTAACCACCCATTGTTCTCTTATACATATCAGTCACTTTTTTGTTGGGTTGTTATTTTTTTCAGAATTATTTGCTTTAAATGCAAATTCACGTGAGAGTGTGAGAAAAGTCCGTTCGAATCCTACCTTTTAAGTAAGGTCAGTACATGGACTATATGGACTAATACAGCAGAGAATATGGACTGTATTAGATTCACAGTACCACTTGCTGAACTCTCTTTATAGTTTATATACAGATACATGGATGAAAACATTGAATAAATACAACGTAAGAACAATTTTTGAACATTAATCCGGTTTGTGATCCAAAATAAATGAGCAAAATTGTATTTTAGGTCTCACGAGTTAAAAACTTGTCAGACATATGCAGTCTATGAAATCTAGTTAATGTCAAGATAATTTATGGTATGAAGCAAAGTTTTTAGCTTATCCAGTTCTTAAAATAACATATATAAAATTGGAATTTGGGTATTTTCTTCAAGAGAGTGAGAACGAGAGAGAGGAATAATGGAAATTTAGGTGGTTACATAGACACAAAGAAAGATTTGTTCTCTTATCTACAGTTTGTGACGATGGAAGGATTCTTTACCGCTTTGATTGACGAGTTTCCAGGATTGCTAAGGAAACGGCGGGAAATTTTCATTGGTATCGTCTGCTTCATCTCCTATTTAATTGGACTATCATGCGTCACTGAGGTGAGCCCTTCGTTTTGATTTTATTTTCTTTGTACTTTATAACATTTTGTTGCAACTATGTTGGTTCTTTCAACCCCGTTCTTTCCAAAACTTATGAAATATTCCTAGATGCGATGTTATGTTCTTTTTTTTCTCACTTTTGTTTCGAAAACTAATGGAAGATACGTTCACTCAGACCATAACAGATGAAACCTTGTAACCTTAAAAAGGAGACGTACTTGACTTTTGAAGACATTTAAAGAATGGACTATATACTCTTCTTCCTTTACGCTTTAGTATAGAAACTCCTGTAAAACAGATTTTTGTTTTGCATTAAATGTATGAGTATTGTCTCCCTTTTATGTTATCTTTTTAACGATTGTAAAATGGCTCTGCGTTGCATAATGTATAGATTGAGTTGTTCAATTCTGCACCGTAGACTAGTTTATATTCACTATCTTTTTTCAGGGCGGAATGTACGTATTTCAAATATGTGATTTCTACTCCGCAAGTGGACCGGGTCTTCTTATTCTCATCTTCTTCGAATGCACTGCCGTTTCATGGGGATATGGTAAGACAAATCTTAACTACCTCCTTCATCTAATCAAACAAAAAGCTAACGTTTCATAATGAATTCGGGCTGTGATTTTAACGTGCGTGTTGTGAGGTCTATCAGTTATCAGTATTATCGTCCATATTTTGAAGTATATTAGGAATTAATTTTAACATGCATCCTATGACGTATATATCATGTATCAATATCAACATGTATGTTGTGAAGTATATAATGTATCAATCTCAACATGTCTGTTGTAAATTATATCATGTATCAATATTAACATGCATGTTTTGAAGTTTACTAGGGATCAATATTAAGATGAATTATGATGAATATCATAGTGCACTATTAACATATATGTTTTGACGAATGTAAGGTGCTAAGGTTTAAGTGTGACGCTACAAGAATTGTATACGTTATCAAAACAAAGAACTTATATTCACAAACAGCAAGTAAAACACTTTTTCAAATGAGCCAAGCAAATATAAAAACTGGCTTCTGATTGGTTACATGCCAACATGGACGAAATAGTAATGTTATGGATTAATATTTTTGTAGTTATACTCATGTTATTTTTAGACCTGCAAATCAATCATCAGAAGTAAACCTGTTGCACTAGTTCTAATTATTTACTTGCTGCATGTTCACCAGGTAGTTCCGTTGCAGAAACACACTTTGGAATATGCTTGCATCATACACGGATTTAAAAGGAAGAAAAAAAAAACAGGCGGAAGAAAAATTATTTTCAGACACTTTGACATAAAGTTTCATGCAGAAGAACACACCTTGACGCTAATGCCCAAGTTAAAATTCAAAGTTTTTCCAGTCGATTAAATGATGAATGTTTTAACATTCTGACTTCAAATCGCGATATAAAGATAACATTCTGACTTCAAATCGCGATATAAAGAGCGGACAATACTGAAATCGTGCCAATGATTAATACCGTACGCTGTTACAAATGTTAGAATAATGCAGGTAGGAACTTGGTATTTATTCACTATGTTCACATTGTTTAGCAGGTAAAGTTTGCTTGGGGAAGGGGGCAAAATTAAAGGGATATATTTATATTCTGCACAGTGGATTTGTCCCTACCTTCTCCCAGCAGATGCCTATGGTACCGTATTTGAATTTTCAGCAACTGACCGTCTGCTACTATCGATTGCCTCTCTGGTGCTTTGATATGACGATTACACCACTTCGACCTTAGCGGCATTGTCTGTATTATTATTATTATTATTATTATTATTATTATTATTATTATTATTATTATTATTATTATTATTATTAAAAGAAGCTTATCATATATATGGCAGGTGTGAATAGGTTCTACGAAAACATGCACAGTATGTTCGGATTCTACCCCAGCTTTTTCTGGAAGATAACTTGGTGCGTGACGACGCCAGGCATTTGTGTTGTGAGTATAGTTTCTATGCCAGTCCTTATTTATCTATCCGAATAATCCTCAAGCCGAATACGATGTGACTTTGCAGTTTGCTCTTTGTGAACGTGTGACACATGCATTTAGGCCAGTGTTGTCTATCATGCGGCCCGCGGGCTTATTTTAAATGACCCGCAAGAGTTTTAGCAATTTTTGTGCATTTATATATTTATTTTTAAAAAAAAGTCCATGACCTAACTTTCATATGATATCTTCTTAACCAGGTAAACAATTGTATATAATTGTTATATTCGTTACTTTCAAGTTTTCTGCCGCGGCCCTCGGCTTCAAGAAATATGTTTCAGTGTCCCATGGTGTCAAAAAGATTGGACAGCACTGGTTTAGGCAGTCATACTAAGCTCGTCTGTTTTGACCGAGATCCGGTGACAAAAAAACTACTTCACCGGCGAAAAAACATTTTTTGTCAGTTTTTTTTTAGTCATGAACTCTAAAACTTGCTACAAATGTTCATTAAATACCGATATTTTGCTTCAACGATATATTCCGGGTTTGTTTCTTTAAAAGCTGTTTGTCAGTAATCACGCGTGAGTAAGTTCCCGCCTGTTTTCATACTAAATCTCTAAAGCAAAAGGCAAGTTTGAAAACGTTTATTATTTCAACAAACTTAAATGTTTTAGCTAGTTGGTTTTTTTATGTGCTCCACTAAAACTATTTTAGAAAACGAGAATGTTGTATGAAACAGTGCAATATATGAACCTTATTTTTTTTTTTACTGTTCAGCTTCCCTATGCATTCACAGTTAAGAACATTGTATTAAATTTAAAATTTGTATACAATTTTATTGTTTGTTTTCTTTTTTCTTGTTCAGATGTGGGATTAGACACAAATAATAATGTAACAAATTTGGAGTATGCGCATTTGATAGCGCCCCGTTTTAAGCAATTCTTAGATTTATTTGTGTGATTACTGGGATTCGGCGCCATGAAAATTTTCCTAGCCCGAAATAATTAGCCAAGTATTAGAAGCAAACGTCACGGAGTCGAGTGTTAGTGAGTTTGAACCATGCCAGGGTTCGCTAGTAGTGAATTTAGGTCCAAACCGAATGACTGTCCTTGTGTAACGTAGTCCATATTAAAATTTAGTGGTGTATAATAGTGTTGTGGTTGAGATGGCAGTATTTACGGTAGGAAACCAGTAAATTACACATTGGAATCAATAAGTTGGGACTTGGTAGATACCGTTTATGCGTCCATAGTGGAAAATAGGCGTAGTTATATAAGCGTGATACGCCGGTAAAAGTGTGTATTGACTGGCCTAGGGTGGTGCAGTTAAATAGTTCCCATTGAGAAAAGGGGATACTAGTGTATTTTCTATGGCATAACCGACTGGCGGTACGGAAATCTGATGATAATGAAGAAAAACCATGCAAAGGTGTAGTTAATGGACTTTTGGGCAAATTGTTTCATCTGTGGTCTCGAATTGATTAGAGCAAAATTTAGTATATAAAAGCAGACACGTCTGGCTTTCCAATTTACAACTCAAATTGTATGGAAGTCTTTGGAAATTTGGGGAAAACATAACTTAGAGCGGGATTCGCGCTAGGGTTTTGACACCGCTCGGTCAAGTATTACCCCAATGCGTGTAACAATAGCATTGTTTACAGCCTGTTGGTACCTTATCGTCTTTAGTTGAATCGACTAGGTAAAATTATATCCTTTTGACTTTTAAAAAAATACAACACGCAGGGAAAAAGTGTACAAATTACATCTATATTTACATCTATATCATATTTGTAACGGTTTCAGAGCAACACAACCAAAGTAAATGTTGATGTTCTCTCAATGGAGGCTAACATCTATCATATAGAACAAATCGCGAACATGCATTGGTATGGACAAACACAACAGAGACGTAGACATATGGACATGTATAGAGACATAGACATATACAAACAAACAAGTCGTTGTGTTCAATTTCCCATGTTGCTATACAGACCCAATCCTTTGTCATGGGTGGGTGTGCAAGTGGCTGACCTGAAATACGTTCTACTGTGGGTAGGTAGTTAGGTGAAACGAAATTGATAGGGACAATGATAGTTGTATAGCGACAAAGACCAAGACACCAGCTATACCATAAAACATCCTAATACCATCCCATGCCAAAAATAGACATCTTCACAAGTGTCCTGTGTTAGCTTAGAATGTAAGAGAATTAGATAAAATCTCACAAATTATAGTATCCGTTGTCCCTTACATTACAAAATATAATATCCATCACACCCAATACACCATTCTACTATATCCTACTCACTATACTACTACTACTACTACTACTACTACTACTACTACTAATAATAATAATAATAATAATAATAATAATAATAATGAGGACTTTGTATAGCGCCTAATCTTTAGAAGCTCTAAGCGCTTTACAACATTAGACAATTCCTATAACATAAAAAAGACATAAAATGATACGATTACAAAAACAAACACCATGAAACTAGAAAATATAAAGCCATGCTGAAAATATTTAAGGGAGAAAATATTTTTAAGTTTTTAAGTTTATTCTTGCAGTCGAAATAGGCAAGTTTTAAGAACACTCTTGAATGGGATCACTTTGTCGTTGTGTTTAAAGGTCAGTGGGTAGTATCTTCCGCGTTGCTGGGCCTTGGTATGCAAAAGAACGTTGTCCATATCGTTTTCATATTGGGAATAATGAGTATACTATTGTCAGAAGAGGAGCGTAAGTAGTTGCTGGTGTATACACATGGGTGAGGCCGGATAGGTATATTGAACTGGAGTCAGTAAGTGAAACGTAGCAAAGGGAACAGATTTTGTATTTGATCTGGATCGATTGGATAGCCAGTGTAGGGTACAGAGCAGCGGGTAGGTGTGGTACTCTAAAGATGATTTGAGCAGCTGTGTTTTTAACTTTTTGAAGTTTCTGGGGTAGATATTGACACGAACCAGACATAATTGAATTACAAAAGTTCAATCTTGAATGTACGAATGGACACAAGTGTTTTAGTGGCATGAGCTGAAAGATATATGCGAAAAGAGCTGATGTGTCTCAGCTCAAGATATGTTGCCTTGCATATATTTATGACATGTTTGTGCAATGTGTGAATTTAATGTTGGTGTGGCTGATATTTATTATTTGAGGTAAAGGATGTGAATGAGAAAGTATTTGTTTTGTGATCAGAGCGGCTTTAGTTTTATCAGCATTTATATGCAGCATGTTACATATCATCGTTGATTTCACATCAGAATGCACCTCTCTAAACCTTGGATGGTAGAATCAACTCCAGCTGGGTGGCTAGATGTGTATATGTGGGTGTCGTCAGTGTACAATCGATGAGACACTGGATGTTGATTTATGACACTTGAGAGTGGTTGAGTGTATAGAATGAAGAGAACAGGTCTATGAACATACCCCTTTGGAATACCACAACTTGAATCAACTGGTCTGGAGTGTATTTCATTTGCGGATACAATTTGTGTCATGTTGGCCAATTAGGACATGAACTACAGTAAGGCTGTATCATGAATGCTATATACAGTAGGAGACCGTGAAGTAATAGATCATGGTCTATTGTATCAAATGCTGCATACAAATCAAGGAGGATGACGACTATATTCATTCCGCTATCCAAATCAGAGAGAATGTCATTAAATACTTTCAGAAGAATATTTTTAATAATGTGGCGAGGACGATATGCAGACTGTACATTGCTAAGAAAAAAGAGTTTCTGAATTCGGATGAGATACAAGTTGGGAAATAACGACTGTTTTATATGAATGGGAGATTAGACACTGAGCGGTAGTTCTTTAAATCGTTATCGTCGAGTGTTGGTTTCTTCAGCAGAGGCCATACAATGGCAGTTTTGAAAAATGATGGGAATTCCCGGATGAGAGAAGGAGGTATTAATAACATCAATTAGTCAAGCCAATACTGGATCTAAGCACTCAAGCAGCAGTGGTGTTGTAACTGAATCATGTTCACATGACTTTGGTGCACTCGTCATCACGAATGTTCCTATTAAAGCCATAGAGACAGGTTCAAATGCTGCTAATGGTTGCTGAAATTCTGTATCGCAACTGTATGGTGACGAGTCAATTGAAATTGTGTTGTCAAGATTATCTCTGATGGTTTGTACTTTGTCCCAGAAGAAATCTGCAAACACGTTGAAAGGTCGACTGGAGAGAAGGTAGCTGGAAGTGGTTTATATTTGCTCCTTGACATTAGCTCGTTAGTAATCTCGAAGAGCTCTTTGCAGCTTGAACTTTCCATTACCTTTGTACTGTAGTGGAAAAATTTCGCTGCATGGATTAAATTTGTGACTATCTGAAATGCCCTGTGTTCACTTAGAATATAAGAGAAAATGAAATCTCAGAAATATATATCACTTACACCACAAAAATACTATCCACTACACCAACTATACCAACCAGTATATCATACTCAATATCCAGCGTTAGCTCAAAATGTAAGAGGATGAGATAAAATCTAAAAAAATAGACTCTTTCACCATCAAAATACTAGGTGGAAAAACGTTTGTATATATTTATGGTCACAATTTGTAGGATAGTCCATTTAAATTCATCACTGATTTGTGGGATTCTTTGTTAACCACACTGAAACAGCAATGTCGAGCCAACGAAGACGATAGCTTGACACTTTTCATTTATCACGATTGTCTGAAGTCACCCGTTTGGATCGTGTTTAGCAGGTCATCAGAATTCACACCTTTCAAAGTCATCGACAAGATTCAACACGTTCAGCTATCCAACGACAAGTTTCACGTCGCCGATGGAAAAGCGACACTGTACATGACCCATATTTCTCGTCCCATAAGGACTGGACGCAAATAGGTGTTTTTACTGAACGACCTTCGCAGCATCAAGCATAGCATTATGCAAATTAACAACACTCAACACAAGATGTGTTTAGCATGATCCATCATGGTTGGACGAACGTATGCTGACAAGAAAGATGTAGCACGTAAAATGACTGGAAGAGCATAGGACAATTGAACGGAGCCAAACAACGTAGAGAAGAAAGACTTTTACATCTAGTTAGATTATCTAACGATACACCTTGCAGTAATCCTAAAATGCAAAATATGTTAAAAGTGCACTGTCAAGAAGTTTGTGGAAAACTGTTGTTTGGAGGAAAATATTTCAAAGACGGAAAATATATTCACGTCTATCATCACAGTGAACATTTTAATGTCATTACCATTACCACCACATTCCTGCGATATAGTTATTACTGTGAGAAATGTGACTATGGGTAAAACAATCAAGAGCCACATAAGCAATGTGGATCGAAATGTCCGTGATGTTTGGTCTTTAAACCTGTCCAGACGAAGGACAAAAACGGGTGCATTGTCCAGTTTGTCAGTCAACTTTTGTCAGCCCAATCTGTTTTCAACATCTGAAGACGCACGGTTCACAGCAGAAAAGTCAACTCCTCCGAGTGTGCCCTGCTTGTGGACACGTATTACGTACCAATAACGCCTGCAAGTGACCTAATTTCTGCGTGCTCATGGAGCGTGCGAGTATTGCGTCCAAGAACCTATATTTAACTATTTCCATCACTGTAACAAGATTCATAGAAGACGTGAAAAATTCTTTAGGGACCGAATATGCTGACCGATTTTGCCCAATAGATCTTAAACCCTATCGACGAGATGTAGAGTCAAAAGGACATAGAACATTACGGCGATTGTCATCGCTATGACACGTTGATGGCTCACCATTTCTCGGGATATGATGGACATGTTCTTCTCAAATAAAATACTCAACAAAGTACTGAAAAGTCTTACAGTCACTTTGAACGGAGACAAAATTATTTCCATGCAAGTGGGACAAGTGCATTTTAAAGATTCCACGAGTCACTTGTCCATGCCTTTGAGTCGAATGCGTAAAACGTTTGGAATGATAGAAATGGCCAATGGATATTTCCGCACTTTTGCAATACCAAAGTCAATCAACATCCTGGTCAACCACTTTTGCCTGACGCTCACTAATATGACCCTGACAACATGCGCATCGAGTAACGAGAAGCTTTCTATGCTTCGTGCCAAACTCACGCTTTGGACCACTTCGACTTTCAGGATGAAATATTAAAGTACTGTCGATCCGATGTGGACATTTTACAGCATTGATGTGGAATATTTCCAGAATGTTTAATGATGATCGACTCCCTGAAAAAAACGTGCACGATTGCCAAAGCATGTACATTAGTGAACCGCAAACGAATTATACCTGGGATGACCCTTGTCTGTCATATACACTCAAACGACCAGTTTTATTAAACATCGACATTCAGTCAAAGCTTTACGCGGTCTACATTACTTGTGCTACAAGGAAGACAAATGGATCCAACACGCCCGAAACGGAGGATGCAAAAAGACTATTGGAAATTATTTAGTGGATGGTTGGGCCTTAGAAAACCCTAAGATCGTGTACAGGTTTAACGGCTGCTTATGTCACGGATGTCCTACCTACTTCACCTAACGTGACACCAAAGTTCAGTTTTTACAACATGTCATGCAAGACTTGTACAAGGCCACTTGTCAGCGCTGCTTAGAGTTAGAACAGCAAAGGATACCAAGTGATGAAAGTTGGAAACACGAGTACGTGCATCGTTTGAAAAACATTTCCCAAGTTTAAACGCATCATGGAAAGTTTCAAGTTAGTGGACCCTCCTAATCCAGGGTACAGTTTATATTGAGGATATACAAATGCTATCCGTTTGCTGTACCATGCTGACGGGGAGAAAGGAGAAAAATACAGGGACCTGTGACCACTGTATCTTTACGTGTGCAAATAGTCTCACTTTCTCGCAGGACACTCACAATTGATGACGGAACACATCAACTTGGACAACATATGACAATACCAATGATTGATTAAATACAAAGTCTTGCCTCCCACGGATTTGTACCATCCCGTTTTAACTCATCATTGCCAAGAGAAACTAATGTTTCTTTTGTGCCTCACTTGTGCTGAAATGTGTAACCAAAGACCAACCTTGTCATCACACATAGGAAGAATGGGCATTGCCAGGAACTTGGGTCAGCGTGGACTTATTCAAAGCTCTGGGCCTGGGACACTGATTGTTAGAAGTCTACAAAATTAACCACTTTTCCAAGACATAACAGTAAGTACCACAAAGGGTGATGAGACTGAGAATGTCATTTTTGCCGACTACATGAATGTCTTTTTGAAACTGAAACACGAAGCGATATCCTTGCTGGTATTAAACCACTAAAGACCAAAAGAAATTCAATGAGAAATACTTAGAGCAGGAAGGCATCACTTTAGGCCACTTGCAGAGAAACGAAGGAAGGCGATCATTTGCCAAAGTGATGTTGAATTGTTTGTGTGGGGGAAAATGGCACATCAACCTTGTTTACTCAAGACGGAGTATTTCTCAGAACCTTCACGCTACGTCCAGATGATTCATGACAAAACCAAATAAATCAAACACGTCGATGTCATTCATGAAGACTTGATTTTAGTCAATTACGAAGACGTGGAGTTTGTACAGGTCGACGAATTTGTAAATGTCATCGTTGCAGCCTAAGTGACAGCCCATGCTCGCTTAAAATTGTACGAAGACTTGCAATTTGTTAGGAGATCGTGTGCTATATTTTGATATGGAGAGTTGCACCTAAATCAATCGCCTGGGTCACCGTCACCCTTAAATCGAAGGAGATCGTTTAGGTGCTTGGACAGATGAGCACCTTGAAGACAAGATTCTAAATATTTCTATCGGCGGTCCTAAAATTACGGCTACAAATACCGGGACCAACGACGAGAAGTGCACACTGAGTGCACAGTGAAAGGAATGGCTCTAAATTATAGCACCAGTCAGTTGAAAAACGTAGACGTACTGAAGGAAGCGTTGCAATCTGGAGAGTATCAAGACTTTAAAGTGACCACCTACGAGCCGCGCAAGATTGCATGTTTGTCCACACATCAAATTGTCAGCCATTAGAAAAATTGTATTAAACCCTGTACCAGAAGTGAGTGAGCCTTCCCAGCCACTTCACTTTACCGTACGGACAGACTGATATTGGTCAGCATATAAAAATGGAAAATGTCCAAAACCAATAGTTCATTGTCACTACAAACGTCAAACGAGAAATTTAGACAGATTATTTCAGTCAGATACAATTCAAGTTCAATCATTCACAAGTAGAGTGCGATGCTGTGTCTTGCGATTGCAAGGATGCCGTATGCTGTGGCCTTAGCGAATCAGCACGACCTCATGGGAACTTCGCTATGAATACTGATATTATAACAACTACCATCGAAAGAGATGACATGATGTGAAAGTCAAACCTGATGAGTGAAAAAGCGATGTCACTCGTTATCGTGGACTCTTTACTGGTTTTTATCCTCAAAGTGAAACCATGCAGCTAATACCTTACGGTCGTCATCCATGCCTGAGAAAACTACTTAATGTATTACCATCGCTTCATCGAAATGAGTCAGTGAAAGAAGAATATGCATTGCCTGTGCGCCTGTCTGGATACTGCGACTTTGAAAATCGATTCCAAACGTTCAAAGGAATGTGGCCTAAATATCAGGTAGGAGATACCCAAAGAATTAGCCAGAGCTGGATTTATCTACTTGGGCGAAATACTTCAGTTGTGCTGTGTCACTTCATGGGTTGGATCAGAATGATTTGCATTACTCATAACATTATTGATGTTCTCCGCACTGTCATTGCCTACCTTTAGTGGGACTACAGTAATATCTACACGGATATTTTACAAGAGAACATTCGTGGTTTGCCTGTGGAGTTAAGAGAACGCATTTACCAAGCATTTGTCAAAATACAAATGAAACACAAAGAACAATTACATCCTTACGTCATGGATGTTTGAACCACGTGTACTTGAATGCTATAAGAGAACTGATTCTGATGATAGGTGTTCCAGTGGTCAGACATTGATTAACTACCCAAGTAAAGGACCAGTAGGATCAGTTTGCTGCTGATTATATTTACTACAAGGTAGCCATGCTGCAACAAATTCCAAGAAGACTTAGACGGTTACCAAAACATTTTACATATTCTAATCTTGGTTGAAGAGTAAACTTCTGTACAGTGTGTGGTGTGCAAGTTAGTGATTAAACAATTTAGATTCGCCACTGGAGTACGATCAGCTCTGTGTAGAAAGTATATGTATTGCCTCCAGCAAAAAGAGGTATAAAAATTTGCTACCATGCCACGACCTTTATCAGTAGTGATGCAACAAATTCCGTGGAAGGATGTCAATGAACTGTCGAGGATTACTGTGAAGTATAGAATTTTGAATAATCATTGAACCTTATAGTTGAATGCACTGAATTAACATTTAAACCAGGATTGTCTTTGTGAAAGGTCAATTCAACCTTTATTCTTAATTTTCTTTCATGTCACTGTTAAAACTTCAAAAGGGTCAGTGTTCCGATTCAATGATATTGACCGGATTTTTTAAAACAGTTTTGAGAAAGAGAGAGCTGAACTTCCGATCCGAGTCAAAAATCCATTCTTCAAAGGAAAAAGTTATATCGTAGTTCAGAGATTCTGAATGACGAGACAAATGATTGTCTTAGGACATTTTTTAAAATTGAAACTATTACTTATGATTGGCCAAGTGAAATTAAGCCTTACACATTGGAAGTAATGCGAATTTAAAATTGACAACCTTAATCGAAAATCTTTTATTCCGAAATTTTCTGAGACAGAAGATTGGCTCCGAGAAAGCCAAGAAAACGAATAGTAGAAAATGGCCAGGTGTCTGTCCTGTGAGCAATACAAGGTTTAGTGCTGGATGCACAAGCTCTAAAATTAACAGCATTAAGGTACGCAATTTTAATTTCACGTAATATTCTAATTTTTGTATTGTTTATTGTATGCAAACTTGTTGATATGACTAGGTTCCATATCATGTATCGTTTATTCAATTTCATAGAAATGTGTTGATGTTAGAGTTGCTATGCAATTTATCTTTTAATTTTACAGTTATTAGATCACTAGCAGAATTGATTCCTCGCAATCCAAATGTCCTAATGTGCATGATTTCATAGGGTTATATGAAATAAATATGAAATAAATTTCTTTATCTGTTAGGACGATACGGATTATCGTGATTTAACTACCTATAATATATGATTTTTTAATGTTTAATTAATCTGGAAATTAGTAATGATCTGTGATTTTTTATGTAATAGTAATCGAACATGTAGTAGCATACGGTTACTTGTGATAGGGAGCTCACCTGGTAATGTATGGCAAGGTAATACCGTAGGTAGGCTTTAGAAGTGTGAATAGCTGGTGTGTTCTGAGTAACGTAAGTGAAGGAATTTTATGTCCATCTAGAAAATTATATATATATATATATATATATATATATATATATATATATATATATATATATATATATATATATATATATATATATATATATATATATATATATATATATATATATATATATCGATTTAGGGATAATTTGGTCCCGTAAGGAAACAATTTGCAGAGGCAGAGGGAGAAATGACAGTCCGAAGATGGAGTCCCAAAAAAAGAGAAGTGATGATTGAAGTCAGAAAAGGGAGAAGTGACGAGTTCGGAGTAAAATCTACGAAGTCCAAGAACTACGAGGCGGTCGGAATAGAGAGATTCGATGAAATAGGAAACATTGGAACACAGTCGATAGGAAGGTGATGCAATCAGTTATGGACATTGTGCTCTCTTTACCACTCGTTATGATAATGATAGATCCAAATTAGGCAATGCTCTTAAATCATGTTGATATCATTTAGGTTGAATTGAAATTATTCCTATTAATTTGTTTGATTAAATTTGCTATTTTTATTGTCTAAGGGGGCTCGTAGTGCATTACTTCTTGCCAATAATCTTACCCAGTTCTCTGTTGATATTCTCTCATTGACTCACACTGGGTCATAATATCGAGGGAGGTCATTCCCTAGATAACGTAGCTAAATCGAATTAACTACCCCTCTTACTAAGAAGGAGAGGTTACAATTACAACAAATTTGAACATGAACTCGGTCCACCGAATTGGGGAAGCCGTGTGGTGTCTGTCTTAATGACTTACTTTCTGGGATTCCGTTTGCCAGCCGATTCCTTGTGCGTGGACTCTTTATGAACAGTATCTACCATCAAAAACATGAGTGTTGTTCCTTTAAATGTACACAAGATAATCGTTCTATTACAAGCCTTTGCGCTTTTATCTCGAAACTTCTCAACCACTCAAGAAAACATATTCAACTTTTAATCACTGATGATGTTTACGAAGTTGTGTGTATAGCTGGTGACATACACCCTCATAGGCTAGATGTATATGACTGAAAAGTCTCGGTTCGAGACTTGCATGAAAGAAATGGCAGAATTAGAACCCGAGACAGAGGAAATCACTCAGTTCAGGACAATAACATCATTGACATGAATACCCCCGTAAATACCATGTCAGGAGGACATGTGTGTACTGTGCCCAGTATAGAGAATCCAAGAATATTACCAAGTGTATATATGACGCCACTCTTTGTTAGCCATGTTGTAAAGTAACTTGTTTATATACCACGTTGATATTTTGATGTGTATTTTATCAATGTACGTAACCATTTTGGCTTTTATGTAATTTTGTCTATTGTGTTAAATTTTAAAGTTTTGGAATCAATGTGTTCTTTAAAGAGTATAAAAAATGCTGTCCTAATTCTGTTCCTTTTAAAAGCGTCATCACCTGCGCTATGGTACCTCTGCTATATATGCTTTCTCTTCCTCAACTTTTAAAGTCATCGACGAAATATTAGATCGTTCCAGTTGAGAGGCTATTTATCTTCGTATTCCTTTAACATGTTAAATGATGGATCGAGCGGTTCAAGCAAACGGAATATGTGGTGTAACAAAAAGTGGCAATCAGCTTATTGCCTCATGTAAAATGGTCAAGAAGATTCCATTGTTTTTGTGGACAGCATTCCTCGCAAAGAAGACAGGATGGTGTCTGACCCGTCAAACTCATCTGGTCATCTTCGACGACATGTTAGAAGACGAAAAACAAATTAAAAGGTGGTTTACGCGCAAAGGGCATCGTCGTATTATCAGTGTCATCTTCATTACTCAAACGTTGTTTCAACAAAGTAAAAACATCCGAACCACCAGATTCAATGCGCATTACATGAGTTTACTGGATTTATGTCACGGAATTGTATAAGCCCTTTGATTTATTAAATACATGTACTCTAGTTTCGTTTTGAACTACAACGATACCCGAGGGTGATTAATGTATTTTACCTCGAATTTCGAAATAGTGAGTTCGGTCCATTCTATGCCGCACGTGCGATGTACTTTTGAAGGGAAGAGCCGAATGCCTTCAGTGCTCAGACAATATATGTGTGTAAATACCTCACCGCATGTAAAGTTCTTAACATTACGGAATGTCTTTCAGTCAGCGGTCTACTATAAGGACTTGCACATCTTCAGCTGTAGAGCTATGTTTGTTAATTACTTATACAAGAGGGATATCATTTTATCACTATCATGTCTATTTGTGTGTGTTTGCTATGTAGCTTTGGCTTATTTCTATTCTTGTCTGCGACTTGGCAAGGGAATTATATTAGTCATATAAGGCTGCAGTTTTAAGAAATGTTTAGTACAGTTGGATTCTTCTTGAACAGGGTTAGGTTTATTTTTCAATTTGTTGTTTGTAATTATTGTGCTCGTAACGTAATCTCTATAACTTACCATGTAAAACGTTATTACGTTTGTATACCCGTGTCATAGATATAGTACACGGTATTAAATATGTTTTCAGATATCCAGAGAGTCCGGTGTTGTCCAGATACTGGAGTGTACAGAGTTTAGGGTGTCCGGTGTTGTCCAGAGTGGTTAAAATGACCCAAGCGTTCCAACTTATCGGTGTGATCGATGTCTTTGTGGTGCAAGCGGTAAAGCGAACCACAGGAATTAATCGTAGCAGTAGCTGAAGTTTGGCAGCCGTGAAGCTGAAATACAGTGTGCTGATGACGGAGTGTATCTCCTTGCATATACACTTGTAGCCGTGTCTAATTTGGAGTTTTTTAAAACCCATTGTATCTTTAGGGACTGTAAAGATAAGTTGTATATCTGTCCTTTTTTGTTTGCATAATTTCACTATGAGTGACATCATGTTACTACACGATTAAAATTCTAGATTTTTTTGCTAGCTAAATAAACTATATCCATCTTTATATTGTGTAGCCACTGTGATTCATTCACCCCTTGTGTTTGTATTTGGTAGAGTAATTTGTTTGTATTTCTTCACTATTACATTTGTGCGTTCTTATGTTAATTAATCCAATATTTGGATTAAATACACACGCATGATTGCTCATTTAAGTCATTCATTGTTAAACATTGTATTTATATCATCGTCAAAAGTGTTCTATTGTGAATTCGGAAATCCTACCTAGTTATCTTGTTAACTTATCCATGAAAGAACTGCCCCAATTTAGTCCGTTATGAACCCCTCATTTTTGAGTGCTGTCATAAAGTTGATACAGTGGATAATAATCAGTGGCAACACATTCCACTATCTAACTAATAAAAAGTGACAAACTGATCAAGACACCGAATTTCTGAACCAAGCTTTCTAAAAAGAACGAAGGAATGAGACCTCCATTTGTTTTTATTTCAACACTGAGAATTCAGAAACGAAAGCCAGCACCGTGGAACGTGTTTCAACGCATCTTGAAAGAACGCATGTAGAAATACTTTACGCATCAAAACACTTTCAATTACATCAATAACGTACCACACATGGTCAAAGCGTACAATCAATCTTACCATGCACCCCCAAAGACCTGACTGTCAACAGCAAAGTGACCATATTTGAGCGCATGTTTGATATGTTCCCGACTGCATCTGTCCCCAAGAAAGGTGGAGTGATGACTACTGGAATTTGTTGCGCATTGGCAAAATCAAACGCACTTTTCACAAAGTTACTTATCTAATTTTACTAATGAATTGTTTCTTGTCACTGGACAAGTACTTGACTGTCATCTTGCCATCCATTAATTGGAAGACATGAAAGGTGTTCAAGGAATTTTCTACTTGCCTGAGTTACAACACGTAAGCAAAACTTCAGCCGAGGTGTACGACATCGAAAGTATTCTCGAACAAAGAACCTGTAAAGTGTGAAAACGTCGTGTCAAAGAAGTTAAAGTACGTTGAAATGGATATCCTCCCAGTTTTGATTCATGGATCAACGCTTTGCAAGTCATCCATTATAAAATGAAGTGACCGTCATGCCTTTTCAACACAGCCTCAACAAAAACAGTGACCACCATTTACATAGTTCTTCTCTGCAAGATCTACAAAAGCAACCCATGTGGGCATGGTGTAGAGAATAAGTGCCTAAAACGCAAATCTGCTCTTTCCGCCAAATCTTTGTGGTGTATTGTGTCATCAGTGCTGCCTTTGCCAATTTGAGCTTGCAACAAGGAGACAAACAATTGTGGACCATTTTACCGAGCAGTTGCTTCCAACAGTCACAACCACAACAGCAATAACCATAATTTGGACACTCTTTTGACCTCTATTGACCCCTTGGGAAACAGAAATCTGGAATTATGAAGAACCTGTTTTCACCAGTGACAGTTCCATGGATGTGTTTCCCTACCATGCATTTTGCTATTTCACGGCTAAATCACCTCAGGTCATCTAATGAAGTACATTGGGAATTGGCTTTGGTCAAAATAATTCACCCCATACAAATCCTAAACCTCACCGAAAATCAAATGAAGTTTTGGGTTGAAATCCAGAATATATGTAAAAGAAAATTTTCATATGATCGATCCTGGATTTTGACAACTCAAAAAGCCATCACAAACTAATTCTCCCCTAAGCCTGTACGAGATGAACATTCCTGCAAGCTATTATTTCCATGGTCAACATTTGGTGGAAATGAATGCCATTATTTTCGACCCTCGGTTTGGCTCAACCAGACATAACAAAACTATCACAATCGGGTACCATAAAGTGGCTCATCGCTTACTGATTAAATAGTTGGATGCCCTAGCGTTTTCCATCACTTTTAATCTGAGTTTGTTTGGCATGTTGGGTAGAGAGAAGATATTATCTGAGGGAATGTTCCCCTGACATCAGCATCTTCAGTAATATCCAATTTTTAAGGTTATAAATGAAGGATCTTTGTGTATTCCGATGTGGTGGATAAGAATGAGGTAGACACACAGCTGTATCATTGCTGCGAGTCTCTCCTTTCGGAATTGTTTCTGCTGTGACTGCTAACGAGTAAATTGGAAACACCTATCATGTTCACCTCGAATTTTTAATTCCTCATTATTTGCCCATCAATAAGTCTTATTTCAAAGGTGTCAACACTGGTATAAAAGAAGATCTGAGACAAAAAAATCCATTCTCAAAAGAAAAAGTCACAGTGAAGCTCCATTTTTGAAAAAAGATCATCTAACGACTTGTAAGTCATGTATTCTGTGTACCGACGAGTCCAGCGAGGACATGCTTTAGGTGATATGCTGAAATATGCGTTTCATTCGGTGACCCCTGTTTTAAAACTGATGGTTTTGCGAGGAGTGCACGCCTTGAAAGATGCCACTTTAACGCACGGAAACTAATTTCTCCAAAATATCATCGACAAGCAAAACTCTAATGAAGCCTCAAAAGCATGCAAGAATGTCTTGCTTCAAACTGGAACGACATTTTTGGTTGACGAGAACCTTAGAAATGCCCAACGATGCTGAGACAGGCATTCCGGCTTCCCTGATGCCACAGCAAGGACAAGGCAGAAAGAGACGTTTATGTCTGTCTCTACACATGTCTCTGTTTCTAGTGTGTTTGTCCCTACCTAAAGCGTTGTTCACTATACAATTCCCTTTGTCCCTATCAAATTCATTTCACCTAACTACCTAACCTACAGGTCAGGCACTTTTGCAACACCCACCTATGACATGGGATTGGGCCTGTATAGCGACAATGGAAACTGAACATAACAACAAGGGATAGAGTCTGTAGATCGACAAGGGGATTGTTTCTTTGTATATGTCTAGGTCTCTATTGTGCGTGTCCCTACTAGAGTAGTGCGTATTCAGGTCAGCCACTTGCAACACCGTTACCCATGCAGTTCGATAGAGGTCATCCACTTGCAACATTTTTGCCCAGAGGCGTAGCTGGGGGGGGGGGGGCAGGGGGTACATATGTCCCCGGGCGCCATACTAGTGGGGGTGCCAAAATGGGTTTTGAAATAGGTTGTAACGGGTATTGGTGATTTTATTGATGAAAATAATGGGTTTCAGAGTTGAGGTGGGGGGGGGGGGGATGAATATTGTCCCCGGGTGCCAAACACTCTAACTACGCCTCTGCATTGATTCCCCATTGTCCAGTACCCAGATTTCACCAATATTCGATTTCCCTTGTCCCTTGATATTCCCATCTATGTTCAAGTGTCCCCATGTCCCTAGACAGTCTTATCTTAAGATCACATTGGCCCTAGACAGTCCCACCCATGTTAAACACCCCTTCTCCATATAGTGGCTGACCATATTACATTTTCCCTTGTCCATATATAGTCCCACCATGTTAAATTCCCCTTTTGTACGTATATCGTCCCAGTCAGTACTTTAATGGTAAGTGCCATTGTCCGTTTATCAAGTACTCCTTTTCCCTAAATAGTCCAACCGAAGGGTTCTTAAATACTAATACTATACTAATTTCTCTTATCACCTACTGAACACGGATCATGAAACTTGAATAATTTCATACCTGCATGGCATTTTTTGATTCACACTGAGATGGCTCATTATTAAGCCTTTCCAAGTCTAATAATACTTCACTTGATGCACCACGAGACAGGACCCAAATAGCAAATACAAATATTTTTTTCTGTCTCAAATTACTAAATATATATATTAAAATATCCAGTGAATTCCTCATGTTTAAAATTTAGGGAGGTTCCATTTGACAAAAAAAGTAAATGTTGCCATAATGTCTCGTGAACATTGTATACTTTGAAGTCTGCTCTAAGACACCAGCCAATCACTCTGATCAACTTCATAACTGGCTCCCATAATCAGGAAATACACGCACATGCAAATCTTACAAAGCTATAAATGGAGACATAAATACAAACAGAACATGCCCAAGGTTTGTTCCGCTATATTTTACCATTGTCTTTTTTTTATGTACCTTTCACAGACTTTTAACATCTTCTCAGTCTACATTTTATTTTGTAGTACTTCTTATTACAATTCTTTACAAGGGTTTATCTATCTTATTCCTTAAACACTGCACCATATAATTACTATTCTGCTGACGTGCCATTAAACTCTAAAAATAAATATTATACTTGTTAACACATTAACCCAAAGGGCCGAGTTTACTAGACATGAGGTAGAAGCTTACTTCCAAGGTCTGTAGCGTTGAGGTCATGCATGATACACTAAAGTGGGTTGTATTATAGAAAGGTAAAAAGATTTAACTCTACAATGACACCAAATAGTCTGGACATTTTAGTTGCACTACAAAATACAGAAGGAAATACCTAATTTTTGGACTCGTTTTTTCCCTACCCAAAATTCGTCGATGGTCGGAATCTGATTTTGTGTCCAGATTTTAGACTTTATGGCCTCAGATCTAAGGCAGACCGGTCTGAAGTGCACACAGACAGGTGTACCTGTGCAAAAAGTAGGATAAGGTGGACAAATTTAATAAAGAGTCTTCTCCATACGAACATTATGGATCCGTTAAGCACAACAACAAAATACAACTTTTCATCCTTTCTGCTCATGCGCCAGCAAACTAACCAATGGAAAACATCTTTTTTTTTTAGCAAAACTATGCATTGGTCTAATGGAAAATTACTTCGAAGTCGATGTATTAGGATGTATTCAAAAATAGTCCGCAAAATGTTTTTCCTACTCGCATTTTATGCAAAAACAGCAAAACCTCCAGGGGTTAATGTGTTAAGAAAACACTATGGGTTTGTATATTATGTTCTAGAATCCCAGGAAAACATTGTTAAAAATTTTTGGTTCTTTAACATTGTTGTTACAAAATTGGCATGCTAATTTTTCAAAATCTAGCATACATGAAGTAATGGAGATTTAGAATGTCCACGCAATGTATAACTTCAGAATCAGCGAGATAAATTTAATCCATAGTTTTCTAAATGAACGATTGTTTACTGTTTGTGCTGATTTAAAAGACAGTTTTTATTTAATTTTGTATCTCCAATTTATGATGAAATAAAAAAAAATATAATATGCCATTTTTATGTTAAACCAATTAGTGTGAAATCAATGCTGAGATATTACTATTAAAGTTATATTGAATAAGAAAAATTGGAGCAGTGCAAAATCCTTATTGAATTAATACTAAATCTAGCCTGATTTATAATATCAACCCTCCAGTGGTTCTCCTCAGATGCGGGATGTCATCGGTTCAAACCCCATCAAAGTCATATCAAAGATCGGAGAAATTATTATGCAACATGAAGTGCGTTGGTTGAATTTACCATATAAAAATGATACTATTTAATCGTCTTAGTGGTTGAATTTACCATATAAAAATGATACTATTTAATCGTCTTAGTGGTTGAATTTACCATATAAAAATGATACTATTTAATCGTCTTAGTGGTTGAATTTACCATATAAAAATGATACTATTTAATCGTCTTAGTGGTTGAATTTACCATATAAAAATGATACTATTTAATCGTCTTAGTGGTTGAATTTACCATATAAAAATGATACTATTTAATCGTCTTAGTGGTTGAATTTACCATATAAAAATGATACTATTTAATCGTCTTAGTGGTTGAATTTACCATATAAAAATGATACTATTTAATCGTCTTAGTGGTTGAATTTACCATATAAAAATGATACTATTTAATCGTCTTAGTGGTTGAATTTACCATATAAAAATGATGCTATTTAATCGTCTTAGTGGTTGAATTTACCATATAAAAATGATACTATTTAATCGTCTTAGTGGTTGAATTTACCATATAAAAATGATGCTATTTAATCGTCTTAGTGGTTGAATTTACCATATAAAAATGATGCTATTTAATCGTCTTAGTGGTTGAATTTACCATATAAAAATGATACTATTTAATCGTCTTAGTGGTTGAATTTACCATATAAAAATGATACTATTTAATCGTCTTAGTGGTTGAATTTACCATATAAAAATGATACTATTTAATCGTCTTAGTGGTTGAATTTACCATATAAAAATGATACTATTTAATCGTCTTAGTGGTTGAATTTACCATATAAAAATGATACTATTTAATCGTCTTAGTGGTTGAATTTACCATATAAAAATGATACTATTTAATCGTCTTAGTGGTTGAATTTACCATATAAAAATGATACTATTTAATCGTCTTAGTGGTTGAATTTACCATATAAAAATGATACTATTTAATCGTCTTAGTGGTTGAATTTACCATATAAAAATGATACTATTTAATCGTCTTAGTGGTTGAATTTACCATATAAAAATGATACTATTTAATCGTCTTAGTGGTTGAATTTACCATATAAAAATGATGCTATTTAATCGTCTTAGTGGTTGAATTTACCATATAAAAATGATACTATTTAATCGTCTTAGTGGTTGAATTTACCATATAAAAATGATGCTATTTAATCGTCTTAGTGGTTGAATTTACCATATAAAAATGATGCTATTTAATCGTCTTAGTGGTTGAATTTACCATATAAAAATGATACTATTTAATCGTCTTAGTGGTTGAATTTACCATATAAAAATGATACTATTTAATCGTCTTAGTGGTTGAATTTACCATATAAAAATGATACTATTTAATCGTCTTAGTGGTTGAATTTACCATATAAAAATGATACTATTTAATCGTCTTAGTGGTTGAATTTACCATATAAAAATGATACTATTTAATCGTCTTAGTGGTTGAATTTACCATATAAAAATGATACTATTTAATCGTCTTAGTGGTTGAATTTACCATATAAAAATGATACTATTTAATCGTCTTAGTGGTTGAATTTACCATATAAAAATGATACTATTTAATCGTCTTAGTTCTTTGTTTCGTCACTGCTCGTTCGTTTATTTGTCGATTTCTTTGTCCTGATTTCTTTCCACGTTTCTTCAGAGCCACGATTTCTGAATGTCCGTCTGATGATGTCACGTATTTACTGTCTGCAAGAATGAATCGTCTGAATTTTGTGCAGAGTTTGTATCTTTTCTGAGTAGTTTGTGTCACCAAGTCCGACTTGCTTGTAACTGTCAGCGAGTCGGTATTCACCAGTCCCAATTAATGCTTTTCTCAAATCTTTGAACTGTCCGTCTACCAAGTCATTTAAATGAGATACAAATTCTGTAAGTGGCTTCGATTTCCACTCCACAATCAGCTTAAACACGTGGTTAACAAACTCGAAGGGTCGCAAATTTCACAATTTTCAGCTATGGTAAATACGACATTGCGTTCCGGTGTTTTTATTGCGTTAAGGCGTTTCAGTGTTACTATGCAACGCCATTAATGCTGATCACCTTGATTACGCAATCTGATAAATACCTCGTCTCAACAATTTGTTAGCTGAAAGAAATGTTTTTTTAAAAGTTAGATATAACCAATATTTGGCATCCTAGTATGTTGCTGCTTTAATGCAGTTGTAATAGTGTAATAGCTAATATCTTTATATGTTCAAACTTCAGCATAGAATGACGAAAATATGATTTAACACATGCGCGCCAAGTAACGTTTACTTTTTTAAATCCAGAACTGCTTATCTCTTCATTTTAGAAATAATATTTTGGATTTTTCTGTCGTTCTATTTACTTGTTTCCACATGCATTTCAGGGCGTTCTTGTGTTTTCGTTTGTTAAATTTGAACCGGTGAAATACATCAACTACGAGTTTCCTACGTGGGCCCACGTGATCGGTGTGTGCATAGCTTTATCATCAGTGGGACTCATCCCAATGTACATGATATTCAAGTTTATCATCACCCCAGGGACATTTACTCACGTACGTATTTGTTCGTTTCGTTTTATTATTTCGTCATTTATTTGTTTGACACGCTGAGTGGTCAGTTAACTGCATGTTTTAATGCTGTTAATACTCTGAGTAAGTGTGCCCCTGTTGTACTGCATTTATAATAAATGTCCATGACATAAAATATGGGCAAGTCGTTAAATGTTTAGATTTGAAGCATTTTAGCCATATATAACCATTGTTAATATAATGTTTAATTTTTGACACATCATATTTTTAAAATGGTTGGTACTTTGAACATAACCATAGTCAATATGATATAAAGACATAACTTTTGGCAGTTAGGGCATACCAGATAAGAGTTCAGACATTTTATGTTAGGTAGGAAAACAAGAAACGTTAGTTGTAGTATTCCGACAAATAACCAAATAAAACAATAGAAAACAGAGGAACAAGAGTAGAATAAAATACGTACACATTACGTATAAAACAGGATAACATTACCATACCGTGACACATACAGATTGAAGTAAAATTTACAGACATAAAGAATATGACTACTGTAAGATACACAGAATATTCCTGAGAGGAAAACCAATGTCCTGAACTCAAATCTTAGTACACGTGTTTACATACAAATGATAATAATTTTAACCGTTAATCTCCAGTCATATAGAAAAATTAGCTATGTAATATGTTGTCTTTAAACATCAAAGCCATTAGTCAGGTAGTCCCAAACTCCTACTCTCCGTTATTTATAAAGGTCAGTCACAAAATACAAAAAAATACATATGCATAACAATTTGTTGATCACATTTAAAAAGAAAATGTATAAAAACTATAAGCAACAGATCGGTGTTGCCACATTCGCCTCTTAGTATCCCCGACAGAGGATAACAGGCAACCCTGATGCATTTCTTTGGCAATGCAAATAGGTCACCCTGGTTAATCTTCATTGTATTTTAAGAAACCAATCGACCAGAGCATCACTCTTCTTTTGATGCGCACCTTGTACGTAAGAAATTTCTGTAATCAAGATATAGTATTATTATTATCATCTGCTATCAGATAGTTACACAATAACATTACGGCACACACCCATAACCATACTCAGTCAATCGCTCAGTTAGTTACCAAGTTTTACCTAAGCCATTTTTTTTCTATCTCAAAAAGGTAGAATGAGATTTCAAATACAATAAATTCTGTCACTATGAAACTTCAGCTATTGATTAATTAGCATTATTAAAAACTTATTTTGTTCTAATGATCGTATGTTCGAGCTTTTCGAGGCGATATTTTTAACTGGTTAGGGTGAAAACTTGGTCTTGTGTTTGTCTTGTATAAGACTTAAAATCTGAGGTCTTCATTGGGATACAAAACATAAATTACACTTAAATGTTTTTGTAACAGAAGCACACAAACTCTTTTAAATATAAAAAGATCTGTGTACGAATCGCTAAATCAAAGAGCTGATTGATTTGTTCCATTTTGTTAATGGTTAACTGCGGAAGACGAAATTTTTCAACTTTTAAAATACGGTACTCATGGTCACGAAACAAAATACAGGATCATGTAGTGCTAAATGTCGTGTGGAAAAAAATATACGATAAGACCTGGTTTTACTGTGGGTGGGGTGTCCTCTGTTCTGATAATCATTGTATTTAGCATGGTCTATTCTTAAGAAAGTTGCAGTTATCTAAACTGATTGAAGTTTGCGACTAGTATAACCTTAAACGAGCAAAGAGAAGTTGTATACAGTTTACTCGGTTTTTGCATGATTCTCTCTACATAGTTATTCACTTTGTCACAATTGTTGTGTCGAAAAATGAAATACGAACTTGTAAGACTCAATTCAGACATATTTAATTACATAATGTTATGATTAAAAGAGGGAGTAATACAACTTTACAGCATCATGCTTTTGACCATTCGTAATATTTTTGAAAAAATAATTAAATTTTCATTTACAATGTTTACAAATATTGTATATATGTGAAATTTTTTTTACTGACTATCTTCTACCTTTTCAGCGGTGCAAGGTACTGTTCCGGCCAGATATACATCTTCCAGGTAACCATATGGAACCACCACCGCCCTATTCTGAGGTATCGGTACATCTTAACGCTGATAGCACTGCACAACTATAATAACAGAGGCCCATCGCCTACCCCGATGATATTGTAACATTAATTTAAATACTGAAGCTGAAAACCAAACTCGAAAGAAATGTATATGAATTTCAAAGTTTCTGTCTGTGCAAACGCACCAACAGTTCTCTGCAATGATTACAAATTAGAAAATGATCTTTCACATAATAACATAGCCGACTGCATGTATCGAAAGGTGTTTTCTCAGTGATAAAGACCATACGTCTAGGGATAGGTTTGTGTACATTTAGTTCCATTATTACTTTGTACGTGTTGTCTTCCATATGTTCGTGGGCACCAACCATTTTATTTTCTAGGTTTTATTTAAAACCATTATGTACACATTGCTGAAGGAAAATGGAGGCAAAACTTAAGTTCCACAACTGTTCAAATGTTACATAGTGACTTAAAATTTCTTAAAAAAGAGAAGAAAAATATTCCTGGTTAAACGAAAATCTGAGCTACCTACCCACTAACCCTACCACCTCTGCAGAAAAAGAAAATTGTTGATGTCTTCTTAATAAGATGTTCCATTGTACGCCATTTTGACGTCATCCATCTGATAGTCTTACAGGCTACCGGAATATTGAGCAGTAGTATGTATATACGACCTTCATTTTACTTCATAGATATATAGCAATATTAGACTCAGGAGAAAAAATATGGTAGTTTAAACCAAAATGCAGTATATAATGTGCATAAAAAATGCATTTAGTATATTGTTGTTTTTACTTTATTAATTCTAGTAATCTTAGATCAGATGAGTTAATGGGATGTTTTCTTATCCGTCGTTCGTCTATCGCTATCCTCCTAAACTATTCAAATGAATGCCTTGAACCTTTACAGTCATCCTATATTCTAGTTGGTACAAGTAAAAATGGTGCTGCTCTGGCATCAAATATAGTAGCCACAACGACCATCAGAAAAACGCTTGTTACTGTTATTCCTCTTGAATGGAAAGTCCTATCAGCATGGGGGTTACACAAAAAGAATATTATTCCAACTTGAATAAATGAAAATGGCACCAATCGGACTTTAAATATAACCGCCATGGTGGCCATCTTGAAAATCTTGTTATTGATACTCCTCCTACAGGGACGGTCCTTTCAACATATGATTTTCACTTTAAGACTTATGATGTCAGGTTGGCCAAAACTACAAATGGAACCGATCCGACGTCCAATTTGGCACCATGGCAGCCGTCTTGAAATTAGTGTTATGCTTGTTCATGCTACATTTATTTTCATATCAGACTTTTAACAGACAAAATATTTTTTATCATGTGTAGCTGGTGGAAAAAATGGTACTGATCGGACATCCAATATGGCCGCCATGTCAACTATCTTTTAAAAAAAATTATTAAAATTCCATCGGGATTTGATCAGAAAATTATGATTTTCAGCTGGTCGAAAATGGCCGTCACAGTAACATTCTTGAAAATCCCGTTATTGCTACTCTTCCTGAATAGTATATCTTGTAAATATTTTCTCTACTACTGTCGAAACTGGTATCTATATCAAACATATGGTTTTCAACGATATACGTCTTATTATACCTGGTTGGTCCTTAATTAAAGTGGTGACTGTCATTGAACAGGACTAACCGAATGGATTTTTAGACTGAGTGATAACACAACATAATGTGCGTGAATGGAAGTTTATGAAATGAAAACTAAATACTCACGACAAGATATGCGCATGTTGACCCACAATACTCACCCACTCATACGATATAAAACTACCAAACCAAACATGTTATGGAAAGAAAAATTCAAATAATAAATATGAACACAAAACAGTGTATAATGTCCTTATTGCGAGTTTCGAATTCACATCACTATTTATTGACCTTCTCTAGATTCCGGAATTCCTATCCTAAAATTCCAGTCATGTAACAGATACATTGTCAGTTGAATTTAATTAGTGTTTAGGGTTTAACGCCATATTTCAGAACAAGACAGGCTATACATGACGGCTAGTATTAATGGTCGAGGACGAATCCGGGAAAACCCCCAGAAAGAGCCACCGACCCATGAGAAGCTACTGGCAAGCCAAGTCGTAAGCGTATTTACACTCGTTGACAAGATCCAAGCGATCCAAGCGATCACTGTGTCGCGTAAGACACAATGTCTTCCATAAATACTGAGAAAAAATTAACACGACCAGGTGTAAAGCATATGTGCACATCGTGCATGGGCATCTTCCTGCGAGCGATCTATAACCCTATGCATGTATTGCCCAGTATCCCCCACAACAAACAAATATTTTTGTTGTGCTGTATGCGTCTAAGAAACCAATTACACAAAGTGTTGTAAGGCATTGGCAAATTATTTTGTTGCCTTTGTCCGTGAGTCATACGTATAGTATGGTTGGTTCAACTGTCTTAAATGTTGTTTTCATTACTCCCCATGAATGGATGATCATTATGTCCTAAATGAAAGTGTGCACCCAATTCGGTTGTCTTCAAAAAATGCTGCCACTACTCCATGTAAATGGATTATAATTTTGATAAATGGCACTCACCAAAAGACTTCTATTGATGTCCAATTTATTCACAGTCAATATTGGTGTCAAGATGACATCTAGTATTATAAACCTCAACAGTGAATTTGAAAATCTTGTTATTGCTGAAGAATATCCGAGGTGGTTTCAACACACGACAGTTAAAAGAAAGAATATGTCTTTTTTCAAATTCCTGTAAATTCTTTTTGCCCAGTAGAGTGTCAGTCCTTCGAGGGACTCTAGTTTTGGTATTTGTTTTGTAGTTGCTAAATATATGTAATCAAAATGGTAAAGTCTGCGATGAAAATAGTTAAAAGGACATGCAGTATCCTCTCTTGCATGACAAAAAGCATACAAAAACATGTTCTTGCTCGTATAGCAACATATGATTGCATGACATAGTTTTGTATCTCGTGAACGAAATATGACTTATGTGTATAACATAAAACTTATTCGCTTTTGTGCTTTAAGTTTACGTTCGCTAACGAGGGTCGTCCATCCACTTCGTTCTACATAAATATGGTAGGAAGTGTTCGAAAGCCCTGACTATAGACACGGCAAAGCCCTGACTATAGACACGGCAAAGCCATGACTATAGACACGGCAAAGACATGTCTACGTCATTGAATGAAGCACATATAAAAAAAATTAATGACATAAATGCAGTTTGAATGTTTTAATTACAATCATGAAAACAAAATATTATAAAAGCACAAATATATGAAGTAATATATGTTGGACAATGTCTGTGGTCATGGTAGTTTTATCTTCATTATTATCGAAGTCGTCTGTCTATCGTGATTTTTAAATAATCCCGAAAATTTAGTATTTAACCATGACCTGTGAATCAACTCTTGAACGTGCATTCTAATTGCAAGATAAAGTTCCCAAAGACTCGCACACCAAAACAAAGCACAAAATTTAAAGGATACAAAACTGAACTAAATGTCCCATTGCTGACTTAATTGTTTAATTACAAATATGAGGCAGGAAACTTGCAACTTACACAACTTTATATATTATTACCAACTTATTTATTTTGTGTATTTTACATTGTATTTTATTAGATATGTTACTCAAATAAAGTATCACTAAGCCAACAATCTTCTTGTCTGTATTTTATATCAAATCTACAGAGAACGGTCGCAGCTAGCAAGAAAAATGTACATCACTTTTGTGTTAAAGTTATACAACGCTCTTTTGTTGTTTAAAACATAAATACGTTCCTATTAAAAAACAAAACTTTGAGACTGAGTTGGACCAAAACCAGACTCCTATTTAAGTTAATTAAAATATAAAACCAAATAATCATTAATAAATTCATCTCTCTCTCTCTCTCTCTCTCTCTCTCTCTCTCTCTCTCTCTCTCTCTCTCTCTCTCTCTCTCTCTCTCTCTCTCTCTCTCTCTCGTTTAACCCCCATTAGCATCGCTAATATAACAACTGGAGATGACAAAATGCTAGAACTGTGGTACTGAAAAATTACGAAAAAGAATGGAACGAAGGAATACCAGATAATACTAAGATTATAGAGAATGTTTGCTTCCGAAGGCATCAGAAGTAATTTAATTGGGGAAGACCGAAATCTTTGTACATACATGCTGGAAGGATTTCATGTTTATACATGTAAGTATTTATGGTCGAACCATTACCTACCTACCTACCTACCGACCTACCTGCCTGCATATATGCATGCATGCATACATACATACATACATACATACATACATACATACATACATACATACATACATACATACATACATAGTTAGAACAAAAATACATACAGCACATAAACATGAACATGCATCAGACATTCAAAAATGTGATACAAGGAATGATATTAAAAATAGCCAGAAATACAATTGCTATGTTACCGCTCCGGTGGCCTAGTGGTTAGTGAGTCCGCCGCGAAAGCGGGAGGTCGTGGCTTCGATCCCCTGCCGAGTCATACCAAAGACTTACAAAAATGGTACTAACAGCTGCCTCGCTTGGCGCTCAAGTCGGCCTGGAGTCAGGATAATGTGACCGGGTGGGACAGCATGCTACATGTCTGCGGAATGATGACCCAGTGCTAGATATACTATAAACTGCCTCTATGCAGACATCGTAGCGATATGACTAAAAATTGTTAATGCTACGTTAAAAATCCTAATCAAACAAACAAAGAATTGCTATGTCAAACAACAAAAGCAACCAGCCAGATGCATAAAACGCGTGCCATGCTGTACTATCTTGAATACACTGTTCTTATCATAGCAGCAAGTCTTCGTTCTTTTCTACATCGCCACATTTGTCAAGTTTACACGCACAGGTAGATTACAGGACTAACATTGACGTGATTTGCACCAATATTTGCGATTCAAATTGATGAGGACAATACATTTAAGATAATTCGTGTTTATTTGCCAGAAAAGCGAGATAGAATTTTTTTTATAAATGTGTATTAATCAATCTTTAAATAGGATGGGTGCGTGTTTTTAAGATGTTACGGTATTTTAATAAACATTGGTATTTTTTTGTTGGCCTGTAAAATATTGGTGAGTGAACGAATAAATAGAAATTCAGGCTTTTACATATATATATACTGCTCGGTAGGTGTTAAATGAACTTAAGAATTTGAGTTTGTGCGACGTAATAAAATAAATCTGTATCTTCAGAATGTTGATATGGATATACACTCCAAGCCAACACTGACCCATGAAAGTCAGATCTCTGTCTGACATCAGAAAAACACATTTCTTCAGCCTTTTAATATTTTAACCTACGGGAGATTATATGACATTCTCATGTTTCGTGCTGCATCTAAGGAAGAATTCTCTAAAGAGATGGAAAAACTGGTATATGGTTAGATGTAATTAGCTTGACAATGACTAGAGTTAATGTATACCTTTAAATATTCTGCTACAGATTTATAATTGACCTTTTTTTTGTTTATGGAGTATATTGATGTTTATGAACCATGAATTCAGGGACGGGTGCTTATTCAGGACATCTGCCTAGAGTGGATATCTGCTTATAAGGGGCATCAATTTAGAAACGATTGATATAAATGTCACTTACCTTCATTCATGTTTCGTTAGACTTATTAGCATAATTTTTATTTTTTATTCTTGTCTCTCCATGTTTCTTCGTTCTTTCCATCCAACACACATTTAAACAGTAATAAAAAAAAATACTTACAAATCGGTCGATAACTCGATGCTTGATTTACTGTTTCTAAAAAAAAAAAAGAAATCACCTTTAATACCTATCCAAACTAAAAGAGAGATTTAGTGTTCCTTTTCAGCGCATGACTGGCCATTTATGACGCCCAATATATATCGATAATGGCAATTATAAAAAGATGTCCTGTCTTTGTATAATTTGTAATTAGTACTCGCAGTCATTCGAAATTTTTAAGTTGTGTTTTAAATATCTGACACCAATACTTTTGTGTTGTTGTCACCATTTGCAGTCATGACCTCTGACTTTATTGGTGTACATACTGAGAGTGTAATAGCCATCGGAAACTAATATTCTTTCCTCGATTCAGCCTTGTTGTTGATGCTGTGAAAGAAACTATATTGCGTAATACCCAAAAGAAAAATCCTTTCTCTTCAATGAAATGGACAGTTATAAATTAAGATTTGTTTCTTGGCAGTGAGTTGCCAATCTTAGTGACATATACTAATTAAAAGTTTATTTCTTCAGCTAATGGTTAATTTGCAAGGGTGTCGATTGGACCAGAATTAAAAACTCTGACTATATTTTTGATAATCTGGCAAACTTTTATATGCACTAGTAAAAATAAAGCTTGATGTTTCATGACAAATTATGCTGACAATATTTAAGTTTAGTTAAATTTTGGTGTTATTTATTAGCCCAAAAATTGTACCATGTATGCGCATTCCCTTAACCTGGTTTTACATTTCTGGTTACGCGTCAAAGTCCACATGCTATCGCGTAGTCGAAGATGAACTGGATAAACGAAATAAAATGATCAGCCCAACATCAGTGTCCAAGTTTTATTGCGAACCTATTGATATGTTAAACAGTTGTTTTTTTTGCTTCAAAAGCAAGCTGTATGCAGCATACAAACCTGATTAGATTTAAGTGCTAGTGAACATAGTTGCTAAATTGTGTTATGCTTTGTTTGACATCGTGTTATTTATTGACGTAAATGTTGACCTCCTGAAGCTCTGACTTTAAAATTGGGACTGCCGTATTTTCAGTTTTGCTCAAAAGATGTACCGAGCATGCAATAAATTTTAAAACGGTATGATGATAGCTCTGTAAAGAATAAATCCAAAGTATTTACCAAATTACCAAGAAGTTTACAACAGCCACATCACCACCTATCAAATATAGTTTTGAATTTTTTTAAAAATTTCCTTAAGGTTGTGTGCTTTCGTGTCGTACAAGTTCAGCATTTTGTGACTTTGTAAACCCTATATTTTATAATCGTTCTACTTTATATTTTTGAATTTCGGTGAATGTTTTGAAATTATCCTTTTAGGTCAAGTCTACTTAAAGATATTGTCCTTTGTAAAATTATTTTTTGAACTTCTTTGCTAACTTTGTTGGGTTGTATTTTTTGGTTGTCATTGCATGCTTCCATTTTGTTTGCAAAGAAGTTGAAAGTTAAACACCTAACTAAGATGTTACAAAGTTTAATTATTAAATGATTTTCATTGTTACGTACCAGTGGTGGCAATACTTTTAAAAAAATTGGGCAAATAAAAAAATTACTTTCATGACATACCGACGTGTGGACATGTTAAATTCAAATTTACTGAATATTACAGAATTAGGGACTCCTACAAAACTTGCCCTTGTGCATACAAGTACTGCAAATACAGAAGAAGACATCGAGAGAAGAAAAGAGATTACAACAAATAGTACAGAAGAAAATGACGAAATGATAATAAAGAGCAGTGTGGAGAGGTCCAAAGAAAATGTACAGAGAGTGGAGAGGTCCAAAGAAAATGTACAGAAAGTTGAGAGTTTCCAAAGAAACTATACAGAAAGTGGAGAGGTCCAAAGAAAATGTACAGAAAGTGGAGAGGTCCAAAGAAAATGTACAGAAAGTGGAGAGTTTCCAAAGAAACTATACAGAAAGTGGAGAGGTCCAAAGAAAATGTACAGAAAGTGGAGAGTTTCCAAAGAAACTATACAGAAAGTGGAGAGGTCCAAAGAAAATGTACAGAAAGTGGAGAGTTTCCAAAGAAACTATACAGAAAGTGGAGAGGTCCAAAGAAAATGTACAGAAAGTGGAGAGTTTCCAAAGAAACTATACAGAAAGTGGAGAGGTCCAAAGAAACTATACAGAAAGTGGAGAGGTCCAAAGAAACTATACAGAAAGTGGAGAGGTCCAAAGAAAATGTACAGAAAGTGGAGAGGTCCAAAGAAAATGTACAGAAAGTGGAGAGGTCCAAAGAAAATGTACAGAAAGTGGAGAGCATAGTAACATGCATTTTTGATAAAGGATCCACAAATATAACAAAATTAGGATTTCACAATTGGCTAGAAGTGGAATTTTTAATGCACTGAGATAAAACATAAAATCATGCACATGTTAAAAAGACTGTCACATGTGGCTAAACTTAACATAAGCATAAAGTTGTTAATGAATATGATCCAGACATACTGGTAAAAAACGTTATTCCATCTATGATCCTGATCAACAAAATGTTTCAATGGAACAATAACTAGATGCAGGATACCAAACGAAAACAGATCCAAAGATGACAAAACACCTTCAATTACAGTATAAAAGTTGTTCAATAAACACTTATTTCATCATTGAGGAGACAGTGTACTGTCTAATTTGTTTCCCTGCATGATTAACAACTACGGTATTACTGTAACAAGTGTTGTATAAAACACAAATGAAATAAAAAAAAAAAGTACCCATTCAATTTCCCAGTCCTTTATTTTCAACATTGTGTTGTTGACGCTGCAAGGTTCATGCCGAATGACTGTCACTACCCTCCATATAGGTATGAAACGTATGTTGTTTTATGTCATACAGTCATCCATCAGTTCATTTTTTAAACTGTTTAAATTGTTGATTAGAAGAATTTTCTTATGTGCCCAGCTTTAAATTACAATATGTGATTATGATTTAGAAGATTGGTAGCCCTGGTATTTACAATGATATCTGACAACATAAAAAATGACATTATTTTATCACTTTATTGACAATATGAATCATTGTATGACCTGTATAATGCATCATTATGAATAATAATAATAATAATAATAATAATAATAATAATAATAATAATAAACCATAACAATCAATAGTTTTATTTACAGATGAAAACATGCTTGTTTCTCTCAGCCAGCAGTTTTGAGTGTGACTTGAAAATATAAACCTCTGGGATTTCATTGAATGCAAAACCATCAAAATGCTATGCCATCAGAGGGAGGGAGGGGCAGACAGACAGACATACAGATTAATGAGATAGCCATATGTCAAGAACCAATCTAAATCTCACTAGAGCTCGTCTTAGGGCTATCTGTCTGAGGTGTCTGTTGAATTTCTTTTTAGGCAGAACATGGAGCTGTTTAGGGCAAGTAGAAATATAGGACAGAGTTGCCTGTTGATTGTTTTTGGGTAGTACCTGGAGTAGTTTTGGGCAAGCAGATACATAGTACAGATGTACATATTGGATTATTAGGTAGTACATGGAGCTGTTTAGGGCAAGTAGACACATATAACAGAGGTGCATATTGCTTTTTTCAGGTAGTACCTGGAGTAGTTTTGGGCAAGTACACATATAACAGAGGTGCATGTTGGATTTTTAGGTAATACATGGAGCTGTTTAGGGCAAGTAGATACATGGGGCAAATGTGCCTGTTGATACTTTCTGACTATTTTAAGGAGCTGTTTAGAGTAAGTAGATACAAATAAAACGAGGATTCCTAAAAAGCCAATTGCTCTTGGCCACGGTGATTTTTCTTTTCTTTCTAGAGAACTGAGAGAACAAGAGGTATACATGGGTATTAAACATGAACAATCTTAGCACAAAAAGCTAAAGGATTAAATGTACTGCTACAGCTTAAAGACTCAGCTTTCATAATGAAGCGAAATATTACAATAAACTTAGGATCTAAATTTTCCAAATATTTTGGAAATGTTTAATGTACATTAATCATCCATAAATTAAACTTTCTAAATATTTACAGCCATAGTGGTGAGTCTGAATATAAAATTGTCACAATGCATGCATTCATATATTGCCTTTAAATGTCATAAGCAGTATTATTAACAGGAGATCAAGCTGATATCACAGATTTAGGTAGATAAGGTACTTACTATTTATAACACTGTTTATGGAAGTCACATACCACATTTACTCACTTAGAAATCAAACTGTAAACAACAAAGATCGTGATCTGCCAGGGTACTATGCACATACAGATATGGGTCTACATTGTTTGTTCTGCTGGCACATTATGCATTGGCAGATCTGGGTCTATGTAGTTTATAGTTGGACTCATCTTATAAGTGAGCATACATGGTAAGTAACCAGCTGAAATACTCCTTGACTATTTCCTTCAAACCCGAAAATAACTTTGGGCAGTGTACATCCCCCATACTCAAAACTTAATATATGAAATACAAATCGTTCATATCTGCTTGTATAGTTACAAATAATGCCACTCATTTTAGATGTTCCAATAGAGAAGTAACTTGAGCTACAAGTAAAGTGAATTTATACAAAAGTATGTTCCTTCTACAGAGGTATGCCTTAAGCAAGTGCACAGGAAACAAACAAAACTGGTATTTAATGGTATAAAACCACATTTTAATTCACTCACAACAATCAATAACAAAAATCAAGTGAAATAAAGTCATCAGCAAAGATGCAATGATCCAATACAGTGTCAGGGGTCATCATCTTAAACAAGGGTAGCTTTTGAGACTACATTAAAACAGAAAAATGGAAAGTAGATTTTTAGTTAGCACAATTGATTCTTTAAATTTACTCTCCCTTGGCATGTGTTTGTGTGTATTAAAAAACAATCTGAGCACTGTAACAGAACATTTAAACAAATGATATATATGGCCATAATGGCAAAATAGTTTGGGTCTGTATGGCTGACAATTACATGGATTTTCTTGGTTAGCAGTTGTATGCAAATAAATATGACTTTTGTATCATTCCTTTCAGATGAAATTTTCAGGATAAATATATAATTTAGTTATATTTTAGTGTCCAATTTTCTGTCAGGGTTTCAATATGTGGATTTTGTTTTTCAAACAGTTGTAAAATTCAACATCAAATGCTGCAATGTGTCAAATATCAAGAACAAATTAAACAATAATGCGTTTTCTTAAAGTTAACTTTCCTTAGATACATTTGCAAGAGATACAGGTCAGGAAGACATCTCATCATGAAATATTACTCAAGAAAAACATGAATACAGTCAATTTGGAATTAATAAGAATTTAATACAAAAATAATATCCTTTCCCTTAAGAAGATTTTGTGTGTAAATGTAAGTGGTTGGATCAGACAATCAGGGCTATACAGAACAATAACAACTAAAACTGCTAAACAATGATAAAGAACACTCACAACAACAATCAGGGGCTACAACTCTGCAAAACAATGATACAGAACACTCACAACAATAATCAGGGGCTACAACCCTGCTAAACAATGATACAGAACACGCACAACAACAATCAGGGGCTACAACTCTGCTAAACAATGATACAGAACACTCACAATACAATCAGGGGCTACAACTCTGCTAAACAATGATACAGAACACTCACAACAGCAATCAGGGGCTACAACTCTGCTAAACAATGATACAGAACACTCACAACAGCAATCAGGGGCTACAATTCTGCAAAACAATGATACAGAACAATCAGAACTGAACTCAGTCAAGAGCTCATCAATATGAATGTTTTTGGTACAATTTGTACAATGTACAATTTGGTTTCAATAATAATTAAGGTATTAACTCTGCTGAAATGTAAGCGGATGAGTCTAACAATCATGGGCTATAACACTGCTATACAATGCTGACAATTAAATTCTGCCAAAGAATCATAAATATCAAGCTCCAAACAAATTTGGATGGAATCCAAAAATTGTGGAACTTCTTATTGGAAAATATGTGGGTGAGTGAAGCAATCACAAACAATATCTATGCTTTAAAAAAAATGACGGAATGTTCAGCTATTAAACTTGGCCAATGCTGCATCAATGTTTAGCTGCGTACCAAATCTGACTGAAATCCAAAAACAAATAAGGGAGTTATTGTGCAGAAAGAAAACTCCATGTTTCTGACAAAGCAGGAGTGATATCTCTGCTACATAAAAACATGCAAAACATTAACATTGAACTTTCCAAATGTCTCATCACAATCATGCTGTATACCAAAGTTGGTTCAAATTTTTTTTAAATGTGTGTGGGGGGAGGTGTCCATCAATCAGACAATAAAACTCAGCAGAGGACTAATTTAACTGCAGACCAAATTTGGTTCCAAAAAAACAAAACAAATTATGGGTGTTTTTGAAGTAAGTGTGTGTGTGTGGAGGGGGGCATCAATCAGACAATAAAACTCAGCAGTAGGACTAATCTAGCTGCATACTAGATTTGGTTGAAATCTAATAATAACTAGTTACTGTGCGAAACGAAACTGTGATGGATGATTAGAAAGAAGGATGGACAGATGGAATGACAAAAGAATATATAGCCAGACCCAATTTAATGTCCCTTTTTTCAAAGGAAAGCTGGAAACAAATATGATTTACTGTAACTGACATTCATGCACAAGTGCTTCTTAAACAGATGTGACCACCTCAGATGCTTTGATTATAAATCTTCATTTCAACTAGATAAATGAGGACATTAATCTTGGTGGAAATAATTGGTCTATATATCTGCTTTTTAACTTCACATATATTTGAAAAGGTAGATAAAAATTGTATCTGATCAAAAGGAATCTACAGTTGTATAATAAATATTTTATACTATCAAGAAAGTTAACTGGAAAGCTATAAATAAACTCACTAGTAAAAGCTTAACAAAATCCTCCTATTGCCAACAGGAAAAATATAAAAATACTAGCATAATTCAATGGCTCAGTCAAACCTATCCCCATATCTTTAATAACATGTTCCAATCCTACATCATGCCACAACTGTTGGGACATCATCTGGGAATTAGTTTGAATGTATATGGGATTTACATGTGTGCATAAAACCTACACTTTTCTATACTGTCGATGGCTACCACATATGTATCCAGTATGAATTGTAGAAGAACATATCGAGAACAAAATATGGCCAGTGGGTGTCACAATACTCAAGAGTCTTCAGATTTTTGAATAAATATTCAGCTGGAGCATTGCCACCATTATAAACAAAGGTACGGTATGTACTTGCATATAAGGCATATCCAGCTGTAACAACAATGGTCATCTTCTCTCCTAAAGTGCCAGCAGACCAAGATCTATGTTGTCATTTTACTGATTAGTCCTAGCAAGCATAATATACCCAGATCTGCTGGTGTACTGTATAATGATAGATCTGGGTCTGTGCAGTTTGCAGTTATATCAGACTTATGAGTATTCATGTTTACATATAACTTAATAATTGTCAAGACACCGCTCCAGTGGCCTAGTAGTTAAAGCATCCACCGCAGAAGTGGGAAGTTGTGTGTTCAATCCTTGGCAGAGTCATATCAAAGACTTACAAAAAATGGCACTAATAGCTGTCTCACTTGGTGCTCAGCATTATGAGGTTAGTGTTAGGACTGGTTGGCCTGGTGTCAGGATAATGTGACTGGGTGGGACATCATGCTACATGTCTGTGTCATGATGCCCCAGTGCTAGACATCACTATAAACTGTCTCGCTGCAGACGTCGTAGCAATATGATTGAAAAATTGTTAAAGCTACATTAAAAATCCTAAATCACACACACACAATTGTCAGGACAAACTATTTCAAACTCCTTATCACGTAAAGCACAGAATGGTAAATCTTTTTCTGAAAGGCATCAAACTGCCTCAAGCGTTGGTCATGATTGCTCCTGGTTTCACTTTCACCAACAAAGCAGATGAAGGTACACACTGCCATGCCCATGTTATCTCATATAAATAAAAGAAAAAATACCAACCACCTATCAAAGTTTCTTAATTAATTGTTCATAATAACAACGATCAATCAGAAAAGTCTGTCAGCAAACATCACCACTGATTAAGAACTTAAGAATTATTCTGATCATAGGAAACACAACCATAGCACCCCATTCCCACCCCTTACTCATCGTGAATTAAAAAGTGAGATGACTGGGATGAAAGAAGTTTCAGAAGTAATTGGACCAGTTCTCATGGGCATGATATGACAAGAAATTAAATCTATTATTGTTTTAGTTGTCTCAAAAGTACAAGCTGAGCAAACATTTTGTCTGTCCCAGTGTTTAAACCTTTGCAGGTCAGTCCATGTCAGCCTTACGGGATGCAGTGAAACATAAATGGCAGCACTCTGTTACTATATTAACAATGTATTCAGTCTTGGCAGACGAGCATCTGCTATCTCTGAATCCAGTCCTCCTAGAAATATGAAAAACGTATTGCTGTCAATATATTATATGGATAAGAGAAACAACTATGGATAAAGGAAACAACTCATACAGGTTAAAACTGAGGGCAAGCAGAAATCCTGTGTTGTCAATGACTGGTTTCACATTTATGACATCACACCATTCATAACACCCATTCCCCAACCACAAACTTGTTGCTCTTTCTCTCTGAAGATGAGAAATTAGCACCCATCAAAAAATCAAGGGACACTGCTCCATGATCTTCGGCAAATTTAGAATTCATGGAGGATATGAATTTGGCCATCTGACCACAAGTTATTCTCTGACACTGTCCAGTTCTGACATCCAAACAACTCCCATTGGAATCTTTCCATGACCGAACTCATCTATACTTCTAGCCAGTGTCATTCTTGTCTAACAACACCAAGGTAACTATTGTACATGACTTGCAATTTGTGATAATGCTAACCTCAGCATGAATAGTGAATGAACTACTTATGATATCCATTCATCTAAAAAATATCTAGTGCTGTTCTAATGGTTCAGTTATTCTAATGTTGTTTCCTTCCTAAGAACAGGCTGCTTACACTAGTCACCCAGCAATAGCAAATCTGTTCACTCTCATTGATAAATTTGCCAAGAGAATCTGCAGGACTGTATATATGCTACCTGAGACAGATAATATCCATATCAACCATAAATTGATAATTCTGAAGGCAGGAATGCAAAACAAAAATCACTGGCTGCTTCAATGAAGGGAGTTATTTAATTGGTGTATTGTGAACTCGATGAGGATCAGGTACACTAATGAAGATATTTCTGCTGACAAAAATAAGCTACTTTCATCAGCCTGTATTTCAATATGATGCTATTCGCCTTCTCTAGCTTTTATTTGCATGCATTACTGCACTTCCATTGGTTAGTGGTATCTGCCAAACAGTGACCACTGGCCATTCTTGAATGCACAACCTTAAACTGAAACATGAATTTACCATTTTCACTGTATTCACATGGGAAATATTTGCTAGTAAGACAATAATCAGGTGTGGAATCCCACAGTGATCTCCCTCACATCTGTATAAATAAATTGTCACTCAAAACTAACAGTAGAAGTTCTTATGTTAAGCAACTGTTTTTGTTAATTGCTTCTCAGATAATACTTGACTAAGTTTTAAATAATCCCTCCCACAATTCCAAGTAATGCAAGCATCCTTTAATGTTTTTGTTTAAACAAAAACTGGTACATCTGGGTGTGACAGTGGCTATCCAGCAGGTAGAAAGGGGAGTTAACCTGTTGTTGTAGGGTTTAACGCCATTTTCAGCACACGATAAGCTATTCATGGCAGCCAGTATTAATGGTGGAGGAACAACATTGGGAAAACCCCGGAAAGAACCACCGACCCACGAGAAGCTATTGGCATGCTTTCTCACATACCCACATTGGCCGAATCCGAGACTCAAACTCACACAGACAGAGGTGAAATGGCAATTGTCCGTAATGGAGAGTGCTTTGGATCACTTGGCCACTTGAGGCCCTGAGTTAACCTGTATGAGATGATATAATATATCGACAAAAGATGTTTTTTGCCTTTCTTGACAGGCTGGATTCTGAGGTAGCAGATAAAGTTATCCTAATGTGATATAATCAGGTAATTTATTTGACAGAGAATAGCTTTGACATTGTTAGAAAAAGGTATTAAGTAGTCCATGTGTTTTTCTTATACATCAACTAATAAAACCCAAATGTGGGGTCAAAACAGTTGTTCTGAAAACTCAAGATAAAACATTGATGTCTTTTTTTAAAAAAATAGCACTTCAAGTGCCTTTTCTATTTCAACTGTACTAATTCTAAACCATATTCAGTAGCATCTGCCAGAAGTTCAGCATTAGGTTCATAGATATAGAAATCTTAACTGACAGTTATCTCAAGCTGAAAGAGAATACAATTACAATTTTTTTCCTGGATGCATTCAGTAATATATAAATTTCACTTAAAACTGTAAAGTATATATGACTAAATAATAGATTTTAATATTAATGATGGACAAGTTACAGCCCATCCCCCCTCCCCCCAGCTTCTGCTGAAAATCATATGTTCAACAGTAAATAAACAATTTCTGGAGATCTGAAACATACATAACAAAATAAGCATATGTAGATACATAAATGTATCACTCATCCTCCCACTAATTCATCCATCAATACACGTTATACCTTGACAAAATAATTTACAAGATAGACTATACCCATTCAAATGACTGCCCCAATATGTATGTAAATTTATATTATGTAGGTAAAATTGCACATGTAAACTGATGCATAACAAAATAAGCATATGTAGATACATAAATGTATCACTCATCCTCCCACTAATTCATCCATCAATACACGTTATACCTTGACAAAATAATTTACAAGATAGACTATACCCATTCAAATGACTGCCCCCATACGTATGTAAATTTATATTATGTAGGTAAAATTGCACATGTAAACTGATGCATGTTACTGGTACTACTGTACAATTTGGATAATGGGCAAATGTGGCTCATTTTTCAAACTAGTGGAGGCTGTATATGATTCATTAATATACAACAATATATACTCATATACAAGTCCCAGACAAGATAGACTATGATCAGTCATTGCATAATGTGCCAGTAGATCATGGGCTATGTTACTGATTCTACTGACTGCTACATATTATGTGATGTCAAATCTGGTTCTGTGCAGTTTGCAGTTGAACTAGACTTACAAGTAAGTATAATTTGGTGACGGAAAATATGGCATGTCTATGCTTAGGAAACAGATTTTTTGGCATATTACAAAACGACGATAATAAGATTGAAAATATAATTTTTTTAAAAAAACAAGGCATACAGGACATGCAAATAATTTATATTAAAACAGAATAATCATTAAAAATGAATTCTGCATATTAAACCTTTTTTTACACGTGTAAAAGAATTCATTTTTGCTACAAAAATATGTAATGGCCAGTCTGCAGATTATCCAAATTATATAGTATTTTAATCCAGAATGATATTGTTGTTGTTGAGGGTTAATGCCATTTTTTCAGCACAAGATAGACTTTACATGGCAGCCAGTATTAATGGTGGAGGAAGAACCCAGGAAAAACCCCAGACCCACACAAAGATACTGACAAGCTTTCTCATATACCCACATTAGCTGAATCTACTAGAACCCACCACAGAATGCTTTATAGCCTATATAAAACCTCTATCTTTCCACTAGATCATTTGCCTCAAATGTCACTTTCACATAACAGTGACAGGTTAGTACAATTCAAGTACAGCAACATCTGTGGTGTCTACACTGGTTTACTTGAATTTGTGCTTCAGACCGACAATGTTTATAATTTTACTATACAGCATGATAAATTCTCAAATTTAAATTTGCAAACTAAAGAAATTTAAATTCGTACAGTAGGTATTTCACCTTTACTACAACTAATGATGGTCATTTAGACCTGCTGCAGTGGTCACTATTGCTACACTCAGATGTAATATAGTGGTGTTAGGTCATGTGAAATACTAGATCTATTATTGCCATCCACCTTGGAAACTGTTGCCCTATAGTTGGTTCAGGCACTAGAGCCACCAAACAAGCTATGGTGCATGCTCCTTTTATTTAGGTACTGTAACCGCCAAACAAAACTACTGATGAACAGTTTCATCCGGAGAAGGATGTTCCTCTATAATGTCGTTGGGCGGGGTAAAGTGCATGAAGATATCACTACAGAACACTTCCATCAGCAGAAGGCAATAATAAAAAGCAATTAAAACTCATTTTCTTTAATTATGGATCTCATCAAATTACGTGATGGATGTTGGAGCTATCCAGGTTTGACAATAAAATTGATTAGTACATAAACAGTGACTAATAATCATAAGATTAAAAATGTTTTGTACATGTATTTCAATGTACACATAATAGTGTGCTCTTTCTCTCTGAAAAAAAGTGAACAGTTGCATAATCCCTGAACCATAACATTTGACTAGAACTGCAACATTCCAGGGTATGAAGAAGTTCCATTTTGTACAATTGTACAAGTCGTGGAGAACAATACACACACAAGTTTGTTAATGATACATTTTGTGTTCAGCGACATTTCATCACACAAAGGAAATGAAACAGTGTGGATGGCATGTGTATTTGTACCTGAACTATTTCTTGTATAACAGAAACTTCAATTTATTTTGTTTTCTTTTATGTAAAAAAAAAATTATGTCTGAACAATTATTGTCCATGTAAAATAAAAAATGCACATTATGTAATGGTGTGTGTAACACAGGCAACATATCATGACAATAATAAAAGAACATTAAACAGTGTAAGATTAAAATACCGAGATCTAACATGTTTCATTGAAGCTTGCGAAGACAATCAAATCTTTTTAACTTTGCTATACGGCAACACATTTTTATAGAATTCCTTAAAGCTGATATGGCTCATGCAGCCCCAAAAAGTTGATTTTTAATTACTTTTCAAGGTCTTCTTAACACATTTTTCTTGATGTGCTTATCCAGTGTATACACATGCTTAACTTCCATACTGATCAATAAATCTGCCTGAAACAAGTATTACTAACCAAAGTAATAATTTAACTACAGGTTTGCAAATGCTAAACTTAGAAAAATTTTCAAAAAATTGCCAAAGTCTTTATGCTTTGTTGATGTAGTAGAAAACAAATAAAATACAGTGTTCATTTTTGAACACCAGAATGAAATCTGACGAACATAATTTGGTTTTGTACTTATCTACCATGTGTTTTTAAAAAAACACGGAACTTGTCGGGTTTTGAAGTATTGAGCCATGAACATTATTTAAAAAACACTGGTTCTGAATCTCAAAACATTACTTTAAATGATTTCATCAACTTTGTTTAGTGTCCTTAACAGAAATACACCCATAACTTAAAATCAATGATATTTACAGGAATAACCTTTTTAATTGGAAGAACATGCTAGACAAACTACAACAAGTACTGAAATCCTGATAACAATTGTGGATGAACAAAAATGTGATAACTGGGGTCCATACATGGCAAACGTCGAACTATGGTATAGCAATAATGGTTGGAAATTTGATGAAATATGCAAATATGAAAGTGGGGTGGGGTGTAGAGGTGAGTCTAGTAAATGTCAGTCAAGCATAAAGTAATAATTTTACTACCTTCCAATTTATGTAAAATTTGTTATTAAAAGAGAATTTATGTAACATCTGGTATTAAAAGAGCCCCATGCACAATAGTCATATATTGCCATTTAAGAAAATTAATTACAATCATGTTACAGGTATCTGAAATTTAACTGAATTATTTTTATCAAGCTTGGCTGACATTTTCGAGTAAAGCCAGGATTAAGAAACATACTAGACAAACAAATCTTAAACCAGAACACAACTGTGTTATATCCAAACTTATGCTATAACAAAGCACGATATAGCAGAGTTTGCAGTAATTAATAATTTTGTATTTATTCAGTGGGACTTGCTTATTTTACTGGAATGAGGAATGCATCTCTGATAAATAAAACATCAGTATTGGAATAATACATTTTATAAAACTAGACTTTGCACTCGTGCATGTCTTTGTTAACAAAGTATGATTTACAGGAAAAATAAAATCATGTTCACAGTAGATGTATAAAATATGACCATAATAAAAAGCCAGAATGTGACTGAAAGCGTGTATATATGGAAGAGTGAAACAATGTGGGCAACACTCTATACCAGTGGTTCCAAAAATGGGCAGTAACGCCCCTTGGGGGTAGGTGGCCGGTTTACTGAGGGGGATACTAATGTTGAATAATGCTTTTTACTGAGCAAGGCAGTGGGTGCCGATGATAACCAAGCGGGCAGTGGTCTGAATAAGTTTGGGAAACACTGCTCTATACCCTTTCCATACAAATTGTGGGAAATCGTCCCAACACCATTTAAAACTTGCAAGTTATTGAATCAAATCTAAAACATAAGGATCATGCTTTCTTGTAGACACTATACTTTGGACAACTTACACTGTAAGCCAAATGCTTTTGTCCTGCCTGGATTTTTCTACTCTTAAAGTTTACCTGTTATGTTCTTTGCTGTAGTCAAGATAAACCAATAAGGCATGTTGTGCTATCACAGATTAAAGTATATCCCTGAATAAATACTGCTTGACCACAAAATGTTGGTAAGATAAAAGTCACCTGAAGGAGTCTCACATTGTATAATGGTACAGACAACCCATGTCACAATAATATTCATTATAGCAGAATATTCTGTTTCTGATAGAAAAATGAAGCGGACAAACATGTCCAATGCCAAGTTTTAGAATGGAATATTCAGCTTCTGATTTCAACACTAATATCTGATATATATTGTTCTTTACCTTGATAGTGTGGAAAGTGGGAAATTACCAACTATGACATAAATATGATGTTATATTTTTCGCTCATTTATGGCATGATATAACATTAACTATGAAATATTCATTTATTTATGACTAATTCTTTATATCTGCTAATACTAGTAGGAGAAAAATTAAAATACAGCAGCTAAAGTTTATCAATTAAAGACATGATCTTTTGTTGTAGTTGTAGTAGGGTTTAACATCACTTTTTTTAGCACAAGATAGGCTATACATGGCGGCCAGTATTATTGGTGGAGGAAGAACCTGGGGAAAAAACCCAGAAAGAAAAATAACAAATTACCGGCAAGTTTTCTCACATACCCACTTTGACTGAATCTGATACTTGAACCCAAATAGACAGAGGTGAGATGGCAGTGATCTGTAAAGAGAGTGCTTTAGACCACTTGGCCACGGGGGGCCCCTGCATGATATTTAGAAGAACACATTTGTTGCATGACAAACCTGGCTAAAAACAAATTTTGTCATTGAAATGAGAGTTGATTACATAGACAGACTATACACGGTTTCAAAATTAAAATTAAAACTGTATACATTTTGTTGCATTGAATGCTAGCAATTAGGAAATCAATGAAAAATTGGTGTTGAGTGATTCTGTATAAGATGACAAGTTCCAAAGGTACATAACCTCTACACATATCTAAATGCATGTATTAGGTTCCACAGTTCATTTCAACCTTGATGTTGACATCATTCTGTGGCCAGATAGTCAATCTACTTGCCAAAACTGAGATATATTTTTCAAGAGCACATACAGAATGAAATGATTTTAAACATGGTACATCAGATGACTAGAAAGTAACTGAGTTCAAGATGAAAAGACGGTTCTCCTCCCTCTTGATCCAGGCCAAAAGCTTGTTGATTGCATTGATGGCCAAAGTTTTGGTCACCAGTGGTCCAAATACTGCATACAGCTCAAATCCTTGAGTAACCTGTATGTAGAGAAAAAAAAAAGCAAAGGAAATTCAGTCTGGAATTGCTGTCTGATGGTTTAGTAAGGAGATGTAAACTTTCTGCTATGAACAGCATATTTGGAATGAGCTTTCTGCAAAATGAATGTACTGCATGATAATACACAACCCCATTTGATCAAAACCTCTGCATTTCCATCTTATTCGCTATTCTTAGTGGCCTCTGCACCAAACATGTGTTGTGTAAAAAGCTGAAGAACTATTTTCTTTTGACAGTTAACATAGTATTTCATAGCATCACATGGCAATTTCTCCAACATGGTGAAAACTGAAGTCTTAAAAAGGAAGAGTGGCTACCAAGATTTTTTCCATTTTCTAAAATAATCATTGTGCATGCACACCTTCATACAAATTTTTACTTGACAGCAAGAAAGGCACATAATACAAATTTTACATAAGACATTCAATAATACGAACATTATGAATATTTTATATTGACTTGGAGTCAATTTAGCAATCATGAATTATATCCCTTTGTAACAGTCGTTGCAATAAGTGCTGAAATTCATTGGCTTAAGAAAGGCATTACTTTTCCAACATGTATACATTTAAGATAACATAAAAAAAAATAATGTATAGGTTACCAAACCAGCCTATATAGGGTGGTATATTAAATGCTATATTTAAAGTAACAAAAGTCATAAATTGGCTGAAAATAATTACTGGGAAAAAAAATTCACGTATGTTTTAGCAGAAGCATGCATGTTATTAAATTATATGTGTTAGTAGGCCTGAACCTAAAATCATTTTTACTTTTTATTGCTATCATCACACAGGGACTACGGGATGTAAAGGGAGAGATCTCAATGGGCTTGATTGTTATTGTAGGCATCTACAATGGAATTTTTGGCAAAAACAAACCCCCATGTAGCATATCAATTTGATCAATTTAAAAGTTTTCTCCTGGAGAGATCATTCTTATAAGTATACTTTGCCAATCTTATTTAAAATTTGTAGAGTAAGGCAAATGGCATTACTGTCATTAGTCATTTGTGCCCTAATACATCTGGGCCTATGTTGTTTGTAGCTGCACCCAACTTGTATGCGAGTATATACGGTATTTAATTTATGAATGAAGTACAATTTCTATAGTAGAAAGTATGTTACTAAAAGATTAATCAGAGAAATATTTAAACAAACATCATTACAGATATCAGGTTTCATAATTTCATACTCCTTTTAAAACACAGGTCTTAAAACTCCTATCACTGATGACTCTTAATTGCCATAGGAGACAAAGTTGTAATGTAAGAATACAGTGTACCACAAAATTATTATAAACTTTGTTTTTTAGTTCACTGACTAACATCAGTGACTTTCTTCTGTGGTAAACATAATTTTATATTAAATGTATGAAAATGGTTTACAAAAATTGCAGTCTTTTACTAATTAAGTCAATGATTTGTAAATGATGATTTATTGTGCAGCAATACTGGCAGATTATTTAATATAGTTGCATTTGGAGTAAAGTGCCTTGCGCAATGACACTGTTGTAGTCAACCCTGCTGGAGTCAGAAGTAGGATTTGAACCAGCAACCATATGGTTACAAATCCAGCATGCTGGCAAACGAGTCAAAGAATTACTTATTCTGGATAAAAACAGAACAAATTTAGTACCATACATAATTGCTTATAAGTCAAGTTAATCCAAAAAGATCCTGATCTGCCATATAATGCACCTACAGACCGTGTACTCCTAACTGCACAGACCCAGGTCAGCTGGCATATCATGCAACAGAATATCTGGGTCAGTGGAGTTTGCAGTTAGACTTGACTTATAAGCAAGTACATATGGTATATAACACACTGCTTTTGAATTAACTGAATATTTTTATATGTATAATTTATACTCAAGAAAGTATTAGAAACTTTGACGACTTAAATCAGTAAAATATTTATCCAAAAGTCATCATAGATATGAGGTTTCATAAACCAATGCAGATTCCCATACATGCCAAACCCTGACCATGAAAAAGCCTAATCCAAGTGGTCAAAAAGCGGAATCCAGACAGAAAAAGCGGAATCCACATAAAACATGCTAAAATTTAAATAAACAAGGATGTAGTTGCCCCTCTCGTCTTTTAACATCCTTTACTTTTTCTAGTTTTCATATGTAGCACTTTTAGCTTTACACATACATTTACTAAATTCCATCTTAAGACTTTTAGTGCCAAATATTAAAATTCTTTCCACATGGCCTGAAATAGATGTCACATGATGTTGCACGTGAAGACTCGTGTCTTCATATTTATAGGATTCTGTTATTTCTGTTTTGTTTTTTTGTTGTTTTGTTGCCTTTTTTTAATTCATCTGTGAAATTTTTGAAAGGAGATAGTTTTGCTCTTATATATGCATCGATTAAAATAAAATATTCTTTTTGGCGTGAAATACCTTTAGACTGGTTCTGCAGTATATATGAATTAGAACAAAGAATCTGCATGTAAAGATTAAAATTAAAAATTAGTCTGTAATCTCCTCACAAAGCCATACAGATGCTATAAATGGAAATTGAGGTCGAAAGTTTGAAAGTAAATCAGGTTTACTATAAATAGAATATGATACTGTTAGGAAAGTGCACGCAAGTCCATGGACAAGTGTACTCTTATGTTGTAGCTAAGTAAAAGCCGTCTTTTATGAAATACGGGCTGTGGGAATAATGGAATGTTAATAAAAATGAGAAAACAAATAACTGATATTTCTGGAAGGTGGATATACCAAAAAAGCATAATCCATATATGTTTACGCGTAACGCGTAATTTAGTGAAAAAAAGCATAATGATTATGCCAAAAGCATAATGGTTGGCATGTATGAATACCACTTCATATAATACATATGATGGCCCTAACATGTTATGAGTGAACATGTTGATGTAGGAAGAACATAAGTATTCAGATGCCTTACCCAACCAAGAAGTGTCTCATACGGTCCCACATGGTACAATATTTTTAGTGGTCGTGATAATGAGTGTATTCGCTGATGAAGGAACTGGTACAAGCCAAAAAGTCTCTCCTGCTCTGGCTGTGTTAAATATGGTGCCTCAAGCTCTGGACTTGTGTACTGGGCAGTGCTTTTTGATTTGTACAAGAAGTGACGGAGATCAGAAATTTTGCAGTCTTGAATACTGTAGCTGTTTTTTCTCAATGAATCGCCAATTGCTTGGAGACCATTGTATTTCACTAACCTCTAATAAAAGAATGTGAAAGCATAAGTAGTTATAAATAAATTGAAATACTCTATTTCAAGCATAAATCGATATTTAAAAATGCAATATAAAAATTGACCCATCTGTAGCAATAACATATTTACCGTTTATGTTGAGACACCATAAATTAATTTTAAAAGTAATTTTTTGGGGCACTGTATTATTCTGGCACACATTTTGTTTTGAGTCATAAGTTGTGGGACAACTTTTAAACTATTAGAAAATTACATGTCGTAAAATGCACTCTAACTGAATTTTTTTTATAATTATTACAAAACTATACTTGTGATAAAACTCTTTAATGTACTGCAGCATCATCTCATCAACACAACCGGTATCATGCACATGTACGATCCATACTTCCAGTGCAAGAATATTTTTTTTAAAACTTTCTCATACCATGAAAATTTATCACTAGCGGCAAATCACCATGAAACGAAACCTGCAAGGACTTAAATCTTATTTTTTTCAATTTGCACCAGTTGTGCTAATTCTTACACTTTTGACCCCCATCTTATCAGTTCATCCAGGAATGAGATCAAAGTTTCATCCAATCCATGTTAATGATCATATTGTTGGTGAAATCATCTGCTTCTCTACTGGCCTTCACAAATTCATCAAATATTTTATTTTTTCCAAATCTTCTGGGTGATATAAGTTTTTTAATGTTCGTGCATAAAGCACTATATTGTGTCACTTTAAAAACTGTTCTATTGTTTCAATGTATTTTCAAAGTTCCCATGAATACTGGTGAAAATGAACCAAAGTTAGCTTCCAAATCTTGACTGTCTTTTTATATTTAAAAAAGAAAAATCAGCATACTTAAAAGAATCCAAAGTTGCCTTCTGAAGTCAGCTTGCTTTGCAATAAAATTTCCTTCGTATTGATATCTTGAAGAAAAAAAAATGGCTTTAAATATCCAAAGTCAACTTCCCAATTCAGCTTGCTTTATATTAATTATAGCTTTTGTCTTTGATGTCCTGTCAATAAGTTCAAAAAATGAGCCTACTTCTCGCTGCCAGTTGTGTTTATTCACAACCTGGGCTTCTATGAGCTTGGCATATGTAGTTATAATTAATACAAACAGGCATTGATGTCTGTAGGTAAATAGTATACACAACTTGCTTTTATGATACTTTTGTAACTGTGCTAGTGAAAAGATTGTCACTTGCACGTTATAATTAATACAAACAGGCATTGATGTCTGTAGGTAAATAGTATACACAACTTGCTTTTATGATACTTTTGTAACTGTGCTAGTGAAAAGATTGTCACTTGCACTTAAGTGAATGTTATTTCAAATAAGGATTTTTATTTATGAGATACCACCATATAGTTGACCTGAATATTATTTAATCATGGTTATTTTGTACCTAACACCATGGCATGCATGAATGTCAGATGCTTTCAAGCAATTGATCATGATTTTGATGGATCCAGTTTTCAGTCAGATAATAAATTCAAACCTTGGAGCCCAACCAAACACAATTTGTTTAGCAATGTTAATGTCAATAAACAATGTGTAACGTCTTATTGGATATAATGATACATTCTACAGTATGGAAGCTTACGCTACATATATGGAGTTCATGGATAAATTCTATTCTTTAATGCTCATGATGAAATGTTTTTAATATAACAATACAAGGTTAGTTTCTTTCTTTTTATTATCAAATAATCATTTTTTTTAAACAACTGTATTGCAACATGCAGTGGGGGGGCAGGGGCACAAATACAATACTAATTTATTTTGCATCTTAAGTCTTGGGGCATATGACCGAGGTGAAAAAGGTTTCACCATAAGTTCTGGGACAGGAAAAAATATATTTCATTGTGTCCCAATATAAATGGTAAATAAGGTAAAATACACGTTTTCTCATTGTGACCTCCTCATTTTTCATGGGTATAAGCACCAAAGTTTAAAACTCAATGAACAAGAAGCCTTTCACAGCTCTGGCTAAGCATCCTGTATATGTACCTAATACTATACATCGATTATCTATTACTATATATTTGTATTACCATACATTTGTATTTATTACAATATATTGGTATCTAATATATATATATATATATATATATATATATATATATATATATATATATATATATATATATATATATATATATATATATATATATATATCAACAAATGAAACAAGTTCACCCAACATACAACTGGGGCCGCTAAAATTTATGTATGTCGGATTTGCATGCCTTTTAGCTTTTGTTTCTTTCCACTAACTTTATTTCATATAAAAGATGCAATTAACATGATTAACAGCTCTTAATTTAGTGCAACAATATAATACATCTGCAAGTCAGATATCAAAACACAGACAGCATATAATTAAGTTCTCATATAAATGTTCACAGACATAGCTGTTTAAGTAGATTGATACAATATATGTGTAAATACATGAGGATATATTGTATTTATGATGATTACACTTAAAACCAATCTAAAAAATAAAAATAAAACACAAATTTCACTTGCTATAAAACTTATTTAATTGGTATTTGTGCCTGAAAGTACTGCCTCCACTTGATGTTAAGTGACATTTTCAATGATCAAAATTTTATGGTGTACTAAGAATGTTGTTTGGAAATAAAATGAAGCAAAAATATATGACTTCTTATTAAAAGTTGATAAATTTATAATGTCAAGTAAAATTTCCTGGTCATATCAACTATTTTCATAAAAAAAGAGCAAGTATCCGTTACCAATTTTCATCATGATTTACTTCAAGTTCAACAAATAGGGATAAAAAAATTGTATTTCCTGTTTTAAAAAATCTAATTTATGCCGGACCCAATGTTATAAGTGGGTTCAGTAGTAATCAAGGTGCAAGTGATAGATGGTGTTGTGTGTGTTTGTGTATCATTTTCTATACATTTGTACTGCATTTATCCCACCTTGGAAATCAAATATGCACAATCATTACATCTGTGATAATTTATGCCGTACCGCAGTTTTGTGCATATCACCATTGACAGTTATTGACATCATGTACTATCTAATACTGAAGGAAATCTGTCTTATAATTTTCAAATGCTTCTCAATGCATCCGGTTATTACATTTATTTATAATTTATAAAACTATAAATGGGATAAGAATGAAAGAAAAGCCTTCTTTGTGATCAATGTGTGTAGAAATATTAAAGTTAGTAATCATGGGGCGGGATTTCATGTGATAAACACTTTGATAATGGTCTGCATAGGTATATAATAAAAATGCCTACTTCTTGTATTCTGTTTTTACATTCTGACAGCGTGAAAAAGGACTCCCTGTCCACAGTGAGCAAAATTAAGCATGTCTGACAACTCTCGTCCAGGTATGATATGTGTGCTTGAAGAAATCCACTGAAATTAAAGATTTGCATGAGTTGTATAGAAAAACTGAAATCAACAGTTGCTAGGAAAAAAATGGCATTTAACCAACTGAGAACTTTAACAATTACATCCCAAACAAACAATGCATATATTAAATTCTCTACCTGCATGAATCATGAAGTCTTTGGAATATGAAATTTAGTAGTGACAATGTTAATAAACAGCTTTCCTGTACTTAAAATATGAAACTTGAACTATTTAGCTCTATTTTGTCCTTACACGCTGCACATTATTTAAAATTAAAATTACCAATTAATGACTAAAAAATTGTACAGTATTGCAATTGCAAAAAATATTATGAGTACAGTGTAACAAAACAAAATTAAGCCCTCAAGACCTCATTTTGTATTGCAGAACCAACTTGAACGTATTCATTCAAATTATCTACTTCTGTAAAATACATTACTGAAAGATATCATTCTGTCTCATCTTTCACAGAATGTCATTAGTGAGAGTCCCTGCTTCCAGTTTCTGGACTCAGTTTTTAAAACTGTGGTCAACAGGTATATATATATATATATATATATATATATATATATATATATATATATATATATATATATATATATATATATATATATATGCAGGATTCCCACTATTTGGAGAAATGAAACTCTGGACTTCATATTTAAAAAATCTTACCATTACCTCTGCCATTCACTAATCCAAGTGAAACTTTAGGGTCATTTCACTGGATTTGTTAGTGTGCTGACCATTAAAGGTAAACTTTGGCATGTGCTACTCTTGGCTCTGATTTCATATTGCAGAACATTATATTTCAGAAAGGAAAGAAAGTCCTAATTTGAAAAGCTGAACTGTGCTATATAATTTTGTTGCGCATGATATGGAAGAGCTAAATTGTTTGAGAAAAGACACTGAAGCTGCACTCCACTATTAAATTGCCTGTATTTAATAAGCATTGTATTTTGAATTTTCTACATTAAATTTACAACTACTATACCACTGAAAATGAGATTTTAAGTGTGCAACTTCATGCAAAGTTTGCATGACTGACTAAATTGCATGCTATGGCAGCATTTTCAGCAATGCCAAGAATGTCAAAAGAGATATTAATAATAAATAGTTTTAAATGAAAAAGTTCAAACTCCCAGAGAGAGAGAGAGAGAGAGAGAGAGAGAGAGAGAGAGAGAGAGAGAGATAGAGAGAGAGAGGAGGAGAGGGATCAACAGGTTACATGACACACTGAATATTATAGTAAAATCTCCTTGTAGGTTGCCTGAATTTTAATGCAAGGATGATTCTCATTCTGAGATGTACATTTTAACATCTCTTTGAAGAGCACATGAAATGTAAGGTGATAAAATATACTAGTCAAATCTCACATAATTTTTAATACACTACTAACTGACTTGGATTTATAAATAATCAGTGAGAGTAAAAGTGGTAATTAAAATTAATGAAAATTGTTTGTGTTGTTTTAAAAACCAAAACAAATGCTGTCAAAAAATTTAGAATATGTTAATGTCCCAATTATAACATGACTACTTCTTCCATTACAAAACTTTTACAAAGCACATTTAAGATCACTGCTCATGAATTAAACAAGAAAATTAAAACTATATAATCCGGCAACTGATATACATTTTTAAAGTGATATTGTCACTCGTTTTACATTAGTCTAGTTGCAGAATTGAACACAAAACTATTTTTTTGACACACGGAAATTTCAACATGTCTGAGGTTTTTTACTCATAAATTTTGGCTGAAACATCAATCTTAATTATCCTCAATTGGCTTTCAGCTTAAGTTTCTTACCAAGAGTACGCTGTCCATAACAAAGTTACTGTGGGAAGCATTGTTCTACATCTGCTTGACACTATCTTTGCCCATGACGGCCAATATATATTGCACCAATGGAAGATATACATGAACTGGGCAGAACAAACATTTCAATGAAGTCAGGCTTAGATTCAACTGACATGGGTTGGATTGTTTTGAAATTATGTTTGAAGTTTAAGACAGAGTAGGAGAAAACAATCATGACATGAATGGACTGCCTTTTATCAAATATCAATCAGCAATGGTATGTTTAGACATCAGATAATCAACTGGTCACAATGGGATTATATCATTATGGCAGCTTGTGAAGCCGGTTGTCAAAAGAAGTCAACAAACTTTAATTGTTTTATTGGCAAGTTGCTTCATATTTTAAAGTCTGAAATCATCTATGACTTCACAGGATTAATTTCTGATAAATTATTGACAATTTGACAATTGTTTGATTGTGCTTCAAATTATAATCAGACAAAACAGGAATATATTGCTAAGCCAGTTTTCATCATGGGTTTGTGTTTTATTGGTGATTAATTTACTTACGTTGGCAAAACGTTTAAAACCTCAAACATTTTAATTAATGGATCATTCAGAAGAAAAACTGAACAGACATAATAACACTCAGTGCATTATATCTGAACTTTAAAATCACAATGGTACACAGAAGTATTTTTAATCCTGTCTGTCTCAGAAACAACCTGGCAGTGATGAATTTTCTGACCCTGAGACTACAAAGACACAGAAAGATAGTGTCTGCGATGCAGAGAAGATGAGCCAGTATCTAAAATTTGTTGGAAAATTTAGGGACAAGTGGAAAAAAGTGAACTGATAATTATGTGATGTGCATCCTTGATCTCTGAATAATATATAACCTTCATAGTTGTATGGGTATATTTTTGCATATAAAATGATTTGAGAAGTTCACAAAAAGAATATGTTGAAAAGTTGAAATATAAAAAAGTATAAAACAATCCTCTGTCTACTTCATATACAAAAATGAGATATTATATATCTTACAAAATACATTAGTTATTTCTCATTATGCAACAGAAGTCAATAAAACATCATTTGTTTCCACTAAGAACAAGGAATCTCAGCTATAGGCTCATGACTCCAAAAGAATTGACAGTTTTGACTCTGAGTTTTTAATTTTGTCTCCTGAGATTTGGGGTAAAGGGTCAAATGACTCTTCAGTTTGGAAATCTATTGAGAACTCTGTTTATATTTAACCAATCAAAAAAAGGATTATATTTTACTACCTGAAATCATAATATCTGACCAATCAAAAAAAGAATTACAAGTTACTGCCTGAAATTTGTACATTTGATCCATCAGAAAATGCTTTCCTTTCACAGATGTTGTTATGGGGTTCAATGCCATTTTCTGCACAAGATGGGTTATATATGGCAGCCAGTGTAAATGGTGGAAGAAGAACCCGGGAAAACCCCAGGAAGAATCACCAACCCATGAGAAGATACTGGCAAGCTCTCTCACGTTTCCTCATTTGCTGTGCCCAAGACTTGAACCCATGCAGACAGAGGTGAGACGGCAGTGATCTGTAATGGTGAGCAATTGAGACCACTCAGCCACTCAGGGATCCCCCATTCATAGATGTGTTAGAATGTGACATAACCTACCTAGAATCAAACTTTGGTAGACAAATGGGCGTCCAGGACTCGGCAGCTTTGAAAGATTCAGCAGCGTTGATAAGGTTAATGAGGATGTGCAAGTCCATAGGGTGCAGATAGTACTTCTTCATTCTCACCAATGTCACCAGCTGACTATTGGCAATGATTAATGTGAACACCAAGTCCTGAAATAATGTTTAAAAAAATAAATAGCTGTGCAGTCTAAAACAAGAACAAATTCACAAATCTTTCCAATTAAACAAATCAATCATGTCAGAACACAAACTAAGCACAAAAACTGAACATATGCTCATATCTAAGTTTGTTAAACAGTTTCTCTCATCGTCACGCTGTATTACTGTAAATTTAATTTGCATGTGAGAAGTCCATCAAAAGTAGTTCAAGTTTCCTCTTCCCCCTGCCACCCATTTTTTTTATATTTGGACATTTATGTTCATATGTAGGGTCAAGTTACAGTGGAACCCCGCTATAACACAGTAGTTGGGAGCCATAGAATCCGACCGGGATATGAACCGAACCGTGTTATAAGCAACCATGTACAATACCAACACATTTTTGGATTTAATTGCGGGGGTGGGGTGGGGTGGGGTGGGGTACATAAAGACGGGTGCGAAAATGCATGGCACAATTACCATTTTTGAACAATATATATTAAATGAGAAAAACATTTGCTGTGGTAACAGAAATTGCAGATTTAATATATTACTTTTTTCAGAGATCCATGCATTGGTACATACACGTGTCTAATTTATATATACATGTATAATCTATTGCATGAAAAGAGTATCAACACGGTGTACTCACCAGCGAATCTTGTAACGTACACTGAATCCATAATACAAATATTTCCATCGAAAATATCCACACAAGGATGTAAAATATTCAATAATTTTGTCACAGACCATTATGTGACTGAATTCAATGAAAAGAAAATTAAAAAAATTACGTAACGGGTGTACATAATGAATGATGAAACGGTACATGCCCGTAGATTAAATAATGGAAGCTAAAGTGTATTCTTATAATAACTACATGTACATCTAAGGATCTTTCTGTCTCTGAACTCAGTCATTGTAAATTTCAGCACATTTTCCCACCCAAGCTGCTAGTCAAAGTCCTTTGAACTTGCCGCCCAGCTATTGCGTCATGTTCTTTTGATGTACTCTAATACAGCAGGCAGAACTGGCTGTATTTTAACCACTGAATTATGTCACTGTTTAGCTCGGCAGTTCACTTTGATGATAAACAATGTACTTAAATTGATTGATTTATACATTCTGGTGAGAATCTTTAATCAACCCCCGCATTGGCTATTGCTTAGTTGTGTATGAAATTAAGAGAACATATATTGGAGATTATTAGAGCAACGATTGTATTCAGAATGCATTCAAGACAAACACAAAGTAGACACGATGGCTTCATTACTCAGGAATCAGTAATTATAATATTGACACTTATGAGCTGTAATTTTTCATCAATAAACAAATATCAAAGTTCTCAGTAGGCCCAGCAATTGGTTCGTATTTCTGACATTTATTTTGGCACAAAACTAGAAGAAATTTTGATAATACATTTTCTACACGTTCTTTTTCGCACTGTTTAGACGAATATGAGAATGATAATTAAAACCTTTACTTTTTTTTTCATACTTAAAAAAAAAATTTGTTTTTTTTTGTTTTTGGTCTTTAAGAAAAATAACTGTAATAAATTACCCGAAATTTCGGGAGCCATGCCACAACCGGGTTATATCTGAATTTGGGTTATAGCGGGGCAGGTTATAGCGGGGTCCCACTGTAAATGGATTTCAAGAAGTTGGAATTTATGAACACCATCAGTACAGGGTAGCCGCTTACATGCCAACTTGAATACCTTTACAATGGCCAAAGCATACCACTCAACAGGCCTAGTGAATAGAGCATTCGCTGCAGAATCAGGAGGTTGTGGGTTTGATCCCTGTTTGAGCTGTACCAAAGACTTACAAAAATGGTACTAACAGCTGCCTCGCCTGGCGCTCAGCATTAAGAGGTTAGTGTTAGGACTGATTGGCCTGGTGTCAGGACAATGTGACTGGGTGGGACATCGTGCTACATGTCTGCAGTATGATGCCCCAGTGCTAGACATCACTATAAACTTTTTCACTGCAGACATCATAGCGATACGACTGAAACATTGTCAAAGCTATGTTAAAAACCCTAATTACATATACACATTGGCCATAGCAGCATGAAATTGTTAGAGAAAAGAGCTATTTTCTCAGAAATTGCAAATATAAAATTTGGTACGTCTTTACTAAGCTGACAGATGAGATGAAACTATAGCATTAGTGAAATATGGCCTGAAACTCAGCATTTGCACTGCTAGTCACTTGACATGAATGGTTGATTGACACATTGTGCTCTGGAATAACATTGTCATAGTTTGAATCCTGCATCAAGGAAGTTTTACAAATACAGTGTTAAAAATAGAGCAATGGAGACAAACCCAAAATGTCTGATTCCTTGCATGGAGATAGTCATGATGACAAAGTATATCAGATTACTGATGCTGTGAAAAGTATTAATGGACATACTAGTGGGTCATTTTGAGCTTGAAATGGTGTTAAATACAAGTCTGTTGTACAAGCGTGATGTACAAAAATATACTGCATGCCAGTCAATCACCCTTCCAGCAAAAGTAACAAAGGCAAATTAAAATACAATTTAAAAGTAGAATGCAATTTTTATTTTTCTCAAACAATTTAACCCTGCTGGATCATGTGCTACAAAAGCATATATCAGATAAACTAAATAAATAAGAATTTTAAAACATTAAAATAAGTAAAGATATTTCTTTGATCAAAATAACGGTCAGGTGCCTAAAGTTATTATTGGATCTGATGTTGAATAAAAATCGCATCTAAGTGATAGCCTGTTTAAAAGTATTTTTCATTACCTTGTTATGGACTAGATGAATGGCTAAGAATATGTCTGTAATCTGCATACCAGAAATATAACCAGTAAATCATGTGAAAGGGCACCACCTACTGTACCATCAAGTTAATGTGTGCATTGAAAATTCATATCACAGACTGTATTATGAATCATATTGATATGCAGCACAGATGTATCATTTCACCCCTAGTTCTGAACATAACTGGAAAAATAAAATCATATTCATCATTAGTCCATGGCTTACATGAAGAAACAAAAATAAGCACCCCTGGAAGGGACTGATGAGAAAAGACAATTTCTTCCTATTAACAACTGTGTAGCAACCATCTGATATTTTCTAGTAATAAAAAAATGTTCAAATTAGTTTATGTGGTGGACATGCTGTCACCATGGCCACCATTTTTAGTTAGGACGATGTAGATAGCGTATGAAGTACTTTGATCTAACCCCATGTCAAAATGATCATCCATTCTTGGGGAAGAGTGACAGGAAGATTTTCATGACATCAATACTGGATGTATGACTAGCACTATTTTCATTAAAGACCAATAAGGTATCACAAGAAGTCTATTAGTGAAAACCCCTTGTTAATACTGACATTCATTTAGGAAAACAATATTTTCATTCAAGACTAAGCAGATGCCATAAGAACTTTTCTGAAGAAATCCCGATGTCAAAATGAATTTCCCTTTCAGAAAAGTAGCAAAAAAGAAAATTTTCATGATAGCCCCATAATGGACATCAAAACATCACCATTTTAATTCCAGTTGAACAAAATATTATAAAAAGTCTCCCAAAAAAGTATAACAATATTTTCAAGCTGGCCACTGTGGCAGGCAGCCATATCAGCACCAGTGTCATTTAGGACCAGCCAGACATAAAAAAAAGTCCCTTATATCAACCTGACTTTCCATTCAGCTGGAGTAGCAATCTGATTTTCAAGATGTCCACTGCTGACATCAGAATGCCACCATGTACGTTTAAGACAAACAATGTGTTTTTATAAAATCCCCAAGTCAGGCTAACTTTCTGTTCAGGAGGAGTTGCAATAAGAAGGTTTTCAAGATGCCTGCCATAGTGGCCACACTGGATTTAAGTTCAGCAGCATGTTTACGAAGGACCAACTAAACATCATAAGAAGGCTTTTATGAAAACCTCATACTGATATGACCATCCATACAGGAGGAATAATGATAACAAGATTTCCAAGATGGTCACTGTAATGGCCAAATTTGGATTTCAGATCAGCACCATTTAATTTTGGACAAACAACATTATAAGTCTTTCAGCAAAACCCCATTGTTAAAGTGACAATGCAAAACCCCCATGTTATAGTGACAATTCATATAGGAGATTTAATTGTTATTGTAGGGTTTAATGCCATTTTTCAGCACATGATAGGCTATACATGGCGGCCAGTATTAATCGTGGAGGAAGAACCTGGACAAAAAGACCAGAAAGAACCACCGACCCATGAGAAGCTACTGGCAAGCTTTCCCACATTAGCCGAATCTGAGACTCGAACACACACAGACAGAGGTGAGATGGCAGTGATCTGTAACAGAGAACGCTTTAGACCACTCATCCACTCGGGGCCCCGGAGAATTTGTGATAACAAGATTTTCAAGATGGATGCTGTGATGGCCATATTGGATTTCAGATCTCACCATTTTCATTATTACTAACTAGGCATCCTAAGAAGCCTTTTAGTGAAAACCCCATGTTCACAAGACCATCTTTTCAGAAATAGTGATAACCCAATTTGCAAGATGGCCCCAGAAAGACAAACAATTCCATAAGTTCTTTCAGTCTATGACCAGCAGAGCTTAAAAAAATCACCCACCTAATGTTTCTAATCTAACCCTCAACAGAATTGTCATGTATAATGGTCCTTATACAATGCACGTTACCAATTTGTACCCAAACCAAACAAAAGAGCCAAGTAAGGAAGCAATTTAATATTTCAGAAATAGTCTATACATGGGTATACACTGTACATGAATATGGTTCCTTTCGGTTCAAAACAATTTTATTAATCATCCAAAACATTTTAATGTTAGATGACCAAAAAGTGAAAAAAGTTAATAATTGTATTTAAGTTTATGGTAACGCTGCAACTCACCTTTACTTTGGCATGCTGAACTATACTTTGTGCAATCATATCTCTAACTGTGCTTTCCAACGGTAAACACCGCACAGCTCCTAACAAAAAACCTGGTTCTGTCTCCATCATATTCAATAAACTGTCTAAAAACTTTTCTGCTCCACTCAGCTGTCGACGCAAATCATAGTTCCTTCTCTGTTTGTAAATTTTCTGCAATGAAGTAAAAGTCAATACACTTATCACTTGGTTATAAAGGTAAGTCAGCTGCATGAGCATTTGCTGTGTAGAATCTGTTCCATTTGAAACACCAACTAAAATCAAATGTTCTCGGATTAAAAACACAAATCGATGTTCTCCTGCTATGATGGATCGAATAACATCACCAGAGACCTGTATGAATGACACTAATGCCTGCATCACTCCAAATATGGTCACAAGTTTGTCTTCATTGCCATACCTGAAAATAAAGAATTATTTCAAACAGAATTATTTTTCTCAATGTTCAATAAAAAAAATTCTGACACAGGCCCTGGGCAAGCAATTTGTAAAAAAAATCACAAACCTTGATTAAAATTCCACCATACTGAAATTTCATGTTTCTGAAAGTAGCCATAATTTTAACTATTATTTTGACACAATGTTAAAAATTTTGTACTTCATATATTACAAGTGTTTATGAACCTCTCAAAATATTTCATATACAGCAATGTTTTTCTCCATATCTTGAAGTCAACATTGTCCAAATTGCTCCAGAGATCAAAGAATTTTTATTACATGGGCCCATGGCAAGTATCTTTAAACAAAACATGCTTGCCCAGTATTACAATTTACTCACTCAACAAGGCCATATATTTTACTATTATGTAGACGACACACCACATAAAGATAAATTAAACAATTGGTCCCTTATACTACTGAAAGCTAATTTGTATTTTGTTGAAGAGGGACTCACAACCAATGATGTTTCCAACAATTTCATAATTCTGCATGATCGGGTGGTAAATTTGGAATAATTGTGGCACACACTTCTGCTCTTAAGATTTCTAACTATATGCCTTTAGCTTTTGTCTTCAGGTTTATGTACAGTCCGTATTTCATCAGATAAGAATTCAGAGGTCATGGAGTAGTTTCATTTTATGAAAGCTTCAAAATATCCAGTGGCACTGATTTGATTTTATATCAAACTGTATAAAAAGCAGTTTCAAGTTTGCAGTTAGTACATGTTATGTTACTTGGTTGTGTTATAATTATTGAAAACACATACTCTCGTCAATAGAATATGCGGCTACCAACTCTGAAATAAATGGACTTAAATAATATGTAATGCTTTCCATTTTTGGGGGAATGAATCAACTTTGTATTGAAGGCTTTCACAAATCGCCTAGCTTAGCATCAATCAAACAACTACATAGGTACTGCTCGATATATTTAACCATCAAAGCATTACTCATTCGGTGCAAGCAAGGAACAGTTTATAATCTAGGGAATGAATATAACAAGAATGTGAATACCACATCATATGCCTCACCTATAAGGCTGGGGCATATGGGCTGTAGATTCTATTAACTCAAAACAGCACAGAGTTCATCCAATTTAGGGGGGGGGGAACAAGTTTGGATAAAGGGACATCATCGCCGGACCAAAACCGAAGAAAAAAAAACATCAGGAGAGAAACAACTTCAAAGAACCCAGAACAAAGGAAAATACTGGTTTGAGGGAACAACCATATGCTGGGACACCATGAGAACAAGGTGGCAGCCTGACATTAGGGGCTACTCTAACAGACAAGAAAAAGCAACACAGAAAAGAATCTGATTGCTTTCATTGCCTGGTTAACAGGGTCCTCATTTGGTATGAGAACCCTCATCGATCAATCTATTTCACGAAACCTGACTTGATCATTTTATTTGTGCACACTGTTCAAAATTAACAAGCTATTTGTACCAAACAGTGACTATACTTATTTATGTCGCATAGACATCTTAGTATTCAATCTTGTTATGACTTAATACATGTACACTTTGTACTAGAAATATTGCAAAGTTAAGATAGTTATAAAAAATTTACGATTTCATTGATTTGATTTAATTGCATAGGTGGCTCACACATTATTGGTATTTTCCTGTCCATTAGTAATAACTGGACCAGATTTGAATTAAGCACGGAATCATGATGTTGCAGGCTGTACGACATCTTTGGACGTAATGGTACCTCTCTTTTATTGCCACAACTCGGATCACTCCAAAATGGCGGAGATGTGAAACTAATTTCTAATACCTCCACTTGTGCCTTTTCACACCATTAACACACATAATTGGCTGTTAGGGTTGAGTGTGTGTTGGGTCTATTCCCACTCACCCAGGGTCCTCCATTCAGGTCGATGGTTACTTAATAGCAACCCCTACCTGACAACCAAATTAAATAGTACTCCTTGAGTACATGAATTCCTAGGAGAAATTAAATATCCAGCTTTGCTGGAAACTTAAAACAGTGCTACATGCCCCTAGTGGGCAATACAGCACTATAATTCAAATTCATCATCAAATGCCTGCAGCCACATGCTGAGATTTTATTATGAGATTTTATTATGAGATTTTATTTTACAGAAACCATTCTTATTAAGCTGGTCAAGATTCTTCCTTACCATTACCATAAGCCATCCACACATTTGGTAACTGTAAATGGAGGACAACTCAAAGCAATGCACAGGAAAAAAATTGGTAATAGACAGATGGACACCACCCTATAATATGCTCAACCTTATGGCCAGCATGTAAACACAGTACAGTAACTAAAACTATTTACATCATTGTTTTAAAGTGACAAATGATGTTCCATGATTTTATTCCACTCCATGTGTGTAACACAGAGTCTTGAAGATATGATCTTGATATTGCGCAAACTCATTAGGAAGGCCCAATAAACCTTGTGGCTAGAGACAATAGCTACAAGAATGATGGGAATTCAATAAGCTTTCATAAATGTATATTAAATTCAGGTAATCCATTGGGCTACTAAATACAGGAGGTCATACTTTGGGCAACTGCTATTAATCTGTGCATACCTGTTTCTTTTCCAGGTAGTACATAGCTTAAATGTTTTAATTCATTGGACCCTGATCAAAATAATACAATGCTCCTGATGGGAAATGAGTATTGACCTTTTGGTACTCAAACCTTCTTACATATTCAACATGTACTTGTGTTGGTCCCTTAGAAAGGTCAATGAAAACAACCTTATAATTATCAATATATGTTGGTACAACTAATTATAATGTACCCATGTACATGCAATAATGACAGGCCAATCTCTTAAGGGAGCAAATTACGATCATAAAGAACCAGAAAGTTTAAATATTTGCTTCCAAGCCATTTGCTTTTCCTCAAAAACATGCTTACCGGTAAATCAACAATGATCCAAGACAAAAGTTTAAGTCACATGCCCAAGGCTGGTAACTATAAAAAAAAATCACATGCCCTTGCTCAAATTCCACAAGTCTAGACTACAGCTAAACACCTTTGTCCAGTATGAGTGGTAACACTCAATCAAAACAAGTTTGTGCTTATTATTGTCTATCAGTCAATCTATTTCATTAATAAAATCAAAATTGAAAAGCATTAAGTCAATTAACTCATCGTTATGTTCAATTCAGCATGTTTAATATGTTGCATACAGGTGGTCGTCTATTCTGAAAGACACGGTAAACAATGAAATGACTGTTGATATGCTGTTTGCTGTATCTGCCAAGAAATAAATTCCTGCCTCCCCCACCCCATTTTGCGTCATAAAGTAAACTCGGTCAACCAACAGTTCTGATGTTTATTTTTCTGGCATTGCTTCCTAAATCGCCTTCAAAATTTAATCACACTTGAACACTATTTCAACAACTGAAATAATCATGATTTCTGTTTTGTATATCCAGGATAAAATTCAACTTCAAATAAACATTGCCACTGTTCAGACTTGGTCAATAATCTTTAATACAGATGGCTCAAGCATTCTCATTCAAGTCAATATACACATCTAGCACCTGTTTAATTTACCTATATTGGGTTGTTTAACTTCATGATTTTTTTCACCTATTCAAATTAGAAGAATTGCCTACCCCACTGCAGTCATTAAATGCAACACACAAGCTATTGTGAGCCAATTAAGTAAGACATGCAATGAATGGTGTTTTCTACCTGATTTCTTTCCATTTTAAATCCTTTTATTTCAACTGATTGAAGGATAATTTTAAACCAGCTCTAATCATTACTGCATACTATTTATACATGTTACGTGTAGCAAGCATATTCTTGAGTGTTTCATTGTTTTTTCTATTTTCAAAGATTACTGAAGATCATAATATTTTAACACAACCTTGTGTTTCTAATGTCACATTTTTGGCAGGTCAACATCTTGAAAATAAATTTCTGCATTTCATCAGCTCAATCAAAGTATTCTCAGGCAAATTAGATTTTTTTCAAATAGCCCGATGGACTCCTCACTAAGAATACTGGAAGGGCCCAATCTGAGATTAGTAAAGCCCTTAGCAGTGAACAACAAATTTCCAAAACTTGAATCAAATTTGTTGGACACAGCACTTTTCTTTGCATAATCCATTATAACCCGTGCAAGTTTCTATCTTTAAGCTCTAAGGATGAAAAAAAAAATTTAATGTTGGATTCAAAATACAAAATTGTGAAATCTGCCATCAATGGGCAGTCATATTTAATTCATAATTTTACCTTGAATAAACAGGCTTTCCAGAATCACTAAAAATAAAGATGTGTTTTCTTTGTGATCTCCATTCTGGACTATTGACATCTTCATCTGTAATGTGAGATACTATGGGTCCGTTTCCAGGATTCACAGACTCATCCAGTGCTTCTGCTATGTCCTTTGTTTCAAAAACCTGAGAAAACATAAAAAATGAATAACAATAGCAGCATAAGTATTGCAAAGTCTCTACACCCAGTACTGGACCTTAGTGTACACTTCCAGCATTGCTTGGTGTTGCATAATACACATCTAATATACAGGTAACCTTCAAAACAGTTTAGATCCACCCTTCTTGCTTGTGATAAATTCTATTCTGGAATAATTTCTTTGATAAACACCTTGGTATTTTATATTTATTTCACAGATCTGTATCAGAAGCCATGGATAGTAAAGCCATTTAGCACAAGAAATATTTCATTTTGTATTAAAATACTAATTTAAAAAGTAATTAGAGACTGAAACCAAATTTTTTACCTTTATATGCATGTCCTTATCAAAGCAATATTTTCCTATCAAAGAATAAGCCTTACTAAACTCAGTGATCTCAATGGTATATGCTTGTTTTATAATTTACATGACTTAACAATTATTGTTTTCCTGTGCAGCCATCAATTCATTGTGATCATAAATAGTATTAACTAAGATCAACAGAATATAAAGATTTTAATACATTTTGTAAAGTAAATCTTTGAAAAAGACTTTATGATCTGTGGCATTATGTCTTGCATGCCCAACAATTCTACAATAATTCCAACTGCGACTCTTTGTCAGGCAACAAAACTTGATGGAAATCAGTTTGTCTTGGTAATTTATGGGTCTTCTAGTTGCTTATTCAGGTACCAAGCGAGGCAGCTGTAAGTACCATTTTTATAAGTCTTTGGTATGACTCAGCAGGGGATTGAACCCATGACCTCATGCATCTGAAGCACACTCTAACCACTGGGCCACCAGAGTAGTGAACATACTCAGAATAATCATGTTATCTTTAGCACCATATTTACACAGTCATATGCTGAATTTTAGTTGATTTTTTTTTCTTTTTAAAAAAACAACAAAACTCTACACCATGCACCTTTACCTTACTCCTTTATTACTGAATGTCTTCAAAACTCAAGCGCTCTTTTATAAGGGACTAACCATTTAACTGGACAGGGAGAGGGGAAAAGCTGGTATTTTGTATGAAGAGAAAAATTCCAGCTTTCTAATACCTATACAAAATATTCTTGCTCTGATTTGTTGCTGAAAAAAAGCTACTGTATCTAATATACAAAAATCAATTCCATGTCATGAAAAAGTCAAATAATATATGACATTAAACAAAAAACAATTTTTTTTTAAAATTTCATGTAGATCTAAAGATTAACAAATGTATTTGGCATAATCTTAATATTTTCATCAGACAGAATAATTATTATAGGTTATTACATTTATGTGAAGATACTTGGGGTTTTGTTTTAGCTATACTGCATGACATTAGGAGTGCATTATAGCTCAGAAAAAAATAATTCATATTTTCCCATATAAATGTAGTAACGTTTTTATTACCTACTCATTTTGCTTCTGAAAGGCTGAATAATAAAAAGGGCATGCTACACAAGAATCAAAGGAAGTAAATTTCTGCTGGATTTCAAAGTAAATATACAAAACCATAGCTAAACAAATACCCATACACAATAACAGAGGTCATGCACTCAACCTCTGAACTCAAAAGGTGTACTGCAAGCTCAATCAATCTTGTAAAAAAAAGAAATCTCATTTTGGTATACATGTACTTCAAAAATCGAAATTTACATTTACGTTGTAAATTATTGCACCTGGGAACAACTTTTCCCATTGGTCTGGAATGGAGAGATTTGTTTTTCTGTCCCTCAAAATAAAATCTGCTTATCTTATGAATAGCCCAGAATACATAAATCAGTCAAACAGATTATAAAAATCTTGAATTAAACGAAGGTATCTAAACACTTTCTTCAATATGTAATAACTGTTTGTGGGTTTTTTTTTAATGGTTTAACGCCATTTTTCAGCACAAGATAGGCTATACATGGCGGCCAGTATTAATGGTGGAGGAAGAACCCAGAAAACCCCGGAAAGAACCACCGACCCACGAGAAGCTACTGGCAAGCTTTCTCACATACCCACATTGGCCGAATCTTAGACTCAAACCCATGCAGACAGAGGTGAGATGGCAGTGATCTGTACCGGAGAGCGCTTTAGACCATTCGGCCACTCGGGGGCCCCCTCTATATGTAATAACATAATTTTTTTAAAATTTAGATTAAAAAATATTCTTGAACTTAACCTGATTTCAGCATTCCCGGCTTCCATCACAATCCAGCCAACTGAAATGTAGACCAATGAAACTTGAAAACAGTTCCATCTACTTGTGTTTGAGAATTTAAATTTATTATAAAAATGACATCAGAATAAGAAAAGTCTGGCAAAGCATCATTATGGGCTGCCAAGTGTGCAAGATATCCCTGAAAATCTGACTTTATGATGTCAGTTGACATCAAAACATGCAACACAGTGCAGTAATTCTGGCAACAAGACCTAGATGCCCAAAACATAAATATCACTGTCAAGGTCTTACAATGTAGGACTACATTTGCCATATGATCATTACTTACTTTTGATTCTATGGATTCATTTCTTAACCAGGTTATAAAGAAATTAAAGATAAGGAATATTTTATAAAGTAACACTCGATATTTAACTTTATCTAGTAATCTGAACTAAGAAAGTCTTATTGTGAGTGTGTTTCTCACACAGCCAGACATTATAGCTAAATTATCAACATTTAATTTATAGTGAATTAGTAATATTTAAGATTAATGTATGTATCGATAGTTGTTAAGATAAAATCAAAGTGGATGGTGTAATCTGACATGATGTTGCAGAACTGAATAGCGAGTCATGAGACCTTGTACTTGTTTGGATTTGAATATCAAGTTGTGGATTGTACAGAGTTAGGTACTGTTGGCCTTGTGCATGTATAATTATGCATTTATATTTGTACCTGTATTGTATAATTGATATGATATGAAATGTGTAGGAATATTGTTGATGTGGATATATACTATAGAGAATTAGGCATGTGTGTGTGTGTGTGTGTGTGTGTGTGTGTGTGTGTGTGTGTGTGTGTGTGTGTGTGTGTGTGAATGAATGTTGTTATTGCCTTTATTAGTGAACAAGCATGTATGGAATATTAAGATGTGTGTATGAGTGCACCTAAGGCCAACAAATTTATAAATATGGTTAAACAACCAACCTTAGTGTTTAGCCTCTGACCCAAACTTTTTTTTTGCTATTTTTTTAAAAACTAATTTAGACCATACCAAAGTAGCAAACGGAATACTCAGTTTTACTGGCTCAAATTGCTTGTAAAATGGAAATGTATGGCAGTGAACAATAAAAAGCAAGGTATGTGCAAGAAGCGTCCCTTCCACTCTACTTAACGTGAACTTGAATAACTGCCATCACAGTAATGGTGGCAACTATTTATTGTCTGTGAATCAATACTGGACATTCAGTTCAGGACACCTATTTTTTGAAAAACATGAGTCCCACCAGCAAACATTGCAGCCCCCTACAATAAGCAAATTGGGCATACCTGAAATGGCTATTTTTTCAAGACAAGCAAAACTTTGATGGAATGAACTGAATGGTCTGAAGAAAAGGTTTCTATTTACAGGTCTAACAAGCTACATGTATGGTCTTCTTAGACATAAAAAGATATCCTTTCAGTTTGCGTGTGACCTGTGCAATTCAAAACCTGAGGTAAAATTTCATTACAAACAAAACATTTTAAGATTGGAGACATTCTAAAGTAGCTGCTTCCCATTTGCATTCGATGTACTTAAGCTATGGTTAAATAAAAATTGCGAACAAAGCGTGGCATACAAAATAAATAAATAAAATCTAAATACATCCAATGATTTAAAAAAAAGAAAAGAAAATAATGTTTCTCATATAAAATGTCATTTTTGGGGGGCACACGACATTTCATTCTAGTCGACTAGATCCTTTTGATTTTAGATGTAACACATTAACGTTCTTATATGCTCTTTTATAATATTCTAATATTAATACTGTTTACAGGCAGATGGCCACAATGTCGAAATGGACTTAAGCGCCATTCCAAGTACATCTTCCAGATTTGAACTGAATACTGATATACCGTATTTACCGTATGTTTTCAGACACTGTATGTTTTCGGACACCGTTTTTTTCGGGGAAAAATCATATTTAAATGCCTTGTAAGTTTTCGGACGTTGCTCCGCTATAATTGTTTCTACAATTTATGTTTTCGGACACAATCTTGGATGATCTGCTTCGTCGTTTTAATGTAAAATTTACAGCGTGTTTGCCGTTAATTTAACTGATACAAAGTTCGCTTCATTTGGTCGCCAATTATTTAATGCGATCATGAACGTCCATGAACTAATATAATTTAAAATTATTAATTACATGTAATTCGGGATAGTGACAACACCTGCTGCATTAGTCGGACGTGTTACACGATCTCTAAAGTGTATATCAACAACGGATTGTCTTGTTAAATCAAGATGTTCCAACGAAAAGTAACAGATCGGATATAGATTTCTCAAATCATATTGTGATATTTGCAGACCGGTATCGACATTTTGATCGCGTCACATATATGACAACATATGATGATACACGCGTGCTATTTTATTTTGATCAGACTCGTCATCTAGAGCAGCTTTCTTCGTAGGCGGTTGTTTTTGTGATGCTTCCTCAGAATCATTAATTCGAAGTCGCTTCTGTGGACGGCCTACTGGTCTCTTTGGAGACGATTTTGGCAAGGGCGAGTCCCTCCAAGAACTAGGCAGTGCCTCCTCAATTGTTGCATAACGTATGATAAACTTATTCATCAAATTTATTACAGTACTAACAATATTATGTTTCACAACGATAGCTATCCAGTATACTAACTTTTGTATGTGGTGGGTATTTTATTTATACTTTTTATTTTAATAGTTTGATTCAGCTAACAAAAATATGATTGGTTGTCAGTATAGACATTGTTACACACGAAACCACTTCATACAGGTGTGACAGTTATGGCTTTGATTAGAAACCATGACCCCTGCTTTATATCATTAAACAATACATCAGAGTCGGTATGGATTAGTAAAATTCATTGGCATTGTCCAACAAAACAAACCCCTTATCCCTGAGGCATTATATACAAAGGTTTAAACATAGTTATTGTTCTACAGGTAATAAACCTCTTGGTAGATGATATATTTGATTGTGGGTGCTAAATGTTAGGTACATCGTGTGCTCTTTTAATAAAATCCAGATGGCTGCCTTTTATTTCCGAACACATCTGTCAAAGAAATCCCACCAGTTATATTATTAACAATTAACACCCAGACACTTTGAAATCTCTGACATGCATCACTACAATCTTCGAGCAGTAGATCGTTTCCAGCCGGCAAGCTTTGCTCATTTTAATCTACCCTCGGCTAGGTGGGAAAAAAAAGAAGAGAGAACCACAACAAATGATCACCTTTATTTAAAACAAATATCAACATATTAATCACGCCGACTCGTATATTGCAAATTGCTTTTTATTTTTACCCTGCGTAAGCGTACATACAACACTCACCCCATTTGGAGCCTCTCACCCTTGGTGCTCTAAGAATAGCCATCATACATGTACCGGTGTTTCGACTCGCGATACTAAAATGTTTCTGCCCAAAATATCTTAAGAATTATAACTCCAAAATCTTTTTATTTAGTTTGTATTAATATCTTAATTACACAGAAATAAAGCTTGCGTGCGTTTGTAATGTAGATTTTAATGATCATTAGCAGAAGGTTAAACTGGATTGCAAGATTACTATGTTAATATGGCGGTTCTTTCGGAAAATACGTACACAATCGTGGCTCTAATACATGTATGGCTTTGTTTTCTGGTGGATGGACATGTATCAAATTGACAAAATAGGCAAGTAATGCCAATTTTTCATTAATTATCCTTTCCGTGGTGTTAGACAAAATACTCGTTTTACTTCATGGCAGCACGTTGTCATGTGAGCTAACGGTAACTTCGTTACGGACGGGTAAGGGGGGGGGGCGGCATAATTCTATCTTCACTTGTATGTTTTCGGACACCTAATCAAAGAATTTAATATGTATTCGGACAACAAAAAAAGTAATTATTTGTTGCAGTCCGAAAACATACGGTAAATACGGTAGTACGGGGGGCAGAAGGAGAGCACAAGGAATTCAATATTGATTTCTATCGATAAAGAGGATATTTCGGCAAGGTGAATGTTATTTTTTATTTGAATCGTACGGGTGCTTGCATACGTCTTTATGTGTAAATACCATATTCGATATAGTTGAACTTGGTTTTCTAGTTATTGCTTATATGTTTCCAGCATTTTCTGACAGGTTCCGACATATTTATAATTCCAGGCTGGATAGAAGTCAACACTTGAAAGACATTTTAGCAAATGACCAGCACCACGTAGTGAATGAGTTTAGGGTCAGCATTGATGATGCATCAACATTTGCAGCCGATATATCTTCATTTGATGTTCAGCGTTTATATTTTTTTATATTCACATGGGTAGTGCAATGTCCAGTAATAAGTATGAGTATATGGGATTACAGAAATGAAATACATTACTTTGGACTGTTTCTGTCAGCAGTTCAGTTGAGTAATTAGGTAATTTAAAAAAAATAAAAATTGTATGTATCTAGTATAATAATTGTATGTTTCTAGCATGATATTATTCCTGTTTCACTATATCCAACGTCTTTCAAAATAAATTTTTATCACAAAACTTCGATGGAATGAACTGAATGATCTGAAGACAATGTTTCTATTTACAGGTCTAACAATCTACATGTATGGTCTTCTTAGATGTACCTCATAGCGATATGACTGAAATTTTTTTAAAGCCATGTTAAAAATTCCATTCACACACACACTTGTTTATAGGTGCAAAGAAACAAGTTTTTAAAGATCCTAGTTTGTTTAGGTTTCGGGAAAGGAATAAATCTAATTTAACGCCATCTCACCATTATCTCATTTTTTTTCTTCAATGCATTTTTAAATAAAAGAGAGAATCAAAGATAGTTACTGTTTAGAAGTAGAAGTTTGCACATCATAACATGACACTTCTACCCTGTTATGAGATGCAATCTTGATTAGTGATGTGTGTTGATTTAAACATGCAAATACATGCGCTTAATATTTAGAAAATAAATGTCTGAAACCATTTTTCATATCTCTGTATTGTTAATTAAAATTTGTATTACTTGCCCCTCATTCAGCTCGATGACTGAAAGTAAAAAATCACTTGAGCGTGAAAGAGAATAATATGATAAAACACTATTTTGGGGATAACTAAGAGTAAAGTGTAAATTTTCAAACTTGAAGCAAAACGCATACCGAATTTGATCAATTAACAATAAAAAAATACTGCAATGCTTACCATTTGAAATGAGGCAACTGTTACCATAATATTCTGTTAAAAAAATATTATTAAGTAGTAACAATGCCAATAATCACAAGATACATTCAGCAAACTAATCCAATCATGAAAAAAATTAGTAAAGTTTAACATTTTTAAATAAATAAACTATTATGTGGAAGAGAAACAACAAATAGGATACAGTGAGTTTAAAACGTCATATTTTTATTGTGGACCGCTCCTGTAGCCTAGTGGTTAGGGCGTCCACGTATGATGTGGGAGGTCGTTGATTCTATCCACGGCCGAGTCATAACCAAAGACTTATAAAAATGGTACTAACAGCTGCTTCGTTTGGCGCTCAGCATTAGTGTTAGGACTGGTCGGTCTGGTGTCAGAATAATGAGACTAGGTGGGGCATCATGCTATATGTCTGCAGTATGATGCCCCAATGCTAGAATCACTATAAACTGCCACACTGCACACTTTGGTACCACTCGGCTGGGGATCAAACCCACGACCTCCCGCTTCCACAGTGGACGCTCTAACCACTAGGCCATCAAAGCGGTCTTTATCAGTTTGTGTAACAGTCAAAATAAAAGTACTGCAGTATAGAAAATTATCACTGTAAACGATAGATTCATTACATAAATGAAGAAAAAGGGGAAAATATTGTCTCATATAACGGCACACTGAATGTACATGAAATATAAGAGAGAGAGAGAGATAGGATTATGGGGTATGAAATCTTAACGGTAGGCCCCAAAATTAAAGTGAAGACAATGGTGTAATGCTGATGAATTTCTATAACTGTCCGATATTTCCATTGATGTGGGACGAAATGTCCATGGGGCGAAACGTCCATGTACCAGGTAGGGCGAAATGTCCATTGAAATGGGGCAAAATGTCCACTGAAATGGTGAAAAATGTCCATGGGGCGAAACGTCCATAATCTGTTGCATGCATGTCACACAGCAGCCATGTGAATGGCCTTATGCAGATCATCTACAGGGAGGACATACAAATAAGATCCACAGCAGCCATGTGAAATATATACTTGGGGATATATATATATATATATATATATATATATATATATATATATATATATATATATATATATGAGGAGTTATGCATCATAGTTGATGGGGCAATATCTACAAAATATATCTGTAAATACAATATCCTGCACTTATGAAGTATAGATTTGGGCGAGTTGTGAATCTCTATCAACTAATGGATGAACAAGAACAAAGCTGTGGTGATAATAATAGTTTGCTCGTATCTGTCACAGAAACCTTGATTACAATAGCCGCCTGAGTGACAAAATGAAAGAAAAAGTAGTCGAAAACAGGGAATAGCTAACCTCGATAATGCATACGCAAGATAAAAATGATTTACTTCACAGTTATTAAATCCAAGAATAACATACTTCTCCCTGGTCTTCGCTGGAATCTTCTCCAAAAGAAAGATCACTTTTAGCACTAATTTGGTCATCGTTTTCTTTCGTTACCTCGTCCTGTTCTTCCTTTGATTTCTGCTTCACGATCTCATGAATAAGACCACCTTTGTGTTTTCTAATTTCAAATTCTTCTACGCAGTCTATGTCAATGTTTTCAAAAGAATCTGATGCTATTAGCATGGAATTTTTACTATCACCAGGGGCATTGTTTTCAATTAGTTCCTCCCTGTCTGTGTCTAATATCTGACTCTGTTCCGCCTCTCTGGTCTCCGCCATTTTAACAATATGTTTGGTGGTTTCTCAACACAAGAGAGTCTAGATAATGTCTTTTTCCGGACAACTGGGTAGATCCAGTTCCGTCCGCGAAAACATGTAATACTCTCTCTCTCTCTCTCTCTCTCTCTCTCTCTCTCTCTCTCTCTGAAATAGTTAAATTTTAAAATGAGAATTTGTAACCAACAACTCTGTTTAAAGAGTACAATATGGTATATTTTATATCTGAGGTATATTTTATATCTGAAACCTATGTCATACATTGCAGAACTAACTTTCAAAACGAGTTATTCCTCATCTTCGCTAGCCAAAGTTCCGATGTGACAAACCTATCTCAGTACCTTAGCTAGCGAAGATGGTTATTCATGTATAACCAAAGTTTTTTTTTATTTTTATCTATCTATCTTTAAGTACGTTGACTCAGTCGAACTTGACTATTAAGCAACGGGCGGTGCGTGGTCAAAGATAAAGTAAAGACGGAAGTGATAGGACAGTCAGAAGAGTAATGATAGGAAAGGAAGAAATAATTAAAGGGTGTCAGTGTACGTTTTCGTCCCTTCATACTCAGACCAATCCGGCTACCGTAGTGGCAATGATATATGGAAACCTCAACCGGCATATCCCTGAGAATCACTATGTCTTACATGTATCTGACTAGTTCAATAGAATGTGGTTTTGGAAAGCTCCTGCTTTTGAGATACCAAGTCAGGAGCTTCTGCTATTGTTGATGGTAATTTGTTCCAAGTCGCTATTGTATTTGGGAAGAAGCTGAACTTGACACAATTTGTTGATGCTGACTTTAATTGGAACTTTTTCGTGTGGTTTGACCTAGTTTGTCTCTATGCCAGGGTCAGGTATTTGTCCACTGATATGTCCACTAGATTTTTTGCAATCTTATACATCATGGTCAGCCGGGCCTTGGTTAGCCTGGATTCAAGTGATTCCCACTGGACATAGTTCAACATTGCACTGACACTGCTAGTGTTACGAGATTTATTTGTGGTGAATCTGGCAGCTCTCCTCTGAACCATCTCTATCTTTTTTTTTATTTATTAGATCTTTATTATGTGGGTTCCACACAGTCGAGAAATACTCTAGACCTGGTCGAACCAGAATGAATTATGCCTCACTTTTTACTTCTTCATTGTTGATTAGGAGATTGCGGCGCAGGAAACCAAGGTTACTGTTCTCTTTTTTTTTTTTTTTTACTATCTTGTCTATGTGTCTTTTCCATGAGAGGTCTCTTGACAATTCAACCCCGAGATATTTTGTTGCTTGCTCATTGGATAGCTTGTGCCCCTTAAGAGTGTATTCGGACAAGATTGGTGATTTTTTTCTTCCTGTAAACTCATAGGCTGCTGCATTTTTCTGGGTGGAATGACATACCCCAAGTTCTTTCCCAGAGTGCCAGTTGGTTCAGGTCTTCTTGAAGGATATCGCAGTCCTTGGAGTCGTTTTTTTTTCTTGGTAGACTATACAGTCATCTGCAAAACGTCTTGTGTTTGATTTGAGTCATGCAGGTAGATCGTTGATGAACACCAGGAAGAGGATGGGACCAAAACACTCTCTTGAGGAACCCCACTGGCAACTGGTACTGAGTCTGATGTTGCTCTATCTACTATAACTCTCTGTGATCTGTCTGATAGGAAATCTCTGATCCATTTTTGGGTGTTACCCCTGATGCCATAGTGGTCCAACTTACTGAGGAGTCTTTCGTGGGGGATACGATAGAAAGCCTTACTGAAGTCAAGAATAGCAAGGTCATACTGCTTCTCCTCTGTCTAAAGAATTGGCGAGCTCATCCACTAGGGTTATGAGCTGTGTTTCAGTTTCGTCTGGCACGGAAACCATGCTGGCAGTATTAGGAAACGAACCAAGTTATTCCAATGTAAATGTGTCTCCAAAAGAGACGCTGTTAAATTACGTTCACCAGTCCAAATATAACACAATTCCGTGGTTTTTGGCAACAATTTGTTTCCTCTTTTTATACCGATTTACATTTCCTCGTATTCCTGATAAAGTATAATAACCTACCTAAAATGGTTCACTTCAGAATTTTTAACAAATTTGATTTAACAGACTTCACAGTGTTCTCTGTCTGTCTGTCTGTCTCTCTCTCTCTCTCTCTCTCTCTCTCTCTCTCTCTATATATATCATATATATATATATATATATATATATATATATATATATATATATGTGTGTGTGTGTGTGTGGTGTGTGTGTGTGTGTGTGAATGAATAAATCACTTCGGTTTCCAGGTATGAAGTAACAGTATTTGTATTTCGTTTTTCTCCTGCTTGATTTTGTCTTTTTATTGTCGTTTTGTACTGTTTTTTACATTTTACCACTCCAGTTTACCAATATATTCCATGGGACCTACATCGTTGTCTTAGAGCTTCAGGTATTTAGACTGTAGAGGTGGTCTTCAATTTAACGGAAGCTGTCAGTATGTTCAATAGCGAAGGTTAGGATCTTTGTGGAATCCTGTCAATACTTACCCAAAATTAGTGGCTTTATAGTCTAGTTATTGTCATTACTCTGACATGTTGCCTTACTGTACTGACTTATTTGGAAGAGATTCGTTTCACAAGACGGACTGACTTGTATATCTGGTTTGTTTAAAAACTTCTCATTGGATTCAAGTCTGTTTTAAAAACATAGGTTTTAGTCCATGTTGCCATATGTTTTATCATTCTTGTCTGATTGGATAGATGTCTATGTACAAGTACAGAGAGAGAGAGAGAGAGAGCAGAGAGAAGAGAGAGAGAGAGAGAGAGAGAAAACATAATTTTCAGGACAATGATTGCTTACATGAGAAAAAGTGTCATCTCTTGGAATAATATGCATCTTCCGCACAACAAAATCTTCACGGTTACTATGGTATCAAACGAACTTGTGACAAAATTCAAATAATCTATTTAGAGTCGCCTCCCTTGCACCATCAATATGAAGATACTTTACCAAAAAAAATCATGTCGCACTTCAGCATAGCATGGTGTTATGTCGATACAACTGTAAAATGGATGACAAACGAACATGTAGAAACTAAACTAACTTCTTAGAGTTTTGAAAAGTGATTTCTGAAAAGGTGATATTTAGAATGGGGCTACAGTTTTGAAATGGAGTCGTTCATTCAGCTTAAAATAACAATTATTAGCCGTCTCCACTGAAAAGGGTACTATTTTAACTTGACCCAAAAAAAACAATTGATTGGTGTCTTTCACCACTCAAATAAATCCAATGCTTCGTCTCTTTTTTATGATCTTTTCGGTTTTATGTAAACGTAACAGTCCCTATTACGATTTCATCAACTTAGTTCATTACGCATATAAGAGATTGAGGACGTGATTAGTATATATTCTTAAGAATTGAAATATTTTGTATTTTTGTGCTTCATTACTAAAACAGTGGTAAATGTGTGAGGGCCACTCCAGATACCAACTTGGGCATACTTTGAACCATCTAAAGGTAAAGAAAACTTATTCTAGAAACGCTCCCGATCCGCCCCAGGAATGGGACAGTATCTATTTCTTTATCGTTTTATCCTACATTAGACGTTTGCCATTCTGCAATCGTAAGTATTATACACCTGAAACCGAATTCTTTTCCAACAAGTTACTGTTGGCCATATAATTTCAAACCCACCTCGAATAAGTTGCATCTAGATTTGATTAAATATGCTCCTGGCCTGATTGCATACCGCAATATTGTCAAGAGACATTGCGGTAGACATTGTTAGTTCCCACCCGGAGTCCCCATCGCACGCTCCCATTCAAACTCGGCATTTTGTCAATCTTGAACCTCATTTGATGGCATTGTAAGTCGGTCGACCAAATCGAAAGATAATGGCCAGTGTGAGGTGCAATTATTTGATATGCTTGTTGAGTGAACATGAACTCCGTGATTTGAAGATCGCTGTTTTCAATGTATGTGTATAACCGAATCGAAGTGCTAGCAACTGCAGAACTAAAGTAGCAAAGAAATCGCTCTTCACCATCAGCCACTTGGACGTCAAAATAATAAAACATGACTTCTGCGATATCACCTGTATTGAATTTACCTCTGGGTTTTTTTAATTGTAGTTTTGCATGACTGTGGTGTCTTCGATACGATAATTATGATTAATAGTTGATTCAATCTTTAGATCATTAATGCATACACTGTAAGTACTTACGTGTACCACGTGATATTCGATAATACAAGAACCAACCGTGACGACTCGACCATGCTGTTTCATTGATACGTCGCCAAAACTGTGTATAATGCAAAAAGACCGAAAAGAACGCTTTATATAGCTAACTTAATTATGGCTGTGCTTGAACCATGTTAAAGGAAGCAGGCTCCTGAAAATAGTTTCTCACCACAATTAGTTGGGTACTTACAAAAATAATTTGTTATTCATGTCCAATGAGATCTACGAAGGAAACAAGATATTTCATGCCAGGTAATCATTATTTGACACCTTGTTGGTCATCTCAAAACGCTGGATAATCAGCATTAATCCAGTCTATGTAATTGAATTAGAGGTATAATGTCAGGCATGGAGACAGAATGAACACGAAATGTAGGTTTTTAATATAATTTAAGTTTGTACTACTTTGATCTTGAAAGTGCGGTATTAGTACGCATGCTTTTTCAGCCCTGCTTACAGAGTTCGATCTACTTTTAACCACATCTTTATTCATATCTTGTTATTACTATATTAGTACAAATTTAAAAATTATTCACCACCACCAACAAAAAAAAGCAAATATTTACTTTAATCAGAAAATAATTTCCTGATATAAAACATCAGACCCAGAATAAAAAAGAAACATGACAGGGCTGAGCTGTCCAGGCCAATGTGTAGAAGATTATTTCATGCATCAGATTTCTAGCAAAAAACAACAAGAGTTTCTGATTGCATTTACAGCATCAATGAAGTTGAAGATAATGACAGAGATCATCTCTCCATATAAACAGATATTGACTTCTAATTATGGACGGCATCAATGATGTTATTATCGATAAGTTATTAGAACTTGTGTTACAAAAAAAATATACAAAAAACAACATACGTGATTAAAGGCAAAATAATCTGAACACTGACGATAGTAAGGAAGATATTCGAACCATCTTTTATGTCAGGTTAGAACTCATTCTTTAACTTGTAACCCAAAACATTAACCTGTAGTCAGAACGACATAATTTAGGAATAAACTTCGCTAATTCGGGAAGGTATTTTGCATTATGCTGACTTTGGTGAAAATGGCATGTTAGTGGATTTATTGGGAAATACTGAACTGACTAACCAACATCTAATTTTATACTTTCTTCAAACTTGCATTCTGTGTATCTTTTGTAGCCACCATTGTAAGTAGACACAAGATTATTTGCATTACCTATTTTGGGCTTACATATTCCAAAACTGCTACAAAGTACCACCGTGGTGTTTCTGTCTTGGGACATTCTCCAGTGGTGTCTCCCCCACTATTTATTGATTGGATCCCATTTGTGTTTGAGTTCGTGTTGGTCAGTTCTATTTTGAGCTACTGTCTGCCTTGCAGAAACCGAATTGATATCGTAAAGAATGTATGCATTTATCAACTGCCCTGATATTCAAACAAACTCTCGTCGAACAGTCGAAACAATATCCAGTCTGCACAGAATCTACACTTTTTTTGCTTTGGATTAATGTAGTTCTTCTAGAACTAAAAGGAAAAATACTAAACACCCGATAGCATCTGACCTCTGGATAATTATTGATGGGTTTTTTGTTACAGTCAGAACATTACACAGTACCTCCGACTTGGAACGCGTTAATGACAACCATTATTTGACGATAAAAATTAGATAATGGTTAACACCACGTTCATTTGAGCTTGCGTGTTGTACGGTGTTGTGACCTTGAAAGAAAGATCAAAACAATATATCCTGAGAGATAACTAATTCAAGAGGCTAATGTAATGTATCACAGCAGGTGATGGCCATTAGAGGTAGAATGGGTGCAATCACATTTTGTTAATGAGCCATCTACCTGTGCATGTACTTTCAGAGAGACAGCACGACTCGTATGTCCTTTTCTTAAAACATCAAATAAAAACAGAAACCAAACTAGCCCTTCCAATTGAGGTCAACATTTTCTGCAAAAATACACCCTAATTAATATAGTTTACTATTATTAACGTTATGAGGTGTGAACGAAGGTTTTTAGATTCTAGTTATCGCTTAAAGGAAAGCGAATTTGTTAATCTAAACAGATGCATCGTTTTGCTTTGCGGTTGAAACGCCACTGAAATAATACACACATTAAAATTGGACGAATCATTTATCTACATTTCAGTTCAAACGCCCATAACGTTTGTGCGGAAAGGGGTGGGGTGACGGTATTGGATATAACCACAGAATACAGTTATGGTCAATATATCTGAATGGAAACGATTAGAACAATTAAGTTATGGGTGGATGCAGTCTCGAATGAAGGGCCATTTTCCTTTTTGGCGAGTTCGGTCAGAAAACATTAAAAGACATTGTAGTAAAGAAAATATATGGTTTCAGCATACCTAAAACATTTGCAACAAGTTGTTTGCTTACTAACATTTCTGGAGTGTGAAGAATACTCTATCATGTTAATATGCCAATTATGAAAAGACACACCCACCACCCCAACATCTTTCAACCAAAATCAGTCAGATGGAATTCATATATAAAGAGTTAATGTATATCCGAATTATATAATCCCTTGTATATGGCATTGGCTGAATACAGTTGTTCATTTCTACGTGCAAGAGCCTTTCTTTAGCAAAACGCATGCAGAGCCTGGTCAAACTTTCTTTCCTTACTGATAGAGTTGACAATATCTGATTTTGAACACGGTCTGCACGGTTATCATCACACTAATTATGCATTGCGGGGTCCTGTGTACTTGACTAAGACAAACCAATACAACTATGAAGTCAAAGATGAATTCTATAACAGTAACTTTGTTGTGCAGGAATCAGACCAATTATTCAACCAGAAAAAGGCTAGGTGTGGATCAATGCAAAAAAAAAAAGGGTGAAATATTGTAGTGGTATCGTTGGAATTGCGAAGACCATGTCAGCATTAAACATATAGGTTTGTCATTATCCTCTGGACCTGCATTTCAACCCAATCGAGGACACTTTTCATGGACAGCATGGTGACCAATTGATTCAGAACGAAACAATCAAGCTAGAATGAAACGGAACAATGAACACGAAAACAACATTATGTCAGTCTAGAGAGATTCAAAGTGTTTTCACAATACTTGTCCTATGATGTACCCTTGTTTATTGATTTACGGATTTGACAACCAGCCGTATTCACGAAGAATCTCTTCCGATATTACGGATTTGACAACCAGCCGTATTCACGAAGAATCTCTTCCGATATTACGGATTTGACAACCAGCCGTATCCACGAAGAATCTCTTCCGATATTACGGATTTGACAACTAGCCATATTCAAGAGTCTCTTCGGATTTTACGGATTTGACAAGTAGCCGTATTCACGATTCTCTTCCGAATATTCCGGAGTTCGGCCATGTACAGTTTAACACTTTTGTGAAGGAAACAATGATCGTCTCATATTTAAGAGTTTGATGTTGTCTTTTCTGAATATATCGTGGTAAAAACTTTCAGTTGCCAGCTCGAAGACCCGAAATAACGTAGAATTGGATGCAATGATCATAGTTCGATCAAACCTAGCTCTAAAGAAATATGCACGGTTTCGCACGGCAGCCATTTTTGGGGTGGGATGGGTAGATGGGGTGGATTTCGGTTTCAAAGCATCAGAATAGAGAATACAAAGAGAAAATTGAGTTTCAGCTAACTCAAATCCAATTTTGCTCAAAATGTCTCCCAAAAGTTTCTGAAGCAAGTTGTCTGAAAAAGTGCCCTAGTCTAAAGAGGATAGGAAGAGAACAGACCAAAAACCATGCTGGTTTACACTATAAGAAATTTTATTAAATGGCTGCTATGTCAAGTAAAGTTTATTTTAAGTCGAGTATATTAATATAAAAAATCTACAAAGCTTTTGTAGCGACAAATGTAATTTAAAAAAAAAATAGATCATGCAATTATAAAACAACGGTTGTTTAACAGACCTTATAGGCAATCAGTTAGAATCAAACCCTAAGGAGTAAAGAAGTTTTAAGGACTTAATATAGGTAATGTATTATATTTGCAGTAGTCAAAAACATGTATGCAAAGGTTATGGATACGGATAAAACATGGATACGGATAAAAACAAAGGACACCAACTTGTTATGACTACCCTCTATTGATACCCACCCAAAAAGTAATTCGGTAATGAATTCCGAATATCCACCACCAAAGTAATATTCGGTAATGAATTCTAAATGCTCACCACTGAAGTAATTCGGTAATGAATTCCAAAGCTTGGCTGCATACTATTTAAAAGAATTGTGCTCATACCTTGTATTTTTACCTAACCTGATATAAAACCTGTCATTTGACAAGAATAAGGTCAGTGAGAAAATTTGGAGACTTTTTTGTGGCTTCAAATTAGAAGTATCATTCACAATACTGGAATAAATATTTGCTTGATCAGAGTTGTTCATACGTAGTCTCTCTCTCTCTCTCTCTCTCTCGTCTCTCTCTCTATCTCTCTCTCAAATGATTTTTTCTCGAGTTTCTTTGTATTGCCTCGCCACAAAATTGTTCGACTAATGTGAAATACTAGAAATCAAAATTGCGCAATAATTAATAGTATATATTTAGTAACCCCCGCTCTGTTGTTTTCTTTGTCAGGCCGTTAAGCTGAGTGTTTTCCAAACATGCTGAGTTGTATCTTTTCCACACGTTAAGCTGCCTCTTTCCCCAATCTGTTGAGTTGTAAACTTTTAACGCATTAAAATGCCTATTTTCCAGTCTATTGAAATGTATCCGTTTTAACACGCTAGCTGCCTGTTTTCCCAACCTGCTGAGATGTATCATTTCTTTAACATGTTAAGTTAAATGAGTACGTTTGTCAAATTTCACATCCTCTATACTGCACTTCAGGAAGTGATGTACATCTACTGTGTTAAGTGTAAGCTCTGTCTTATATTTGATTATATTACCATTCCAATTAAATTAAATTATTTCTTTTAGTTCAGAGAGAAAGAGCTTGGATTTGTCAGGAATGGCTTTCCCCTGATTATTTCTAAACCTTTCATTTAAAGATAATCAGTCCTATGATCGGCCTTTCGCTATATTATCATCACACACATTACATTATACGCCATACACATTATAATACATCACATATTAAATCACCATCACACACACACACACACACACATACACACACACACACACACACACACACACACACAAACACACACACACATGGCATTATCATTACACATTACAATATACATCACACATTTTACAGTAAGCATCACATTACAGACTACATTGTGCATCACAAATTATATTATTCATCACATATAACGTCAAACATTACATTGTATATCACACAATAGTTAGTTAGTCCTCTCAATCCCGTCTTTTACATCAGGCTGTAACTAACTTCAGCCATCTAGTACAGTCTTGAGATTGTGCCTAGCTCCAGGAAATTCCCATCTCTTCAGCACGGTCAGCATTGTCTGACCCACCTAGCCACATTATCCTGACACGGGCCGACCAGTCCTAAAACTGACCTCTTAATAATGAGCGTCAAGTGAGGCAGCTGCTTGTGCCATTTTTTAAAAAGTCTTTAATATGACTCGACCGAGGATCGAACCCACGACTTTCCGCATCCGAGGCAGACGCTCCAACCACTAGGCCACTGGAGCAATGAAGTAAGCAAATGAAGTTGATGTAAAGGGAGACATGCCACATCATACATGAAGAGTGTTAAATAATGTTGCTTAGAGCAAATATTTTATCTATGCATCCTCTTCTTTGCGATACTCTATTCGTTCCTGACTGAGCTTGTCGTTTCTGGCTATGGAGATGGAAAGAAGTGATATCCCTCGCAATTCGCTGGGAATGGAAAGAAGTGTTAATCCTCGCAATTTCTCTGGGGATGGAAATATGTGTTATCCCTCGCAATTCGCTGGGGATAGATAGAAGTGTTATCCCTCGCAATTCGCTGGGGATAGAAAGAAGTGTTGGTGTCAGTATTGATGAAGTATATATGGTGTTAGTATAAATCACACCTTACATTATCATCACATTTTATGTTATCGTCACACGTTACATTGTACATTGCACATTGCATTAGAATTCACACCTTACATTATCATCACGCATTATATTATATATCACACATTACAGTATCGTACAACACACATTGCGTTAAAGGATCCATTATATATCACACGTGACATATTACATCAAACATTATATTATACATCACACATGACTGTATACACTTGTGTGGTATTGAATTTTGAATAACAATAAAGATGAATGCACCGAGCATTACGATTTTATCACACTTGGACCAGGCGATTATTTGGGAAGGGTCATTTCAACCTTTATTCTTTCTTCCATGTCAATATTAGAATTTCAAAGTGGTCATTGTTCCGATTCAATGTGTGTGTGTGTTTAGGATTTTTAACGTAGCTTTAGCAATTTTTCAGTCATATCGCTAAGATGTCTACAGTGAGGCAGTTTCTAGTGATGTCTAGTACTGGGGCATCATGCCGCAGACACGTAGCATGATGTCTCACCCAGTCACATTATCCTGACACCAGGCCGACCAGTCCTAACACTAACCTCTTAATGCTGAGCGCCAAGCGAGGCAGTTGTTAGTACCATTTTTGTAAGTCGATGATATAACTCGGCCGAGAATCGAACCCACAACCTCCTGCGTCCTCTGCGGACGTTCTAAACACTAGGCCACCGGAGCGGTATCCCGATTCAATGAAATTGACCGGATATGTTAAAACGGGGAGAGAGAGAGAGAGAGAGAGAGAGAGAGAGAGAGAGAGAGAGAGAGAGAGAGAGAGAGAGAGAGAGAGTGGGGGGGGGGGGGGGTTGGCTCCGAGGAAACCTAGACAAGAATAGTACTTTCTTCGTTAAACGAGAAATGGACCAAGTGACTGTATTGTAAGAAAGAAAGGATCTAGCGCAGGATGCACAAGTTCTAAAGTGAACAGCATTAAGGAAACAGTTTTCCGAGGAGAGTGAGACTCGACAGTCCGAAGACGGAGTCCGAAAAAAAAGTGACGAGTGAAGTCCGAAAAAGGAGAAGTGACGAGTGAAGTCCGAAAGGGCGAAGTGACAAGTACAGATTAAATCTAGAAAGTCCAACAAGGACGAGGCAGTCGGAAGATTAGAGGAAATAGGAAACGTTGGAAGACGGTTGAGAGGAAGGTGATGTAATCAGACGTAGACATTGCCCTGTTTTCACCACTCGTTATGATGATGAAATAAATCCAAATTAGACACTGCTTGTAAATCCTGTTAATATCGTTTAAGTTTAATTGAAATTATCCCTATTAATTTTGCTTGATGAAATTTGTTATTTTTCTTGTCGGAGGGCGCTCGTATCGCAACATTTCTTCCCAATAATCTTGCCCAGTTCACTGTTGATAGTCCATTTTTCACTCACACTGGGTTATAATATATAGGGAGGCCATTCCCTAGATAACGTAGCTAAATCCAGTTATCTGCCCCTTTTACTTTGAAGGGGACGTTACAACCACCTTGCATTATACACATTAATTTTATCGTCACATATTGCATTATACATCACATAATATTATGCACCACACCTTACATTATTCACAAATTAAATTATACATCACCTTACTTTCTCATCACACAAGATATCATAATCACACCTTATATTATTCACAAATTAAATTATACATCACCTTACTTTCTCATCACACAAGATATCATAATCACACCTTACATTATTCACAAATTAAATTATATATCACCTTACTTTCTCATCACACAAGATATCATAATCACACCTTATATTATTCACAAATTAAATTAAATATCACCTTACTTTCTCATCACATAAGATATCATAATCACACAAGCTATCATAATCACATCTTACATTATACAGTACACATTAGACAAGGATTCGGATAAACATCCATGACAATTTACTTTAGACAGAACAGATAATAGTCGCGATCATACACGTGAAAATACGATGCTGACCTGTCTTGAATGTATTCAAAGTCGAGGTGCTAGTTAAGTGATTGTGGTGGTAAATGTGTATCCTCGCGAATTACTTGAACCTCTTCAAGTATATATCCACGCTGAGGAACAGTTTAATCTAATCTGTATATTGCAGGTCCACCCGTAGATCTCACTACAGTAGATATTTTGTGTGATGTGCTACTCCAGATAAGATCAGTCGCTCTTTTTCTAAAACTTGTTCAAGTTCGCCCGGTTTATATAAGTATATGACAGTAACATTACCTAATACTGGTTGTTTCGAAAAATCAAGTCGTTGTACTGGTCGTTCGAGTAATTTCACTATTTAATGCATTTATCATACTTGGTAATCTTTCAACCTATTCTCGAGATCTCGTATCAGGAATTACTTCCTTTGCATACTGATACCCAAATAACCGTTCAGCAAGAGCTCGATTAAATCGCTCAACAATTTCCTGATCACGGTGTATTGCAGTATGTCCTCGTCGTATTTTGACATTATGTTGCTTCATCAGCAATGATTCTACACCTTGAAATTCTTTGCAAAGATCAATCTGTAACAGCTGTGGCCATCGTAGATCACCCCGTTCATAGATTCGTTCAAACGCAGAAGCAGCTTCCTCTGCTGTCTTTGTTGATAACAGCTCTGCTTTTTATATCTGCATGCAACGTCAACTAGTTAACGCGTATTTGTACATTGTTTGACATCTTCATATTTTGATAGTATCATGTGATAAAAATAAAATATCTGAGATCAAAATGCGCATATTCAATTATTTTAGGCGGTGGTAGATACATTTGCCATATTGCCTGTCGGGATAACCAGTTTTCAGCAGCAACACGGGTAACATTTGCAGCTTCGGCGAATTTACTAATCACTGCTCTGCCAGTGCAGTATCCTCTAAAATAAATGGGTTCCATAAGATTAATGACCAGCCCCTACTACTAGTTTACCTTTCATCGCAGATCTTATTAACCAGTTAGACAATGATTCCTTGAAAGATTTTTTTTTATGGAATTTAACGCGTGAATCAACTTCACATCTGTGATATGTCTATACAGCGGATTATTGCTTTTATAAAACACATCATGAACGTGACAAGCTCGATCAATTTCATTTATTGGATATTCACCTGGTCTTGGTTGATCTTGGTTATCAAGTCGGATATCAAGCTTGGTCCCAGGGCCACAGGAACTATATCATGGAAGGTGTTTTTCTCCCGGGTATTTAGCCCACGGAGTCCCCAGTAATTTCGTTAATTTTGCTGCAATTTCACCTCCTTGTTGTTTTTTTTTAAATATTATTATTTGATTTGTCACCCGACTGTGTCATGGGGATAAATTTTTAAAAAGTTTGTGCCACATTGTTCATATCTACCAGTAAGTACTGGTCTATTATTTTTTAATGGTCATTAATTCACCTGTAGAAGTAAGCTCCTTTCATTTAGCACAATATAAATCCATATTATTTATTATATATCATGGATGTAATTGATTTTTCGGCGACAAGAAAACGGAAACCGGTCAAGCTTTACGCAACGCTACCAAATTCTATCAGAATGATTATAATTGGGCCGTCGGGGAATGGTAAGACACAGTTGTTATTTAATTTGATAATGAGGTGGTTACAATACGAAAAAAAATAACATTAATAACGTCAAACCGAAGCCTCTAACTTTCGAGAGAGACTATCTCCATGAGTCTCTCTTGGGGTTACTAGTTGGTGTCTTGGTATTTTTCTAAAAGTATCCACGTGATGTTTACTCCGATGACATCTTATCGAGGTCACACCCTCGTTGCTGCTGTAAATTAAATCATTGTTATTATCAAACAAACATTTTATCAAGAATGTCAAGTGTCAAATTTTTCGTCAGTGAAATCCATTAATTAATTCTTAGTCTAGCCGACAATTAACTGTCTTGGAGTAGAGTTTGGAAGAAGGAATGTTTGCCTAACTCGTTCACACTGTTAGAATGTTTATAGTAAAAACGGACTAGTTGTATGGCAGCTTAAAAAGGGGGAAATTCTCACGTAAAGCTGTCAAAGTGATTTGAAACTAATGGTAGGGTGTTATTTCGACCCCAGGTGGCATTTTTGGCATCTTGATAGGCAGTTTTCTAAATGTCTGTAGGAATAGCATTTATTCCGATTGGTCAAATATGAAATCAAGGGTGTATCGATCTCTGAAATTGGGGGAAATATATTCTTTTGAGCAAATGAATTTGAATCAGTCTAGGAATTACCTCTGTAAGAGAGGGTCGGTAGTATTAATTCCGAAAATACGCAGTAGAAGACTCCGGCCGTTCTTTGCAAGAAAGACGTCCGTAAAAAATTGTGGTTCCAGGGAAAACTGAATTTGGAACGATTGTAAGACGCCAAAAACACAAGGAAAATAGTTTGTTTAAGAGAGAGAGAGAGAGAGAGAGAGAGAGAGAGAGAGAGAGAGAGAGAGAGAGAGAGAGAGAGAGAGAGAGAGAGAGAGAGAGAGAGAGAGAGAGAGAGAGAGAGAAATAACGAGGAAGTCGAGATTCAAGGAGGGAAAAGAAGTTAGAGGTCAGAGTTGTGGAATCCCACGTCCAACCAAAGGGCAAGTTAAAGTCGAGACGCACGCAGAAGGAAAAAACAGTCGACGAACAGGTGATTGTGAATTTAACAAGCGGTCCAATGTTAATGAACACTCGATTTCGTGATGAAATTTGCTATCAGCTATTAACGGCTAAATTTGTCTATTTTTATTAATGTTTGAAATTTAATTAATGTATCAATTATTTTAAACTTCGGTTTTAATGTGTTTCTTAACTAAGTGTATTCAGAAGGAAAGAAATTGTAATTTACTGTGTCTTTCTTTTGATTTTCTTTTGATTAAATTCTTTATTTATCTTTACGGGGGCTCGTGTGTTGTCTTTGTTCAGGATACCGTCTCAGATTACCATATCCATTCTAACCGGGCAAATCACACCGTAGAGGTCATCCTTTAGATAACGAATATTAGCGGGAGGCGGTTTCGAGTGTTGTTTTCCAAGTTGCGCAATACCTCTGACCAGGGGCTTGTGCGATATTGTACTAATAACGCTGGATACCGAAACGCCCGTTACAAAGACCAATTCTGTATCTTGATCTAGGATCATGTAAATTTATTGTTATAAATCCGTGTGGGCTTGACTGAGCATGACTAAATAAATTTCTTAAAAGATTATAATCCATATCACCACTACACCAGGTCTGATGAATATTTCTAAGTGTATGGGTATCAATTACGTTAAACACAGCAAGAATATTACAGTTGTCTCTAGTAACTTTCGGAATCTGTGTGTACCGCTGGGTTACATAAATAACATTTGTTTATATGCCTACCTCAGGAAAATATTCTTGCCGGATTGGACTATTTATCTAGCATCACATTATCATATGGTACTAAATTTATTAATTTTTCATCAATATCACCTGTGGACGGTGCTTCGTTCATGTCAGTGATAAACTCGATAACATCATTATCCAACGACTTTGCATTTTCAATAAAATCTTGTAACACTTTGTAGCATCGCTGATCATCTACAGACAAAGCTATCTTGCTGCGTATTTTCGGAATTAATACTACCGACCCTCTCTTACAGAGGTAATTCCTAGACTGATTCAAATTCATTTGCTCAAAAGAATATATTTCCCCCAATTTCAGAGATCGACACACCCTTGATTTCATATTTGACCAATCGGAATAAATGCTATTCCTACAGACATTTAGAAAACTGCCTATCAAGATGCCAAAAATGCCACCTGGGGTCGAAATAACACCCTACCATTAGTTTCAAATCACTTTGACAGCTTTACGTGAGAATTTCCCCCTTTTTAAGCTGCCATACAACTAGTCCGTTTTTACTATAAACATTCTAACAGTGTGAACGAGTTAGGCAAACATTCCTTCTTCCAAACTCTACTCCAAGACAGTTAATTGTCGGCTAGACTAAGAATTAATTAATGGATTTCACTGACGAAAAATTTGACACTTGACATTCTTGATAAAATGTTTGTTTGATAATAACAATGATTTAATTTACAGCAGCAACGAGGGTGTGACCTCGATAAGATGTCATCGGAGTAAACATCACGTGGATACTTTTAGAAAAATACCAAGACACCAACTAGTAACCCCAAGAGAGACTCATGGAGATAGTCTCTCTCGAAAGTTAGAGGCTTCGGTTTGACGTTATTAATGTTATTTTTTTTTTTTTCGTTTTTGTACGAGCCTTAGTTTAACAAATGGGACCTTAAAAAATTAGGTGGGTTTGCTCTCCCTTCTTCTTCCTTAGAATTATGGACAAGGCGTTTATTGACCTTACGGACTCTCACTAAACGGGAAAGGAGACGATGTCTATGTCCTAAGACCCAAAGGAAACGCACCTATACTTCCCTATGGAAAATTAGAGTATGCAAGCTTCACTCTGAATATATTGGAACCGGCATCATTTGTAAGAAAAATAAAATTTAAAATAAAAACACAACAGCGGTCTTTTACATATCCAATATCCCATCAGAGATTCCACTTTAGGATACAGTAAAGAAATTTGAGAAGAAATTTCAAATCTAGGTTACCATGTCAAGACTGGTCACACACACCGATGAGGAGTAGAAGGAATTTGGAGAAAGTCGGTGAGGAAGAGGAGATGGAGAAGGAATTGGGAGAAATAGAAGCAAGAAGGATATCACAGATGCGTATCAATACAAGGACAGGTGGAAATTAATCTCATACTGCTAATCAAGTGATGCAGTAGGCTATTAAAAGGTCGAGCAGAAGGAGTATTATTGGAAATTTCAACCAGTTGATATTCAATTGTTATTAAATTTTTATTCATTGAATTTGAAACTTTAACCATCTAATCGTCGGCATTGCTGACTGGGGCTTCGGAGATTTACATTTATCTTTCACTAATTTAACTTCCAACAAAATACAGCCTGTGTTGGACTTCTATAATACTTTTTTTTTTTTAAATATTGGGAACACCCCACCCCAAGCATAACAGCGAAACTGAACGCCACGTAATACTGGTATACAATAAATGAGAGACAAAATACGCGAAAGTCATATATAATATCATATTAAACGAAATTAACGCGAACGATAAATATGTCTAACGAAATATTTGTAATCACCGAGTATGACGTTTTAATATGATTAATCTTGATTGATATAGCAATCTAAATCAGAAACAAGAATGCACCGAACGATATGCGAATGTGTGTGTGTGTGTGTGTGTGTGTGTGTGTGTGTGTGTGTGTGTGTGTGTGTGTGTGTGTGTTTCGGATTGTTAACGTAGCTTTAACAATGTTTCAGTCACATCGCTACGATGTCTGCGGTGTGGCAGTTTATAGTGATGTCTAGCACTGGGGCATCATGCTACAGACATGTAGCATGATGTCCCACCCAGTCACATTATGCTGACACCAGGCCAACCAGTCTTTACACTAACCTCTTAAAGATGAGCGCCTATCGTGTTAATTGTTAACACCATTTTTATTTCTTTGGTATTGCTCGGCAGAGGTTCAAACCTGCAACCTCGTGCGTCCGATGCGGACGCTCTAACTACAAGGTCACCGTACCAGATGAATAGTATTGTAACGCCGCTGTAGCACTATTGTCAAGAACAACTTAGTTACTATATTACGACAGTAGTTACATCATTAGTCCCCAGTAAAATTGTGATGTAAAAGTCACGAGAATTCTTTATATTGTACTCTTATTTAGTAACATTCGTTACCTTAGCGGAATAAAGATTGTATTGGGTGGAGTAATAGAAGTGTATGATCGTTGGCTGCAACTCCAAATAAAGCCTGGTGCTCACAGCTCATGTGTGTCAAACGTCCCCTGGATTTCGATGTTACAAATCTGTAATATTTGTTAAGTAGACATATATTCAACATGGAAATATATGAATATATATTAAGACAGACACGTGTGCATACATATATATCGTAGATTTCAAGATAGACACGTGTGCATACAGTTATGACGTAGATTTTTAATATATAAATGTCCCCAAAATAGCCAATTGTGACCAAAGTATTTCTTCATTTGTTTAATTATTATTATTACCAAATGTAATTTCTATTTAATACGGAGCCTCACACGTCAAATATATGGCTGGTTTAGAATTTCTGCTAGCGTACTTTTTTTTTACGACTTCTTTACATGCCTAGGTTTTATAAATCTTCATCCTTTGGTTTATTGATCTGTTTATGGGCGGCCTACTTTTTTCGTTATATTTCCCAACAGAAATCAAACCTGTATTGATGGACTGAAGAAAAGAGTTTTAAAAAAATTGATGAATGAGATGATTTGGATTTGGAAGAAACTAAATTAAATACAAAGTAAACTACTATACCAGGTAGAACTGGAATCGTGTGGGATAAAAAGAGCATAGCTTACCAGGTATCTGACATATTCATTATCTTGGTACATTTTGTGTTATATTTTTATTGTTTATTTTTAAAAGAAAGTTTCGTGTGTTCCGGATTCTTCGTAGTGTACATCTCAATGCAGTGTCAGAGTTAACAAATGTTTTGTACATCCAGAGTGTTTGATAATATGTGTTAGTGTTGATTGGTGCATATTGTTATCTACCAAATTACTTGTGTCAGTCCTCATGCCGATCATTGATTGACTTCACTCAGAAGTCGGTCTGACATTTTCCAGACGACCACAAATGTCTGGGAAAAGAAAGGCGCATCCGTGGTTCCAGATCTAACCAATTTCAGTGGCGTGGGATCTATTTGACGAAATGATTGTTTTGTTCCAAAACTTAGCCATATTGGTATGAAACATGCGAAATATTATGTTGGGGATTCTGCGCTAGTGGTGGAAACAAGATCAAAGAAAATTTAATAGCGGTTGTAACACATTCCTCTGCAGAACATGCAAGTGTAAATGACGTCAAAAATTTATCCTAGATGCTTTAATTACATTTTTATCAAAAGAGATGAAAGTTCAAAGCTAAAGCGGTAAACATTCATTACGTACACCAATAACCTGCTGTGACCAAACGTATCTCAAGATGGGCGTTTGACGAAACATGGATTACGAAGGGCGTTGTATATTATTGCCGTCCTCTTGATGCAAACTTGTGATCATTAAAATCAAATCTTACTTTGAAGAAAAATAAATATAGATGCGGATAATAACGGCAAGGTAAGGGGTATGAGATAAATCTGATGGCAACAGGTGTAAACTTTACCTAATAAAACTGAAGACCTTTCTGTAAACTGTAAATTGAAAAATTTACCAACAACAAAATCTAGAATGTCATTTTTCTTTTTTTGTTTCGACGAAAAACAAGCTTAGCTCTTAAGATGGTCTTTAAACGATGTACATAATAACTGGGTCATTCTACTGATTAATAGGCGAGAAACCTAATTTGTAAGCAAATTATACCATTTGCTTTTTCACATCGGTCTACTTCGCTTGCCAAAATCAGATCCGTGTTCAATTTTAAGCCCCTACATACCCAAAAATCTGTATTATGGTTCTCACCCTTGAAAGTCAGTCTAGACCATCATACAATTTCATTTTGAGGAACATAATTATATTGTGCATGTGGGAGAACCATTCTGGCTATTACCTTGAGCATTAGACAGATTCAATGATTCAAACATGTCTTACATAGATATAATTCCAGCACGTTGTGATGCGACAGTAGGGATATATACGATATCTGTTACTTCCCTTCAGACACAACATTTATCGGGGGCATTGAGTTCGTCTGCTCAAGCAGATGTTTCAGTCTTGCTGTCAATTGAAGCACATGTAACGTGTGAAAATTGAGAGATAGCTTGCTCTATTAGTCCAATAACAAAATCCACAAACTGAAGGCCTTTGCTTTTAACATTCAGTTGAATATTCTGATAGTATTAGAAACATAGATCAAGTCGATTCTTCACAATCGATAAAGTCATTCATCTTCGTTCAATCCCATGCTTCGCACATACACACAGTGTACGAGATTGTACGAAGCAGTTTTTTTTTAATACTGAACCGCAATGTGTGAAAAAGGGACAAACGCCAACTTTAAATTGTTAAGACAATGGGGTGGTCTTCAGATATAAAAAGCGTGACTTTCGTTTTTGGTGTTACGAGAAAGAACCGGTCTAAACCATATAGGGCATGCCACACACCCACACACACACGTCAAACGCGATACGAATTTTCAAAAGATATTGTAAGTATTTTAATTTTTTAAAATAATTTTGTTGGGGGGGATACTTAAACAGTTTGGTCTCAAAGGGTTTAAAATTTAAAATTGCTGATTCAGCAAATGTTATTTGAGTGCCAATCGTAGTAAACTTACCTTTACCTTTATGGAATGAGAGAATAAAGGCCAAGGTACCAGACTATTCCAATCATAACAAGGCGCCACTAAGACTATTGCGTATCTTGTAGTCTTTATGCTCTACCATCCACTGTTTACGATAAGGAACTGCTGCGATATGATTATCATTAAAGGATTAGAACTATATTGTTGTATAAAATACTGTTTTTACATATCACAGATTACGTATCAACAGAAGATTCTGGTTAGTTTAAACATTAAGCATGGAGAACTTACTATCTGAGTTAAATGAAATGATCTGTATTGTCGTCTGGTGGAAATATTTATATTAAGTTACCATTTTTAATTGAGTGTGGGTGACAAAAATAGTCTTGTTCTTGGTTTATTGATACAAAGGGGCCTCTTTTATATATATTGCATTAGCTGAAACAAAATATTAACTTGAGGTAAAAGAAGAGTAAAAAGGCAACTGGATAGAAAGCTTAAGAGCCACTCACCCCATCCTCCGAAAGAAAGAAAAGAAGGTCGGTACGTAAGATGTCCATGAGCCATATTAAAGAGTCCATAGTCCATATTAAAGAGTCCATAGTCCATATTAAAGAGTCCATAGTCCATATTAAAGAGTCCATAGTCCATATTAAAGAGTCCATAGTCCATATTAAGGAGCTCATAGTCAATATATAATTGTCGAAATTAGTCAGTTAGGCAACCTTAGAACGTGTCTCAAACATTTTGTTGCTATTAGAACGATTTTATTGAAAATATCAAGTGTGCTTTCGAAAGATATTTTATGACAAGAAATCTTAACAATCTATTTTGAAGTGCCAGAATTAACGCTTTTGTCTGCTAATAGACTATTCCGAATCAACCAATATGGTAGTTTTATACAATTTTGGAATCCATTTTAGTTTATAATCTTAGTCCCATTCCAAGTAGGAGCTGATGACACTCTCGAAACTTACCTGACCAAAAACTTAATTTACAGCTAAAACTCCATCAAATGGAGCGTTTGATTCTACTTGTATCTCTCATTGCTTATGAAAAAGACTATCATATGAAGGGCGTCTGCTCAGTTCACATACAACTTTCCGTCGAATGCAATACTACCAATCTACGACGCATGTCGACTTTCTAAGCTTCGCGGTCCAGTTCGTGTCTGCAGGCCCAGTTCGTGTCTGCAGTTTTATGGCGTTAGTTTACGAAGGATTTGACCAAAACCAAAGATATTAATTATCAGGGGCAATGCAATATTTCAAATATTCAGCCTTTTTATCAGATCTCCACCTAAGGCTGAACTCAGCAAGATGGACCCACACTGTTGATATGATAAACGTTGAAAGATCAAACGTGAATACCTCCATGATCATTAATATCTCGGTTTTGAATATCGTCTGATTTGCAGGTACTGAAGATAACTGTAAACAGATTTTATTTGCACTAAATAACACACATCTGCATCGCAGACGCTTTCGAATATTAGTGCCTAAATTGATACCAAGTGTACGTTGATTCATTTCTCTTTGTACACTCGGTCTGAAAGTTTGATATGCTATTAAATTTTAGTGGCAATATTTAATACAGGAGAGGGTAAATCAGCTTATTAAAATATCATAACACATTTATTCATACCTCGGTAATAATAGGAGACTTCTGTTCTTTGTTGCTATTTATGTTATATCAAGACAAGATTCTTTCCTCGATTGAACAGTCAGAAAACAAAGAATTCTGGGTTGACTGATGCTATAGTTAAATAATAGAATTATATACCAATAGTGTGATCAAGATCTTGTTTGTATTATTATAACATCTATACGGTTGAAAAACGGCGGTATTTATTATCAGATTGTAAATTTTTCGGCGGCCAAGTAAATGCCGGCTCTATGCCACAGCGTCGTCATTGTCATGCTGACTTTGGTTTCTTCTTTAGTTTTTTGTCTTCATATGCTGTTTGACTTCAGTAAAAGAACAAACGCAAGAGAGTAGTATTCTCTTTTACAAAAGCAACAACAACAAAATACAGGCGCATTTAACGTATGCTATTTGACTTCAGTGCAAAAACTCAACGTAATCTAGTTAATGTATCTTAGAAAAACATAATTGCGCATTCTGTATATGCTGTTTGACTTTAGTGTAAGAACTAAATAGAGCAAAGTGAATTTTCATAGAAAACAGAATTTAAAGTTTATAATGATGAGGTCAGCAATTTTGTTCCATGTTGATTCTTTGTGATCAAAGCATACAAATTGGAAGGGATTTTCTTCCAATTCATCCTAAGTGACATACTTTGAATTCACTGGATTGTTTCGATGAGGTATATTTCCGTGAATGATGAAAACTTAAATTTACGTCCTTAATTATATTTGGATTGGAGAAGGGGTTCTGTTCTTTTAATTAAAAACATCGCTGTTTCAATTTGTGGTTGGCAGTAACGAAATTAACTAGAATTAGTAGTTCACAACCCCCCCCCCCCCCAAAAAAAAAAACAATTTGCGGTAATCATGGGAGAATGATCTATACTCCTTCACGTCCTGAGTAAACAAAAAGTAGAATTAACGTCAGGCTTGCTAAGAACATTTAAAAAAATGTTAGCTAATAAACAATTATGTATTTATCTATGACTGTACGGTCACGTGCTACTTTTCTCCCTTACGTCCCCTAGACTAGTTGATTTAGCTAGATGTAGTCCACCAGAGAGGGAGATATTTGTTGGGAAGAGGCACTGGACATAAAAGTAAAAGAATTATAATAACTCAGATTCACTAGCAAATATTTCCTGGAAATAAATCGCAATACTCAATATATAGATTTTAAAATTTCAGTCAAGAGGTATTTTATAAAAAAAACACAACAGCCAAAACAACTTCAATCCACCAGAATATTCCAGAGCCAGCAAAATATGCTGACGATAATGGCACGTGCCATAATCATTTTGGTTCTACCTGACTAACTTACACCCAAGATAATTTCCGACCGTTAGTTTCTAACAGAGGAGCCAGTTTACATCGACTATAATGGATTTGAAAACCAAAACAAATATATGTATTTTTGGTAGTTGCTCTCACATACGCTCAGTTTAAGGACACTGTTGGAGAAAATAGAAATGAAATTTGTGAAGCCTTTTTTTTCCGGTCGTGTTCATAAACGTTTGCAATGGAAGGCATATGCAGTTCCATTGGTACGGTACAAAAATCTTGTATGAATTCACCGATCCAGCATTTTATGTGTCATATGAAATAGCGGTAACTGTCTAAATGATATCACCGATTGAATAATTTTTTTTTCCTGCAAAAATACATTTTGTGTATTCTGCCCCTGTAATTTTCTACAGAGCAATACCATGCCCTAGTCCAAGTATATAAACCGTTGGAATGAATTATAAGCTTATATGTCAATTCAGAAATGACCTTGAAAAGGCAATTAACCAGAACTTCAACTAACGGGTTGGGGGGGAGAGAGAGAGAGAGAGAGAGAGAGAGAGAGAGAGAGAGAGAGAGAGAGAGAGAGAGAGAGAGAGAGAGAGAGAGAGAGAGAGAGAGAGAGAGACTGTCTATTAGTTTTAATCCGTGCAAAGTAAACTTAATTTTTAAAAACCAGCATAGACGTATATTATATATTACCCCTATTCTGGTAAAACGTATTGAATAAACACACGGCCGGATTTCGACACAGCGAGGCCCTATATGGTACAAAATACATTTGAGAGGAATCTTATAACTGTGAAGTAAGACTGTGATGCCCCAAGGCCCTAAATTATGGATAAGCAATGTATACTTGTGGGAGAAAGTCATGACTTCGTCGACAAAATGTAAGGCCTTTCTCATGGCAGCAATATTTAACTATATCTTCCTAGATGTCGGCGACCCTGTTACGTAAGCTTTGTAGCTGTGTGGGCTGGCGGTGTTGCCTTATTCCTGCGGAAGTTGCGTTCGAAGCTATTTACACTTTCAAATATTTTTCACTGATTTAAAAATTCCTACGGCCCGTACGTAATAGAATAATAATTATTTATTCTATCTTAAATATTTATAAAGCTCTATATATGTTTCCTAGATGTCGGCGACCCTGTGGTTACCCTGTCGGACTCCCGATCAGAAAAAGGTGAAGGTTCAAATCGAGCTATCGGGAGTAGCTTATGTCCCAAGGAAAGACTCTTTGCTCCGACTGCATTGGCACGAAATGGTGTCAATTTGTTGCGGTGTTTTGAAACATCAAACCATCCTAGATCAGATAGTTGAACTTAAAAAAGACCAGGTCACTGTCGGTCCTTGTTTGTGGAAGTACAAGAGTATGGTAAATACATTTATACAACCTATTTCAAGATCACTTATTTTGCTTGAAGATTCTTCATACACTGAGTTCATTTTGTTGAGGCACCATTCACGTTTCCGATCTTATAAGTTATAATTTCTTGCTCTAGTCGCCGGCATTTAACTTAACGTTTCATTACTGTGTACGGATCATCATCCAGTGCCAGCATGGGTATCATTATATGGATCATCATCCAGTGCCAGCATGGTTATCATGTATATGGATCATCATCCAGTGCCAGCATGTGTATCATGTGTACGGATCATCATCCAGTGCCAGCATGTGTATCGTGTGTACGGATCATCATCCAGTGCCAGCATGTGTATCGTGTGTACGGATCATCATCCAGTGCCAGCATGTGTATCGTGTGTACGGATCATCATCCAGTGCCAGCATGTGTATCGTGTGTACGGATCATCATCCAGTGCCAGCATGTGTATCGTGTGTACGGATCATCATCCAGTGCCAGCATGGGTATCGTGTATATCCAGTGCCAGCATCAATAAGACTGACAAGGTACAGACTCTAAAAAAGTGACAAAGCATTATTTCACTTAAGGTTGCAACGAGCATCATACTCGGTCAAGTTATGAATATCCGATTTTGCATACACATACATCAGCCACTAACGATGAAATTATGTTACAACAGAAGCAATTAACTCAAAATAATAGCAGTATCATAATCAAGACTCAAATGGAATACGAACTAATTTTAAAAAAATTGACATAGATACATGCAAATCAGAATGCGAGAATATCGATATTATATGAAAGAAAAAAAAAAAGGGAAAAAAACCCTACGATTTATCAGTACAAAAATTCACGTGTGGTAAGATCAACACTTTACAATTTAGAATCATTAAAATATCAGGTATATACATATTGCAGAAAAAGGTGTCGAACTTGCCGTAATATAAATTTGCTCTTTAAATAAAAAGAAACGTCAATATTTACATGTGAAATTATGAAGGTCTCCAGTTCCTGAGTACAGCAAAGACAATACACACACACAACGATGGAGATTCGATGAATATGTATGATGTTGAGTGAATATGTAGAAATGATGCTGATTTCAGAAATACCCAACCGGAAATGTTACCTGTCATCTCTGGGTCCACTACTAGGTAAGGCTGCAACGTTTGACAGAATTTCTAAACGTGTAAAGGTTTACAATAACCGAAACGATGTAGTTTTATCGAATTTTTACAGTATCTAACCGTTAGGTTTGCTAATTGTTGTTTATTACAATGTGCATTAAGTACCTCACTTAATTTGCAACTGTTTCGAATTAGGTAAATATATAGCTTTCTGAGAGAGAGAGAGAGAGAGAGAGAGAGAGAGAGAGAGAGAGAGAGAGAGAGAGAGAGAAAGAACAGTCCTATTACTAACCTGTTTTTTGCAAGGCAATTGTTAGTACTGTTTCGCTTAGTAAATATTTGTTAATACTCGGCCGGGATTTGAACGTACGACCTACTGCATCCTAGGCGGGCCCTCTCTGACCACGTACGCAACCGGAGCGGGACCAATGGCTGAGAAATTGCAAACTTGAAGTGGTGGGTTATTTTAATTTTGTTAAATTTTTACTAAGAACAAGTTATGTTTTTATGCTACTAATACAAATTATGTTAGCATACACAATTATGTTATCAAATATGCTGTTCAAGGGTAAATAACGGGGTTTAGCAACATCGTCAGTAAATCGACTGCTAAGGCTCTTTTTCAGTCAACTCAATCAAGCCAATTAAATACGTGTAAACGTTCGGTAACGGCCTCAGTAAACGCGGATTTCTATTAGGATCATTTTGGCAAAACACGCCTGCTCCTAACGCGCGTGGTCTCTTGTGAGCACGGCATTTGAAAATAAAAAAAATAAACCAGTTTAATATGATATTGAACTATAACTAACTAACGCTGCAACCCTATTACTCAGGTACATAGAGATCACACATCGTATATTCGCGGTACTAAGCAAACCCCATTAGATTAAATGAAAAACTAAAAAAAAACAAAAATCTCCATTTGTGATATTTGAGAGAGGGGGTTGCGGTCGGTTAAATTGACATACATCAGTATGTGGAGCATTTGCTCCGATACGCTTGTCTTCATCAAGAAAGAATAATAAATAAATAAATAAATAAATAAATAAATAAATAAATAAATAAATAAAAGGCAATTGCAATTTACATAAGGGGATTACAAATTCTATTAATGCAAATTTATAAAAATGCCGATTATATTAATAGTGCTAACGTCAGTTTTCACAGGAAGTCAGTATATGTAATTTTGGAACTGTTTTCTACATCTGGTATGATATAGAGTTTGGGAGGTAATTGTTTTATATTGTTCACGATAACTGCATTCAAGAATATAAAAAAATCACCACCCTCGCAATTTTCCATGCAAAGTTAGCACATGTCGTTCATGTCTAAGCAAATTTTGGCATAAGACCTTCTCGAAGAGTTGGCAAAGATTGTGTGGTCGACATTATATTTATCTTGTAATTATTCATATGTTTGTTAATAAATAACTGTCTGATTTTAAATGCATTCCGAGTATTAGATATACATTGGTTTTCTTTTTGTTTTGTTTCAGTAAATTTTTTTTTTTAGAAATGGACGTTTCCCTTTCCCTCGTCTGTATAAACTCATTGAAAAGGTTGCTTAAGATTGCATCTATCCAGGATTAAATCTGACTGCAAATAAATTTAAACTCATTTTCCAAAGGTGATCATGTACCGGTGCAGGGTCAGTGATTACCACAATTAATTTTGTTTCCCACGGTTAATTTGCACACTAGAACTAACTTCCTGAAGGTGCAGTGACAGCTTCCAGAAGGGATGTCTTCACATCCGATATAAAGCACGTACCGTTATAACAGATGAACTGGTCAAATATGTGCACTTTTAATGCTTATTGGTCTGTTACTTTCTTATCCACGAATATGTTCCCACTGCATACATTTGCAACTTTCTTTGTCGGCAGTTGATGTCTAACAAACATAGTTGTGGTATCAGTGTTGAAATCGACAGATGCATGCATTTTACTGCAGTGCATTGTAAGCGTTTAGTAGATCATGACAAGATGCCCTCGTCTATTCTAAATAAATCCATAAATCAATAATTGGACTCGCAAGATTATCTTCAGTTCCTTCAGATAAGTATAGTTTTCACTGATACTGTGTTAGATTTATTTTACGGTTAAGGTATTAAATTTGGTGGAACGCAGAGATAACATCTCGTGCCAACTTTATACTTTATCATTTCTTGCAGATTGAAAGACAGAACTACATGTATCAATTGAACATGGTCCGAATGACAGCCTTGTTACGTTGTGTTTAGATTCCATTTCAAATTATCTGTAAAACAGTTCATTTGTCAAGCAGATGTACAACATAGTTTTTATTATCAGTTTCATAAAATTCAAATTATCTGGAAAATAGTTTGTTTTTTTTAGAAAAACAAACATTGCTTATAAAATGTGAACCGAAATATTTGTTATCAGTAAATCCCAAAAACTTTATATTAAATAAAACATGAATTTATTCGATACCATTTCAAATATTTTATTTATTTCCCTCTGTAATACACAACTGGGTTTGTAGCTGACAAAAAAAATGAAACTCTTAAAAGAGGTCATCTGGGATAATTAACCCAGTTGAGCACCTCTTAGCAACTGGTCATTACTTGGACATAACCGATGTTGGCGTATGCGGATTATTGGTCATTCAAGCTACACTACACATACTGCTTACACACTCGCTGTTTAGAAACCGATCTTCACGCTGTAGTTTTTATTTTAAAAAAGAACTTTTTAACAATCGTCACCATTTGATATATGTGGCGTCAAAGTTACCAGAAATCTAAGATCCACATGTTTTTACTTTCACTAGCAGAACAACATAAAAATCTTCTGCACGAGTATATTTATTTTTTGGCGGGTGGTACGTGGTAAATAATAAGTATGCTCGATTTTCATACAATTTCAAGCCTGATGGATAAATAAATGGAAAGGATAACACTGTAAGTGTACGTCCCAATCTTATTCTGGAAGGGTATGGGACGAGACTAAGAAATAAAATGGTCACTAACGAAATGGTTTCGACGGCTTTTGTGTAAATGCACTATTGTTAAACCCCCATCTTTAAAAAAGGATGCAGGCAGGGCATTTAGTAATCCTCGTTTTCGACCGTCCTTCTATCTACGGACGTATATCGACAAATCTCGTAAATTTAGTCTCAGTGTAACGCCTGGCTCGGTATCAAGGGTTATCAGTACAATATTGCACAAGTCCCTGGTCAGAGGTATTGTGCAACTTGGAAAAACAACACTCGACACCGCCTCCCGTTAATACTCGTTTATCTAAGGAATGACCTCTACGGTGTAATTTGCCCGGTCATAGAGTGGATATGGTAATCTGAGATGGTATCTTGAACAAGACAACACACGAGCCCCCGTAAAGATAAAAAGAGAATTTAATTAAAATACAATTAAGAGAAGAATGACACAGTAAATTACAATTTTCTTTCCTTCTGACTATTCTTCGTTCAGAAGTACTTCAAAACCGAAGCTTTAAAATAGCAGATACGTTAATTAAAATTCAAACACTAATAAAATAGATGAATTTAACCGTTAATAACTGATAGTAACTTTCATCATGAAATCGAATGTTCATTAACATTGGACTGTTGGGTGATTCACAATGACCTTGTTCGTTGACTGTTTTTTTTTTTCCTTCTGCGTGCGTCACGACTTTAGCTTGCCCTTTGATTGAACGGGGAATTCCACACTCTGACTTCTGACTTCTTTTCCCTCCTTTTCTTGACTTCTTTTCCCTCCTTTTCTTGACTTCTCGCTAATTCTCACTCTTTCCAAACAAACTATTTTCCTTGTGTTTTTGGCGTCTTACAATCGTTCCACATTCAGTTTTTCCCTGGAACCCAATACTTTTTTTTTTACGAACGTCCTTTCCTAAAGTCCGCTCGGAGTCTGGTATTTACTTCTACCTTCGGTTTCTCTCTTGCAGAGAAATTTTTAGACTAATTCAAACTCATAAGCTCAGAGAATATATTTCCCCGATCCTACGGTTCGACACCCCCCCCCCCCTCCTTCTACATTTGACCAATCGGAATAAATGCTATTCCTATGGACATTTTGAAAAACCGTCTATCGAGATGCCAAAAATGCTACTTGGGGTCGAAATATCACCCTACCATTTGTTTCAAATCACTTTGACATCTATACGTGAGAAATTCTCTCTCTTAAGCGTGTCAAACACCAAGTTCGGTTCTACTATCAATATTCTAACAGCCTGACCCAGTTAAGTAAACATTCTTTCGACCAAACTTCTACTCCAAGACAGTTAATTGTCGGCTAGACTAAGAATTAATTAATGAATTTCACTGGCGAAAAATTTGGCACTTGACACTCAGTAATTGCCCATTTTGTCTTGCACATTAATGCACTGTATGACAGTCTTCTTAGCATTACGGTTCTAGGCTTGAAGATTTAAATATTTAAATCTATCGATATGAAAGGATGAAAATGTTATATGATTACAGACAAAAATGCGCAAAGAAACCAATCATCCTGCTCGTGCTATACTGAGTTATTGCCCTATTTACTTAAACCATGATGCTGTATATGACGAAATCTGAACCTAAACCCATTTTTTCAGATCAACAATTTTTAAAACTTTACGTTTGTCTAGCTTCGCATGTTCGTCCGATGTTAATATGCATCATCATTTGTTTAAAAGTCTATATATCGTATTGCAAAGTTGCATTCTATCAGCAATGCTTTTTTTATTGTCTCATATGACCGTAAAAGTATATTGTCCATTGTCAGTCGTGTCGTAGATACAGATGGTAAGTTACAACTAGTTGTTTACTTGTATGTCTCTGATGTAGTTATATTTTATGAAACGCGTGACTCAATCGACTTCAATTTTATTGATGTGAACATGGATTAAAGGTTCATTTTGGACAAATAAAATGTTGTGGTTTGTGCAGAGAAGGCTACTAACTTAAACCCGGTAAATGATGCTTTGGGAATCACAAATATAAAGCGTCTTCAATTGTGTGGTATTACCTGACGTAGTATTTGGTATAAATACCCAAATCTCTTATCTAAATAAGCGTCTAAGGTCAAATGTAATTTAGATTTGAATACCGTCAATCTTTCTAATAGGAAAGACTTTGCATATAACGATACTGCCTATCGTATCCAATGCAGCTCATATGGGACTATTTTTATGGTGTCTGAATTGAGAGTGCATAAATACTAGTCTGTGTGTGCGTGTGTGTGCATGCATACATACTAGTCTGTGTGTGTGCATGTATGTATGTATGTATGTATGTATGTATGTATGTATGTATGTATGTATGTATGTATGTATGTATGTATGTATGTATGTATGTATGTGTGTGTGTGTGTGTGTGTGTGTGTGTGTGTGTGTGTGTGTGTGTGTGTGTGTGAAGTGTCGAATTCTGAATAAGTATTGAACCTTAAAGTTGAATGCATTGAGCATTAAGATTTTATGACATTTAGATCGTAGAAGTATTTGTCACAGATCACTTTGACCTTCCGTCTCCATCTTTCTCCATGTCAGTGTTAAAACTTCAAAGGACAAGCGTTCCGGCTCAATGAAATTGACAGGATATCTTAACACAGTTGTGTGAAAGAGACAACTAAACATCCGAGCCCTGTCCAATAGACATTATTTAAAAGGAAGAGTTACATAATTTAATTCAGAATTCTAACTAACGAAAGAAACGATTGTCTTAGGAAAATTTTAGAAACCACCGCTTATGATTGGCCGAGTGAAATTAAGGCGTATACCTTGGAAATAATGGGATTTTAAAGTGACAACCATGGTTGAAATTCTTCTGTCCGAAATTTCCTGAGAAAGGAAAAGTTTGGCTCCGATGACGCCTAGGAAAAAAAATAGCGCTTTCCTCGTTAAACAAGAAAGGGAGCAGGTGTCTGTCTTGTGAGACAGGGCTGAGTTTAGTGCTAGGATGCACAATTTCTAATCTAATGATGAAATAAATCCAAATCAGACACTGCTATTAAATCCTGTTGATATAAATTAAGTCGAATTGAAATTACCACTTATAAGTTGTTTAATTAAATCTGTTATTTTTCTTGTCAGAGGGCTCGTATTGCATTATTTCTTCCCAACAATCTTGCCCAGTTCTTTGTTATATTCTCTCTACTCACTCACACCGGGTCATAACACGGAGGTAGGTTATTCCCAAGCTAATGTAGCTAAATCCAATTAACTACCCCTCTTAATATACGTTACAGTAAAACAACCTGACAATAAATAAAATATTGGCTGAAAATGCGTCCAATGTCCGACAGTGACTTCCTAGAATTTGTTATAATATACAGATATAATGGTCCTATTATGCCATTGTAATTTATGGATTCATCAAACATTTACTAATTTCTTATGATTTGTTTTTATATAATAGAAAATCCATTTTACATCGGCCTGTTTTGCAAACTTGGGGACAGTTATATGAATGGTATAATCAATATGGAGAGATTCATGGTCGCAAGATACGGCCATAATCCACAGCATGAATGAATATGACTGTCTTGTGATATTGAAATGGAATGTTATTTTATATCTTAATGCAGTGCGCATGAATTGCATCATAAACTGTATTTATCAAAATATCTTTATGTACAACCTTCAAAGGAGACATTTTGATATGCGCAGGAACGCAAAAGTTGAACTCAATATGTAAATTTGTGTCAAGTGTTCTTAAGCATAGAAAAAAGATCAAAAAATCCAATATAATGTACACGTTGATGAATTTTAATGATGTCGCTCAATGTTAGTGTATGTATATTGCTATATATATGTAATTTAGTTATTTGTTTGTTAGTTTAATTTTTTTATAAACTTCTATTACATGCTATTGTAATGTAATATTATTTACTGGATTTGACATTGTCCAGAAATTCAGTTCAGTTCTGATTGATTTTATTTTATTTTCATTGATAAACACCTAATAACAGAAACACTGTATCTAGTTTCAGATCTTGATTCAAAACCAGTGAGAGTTTTGGTAAACAACCTTTTTAATTTAAAAAAAATAATTCTTTCTCAGAGTAAGAATTAATAAGTTAATTCAAGGCCATACCTGGACGACGTGAACAAACTTCTAGTCCTTCTGGAAATATGAACTCTTGACCAGGCATCTGTTTTGCGTTTTAGTTAGTCTTATAATTCACATTATGATAAGGACTTAGTCAGTCGTGCCTTAACACTTGAAATGTCAAGTTGTTTTATGTTATGACCAGTTTGGGCTAATCATTTTATTTTCTTCAAATTATTTTGAATTCAAGTCATTCTTTTCCCTGGAATTATATAAGTGCTCCTACAAAATTCTTGGACAAAGACATTCACTAGAACTTCGCAGGTTACAACAGACGCCATCGTCTTCCATGTTGGATTTCATCGGGATTCGAACTCAGTTTCATTCAGGACTTTTTATTACTAGAACATCTATTTTTTAATTCTTGATTATTTTTAGATTTGATTCGTCAAACCTTAAGTTCTATTTTTCTAATTTGTCACTTGATATTTTAGGGAAATAAATTATTTTTTAAATTTAAAAAGAAATTGAGGACTTCACTTTTTTCTGTTACTTAATGTAAGAGCATACATTCGTAATAATGTGTTTTGGGTTGTTTTTATCTTACTCAGCTGCTTATTGCTTGTATGTCACAAGTATTATGTAATTTGGGATTGCAGGATACATCACACGAGTAAAGTCACCTGGCATCAACGATGATTATTCAAACTACCTGCATTTATTACGTCCCATTAATCAGTCACTACATCGACCTCGGTTGTTTCTTAGAAACAAACATAAGTCTCAGATGTACATCAGCGTAATAATTTGCAGAAAAATTATATATTTTGTTTGTTGGAAATCTCGCAAAAAAAAAACAACCACCGCAATTGATTTGGATGATATTGGCTAATTCCTTCATAGGGTTAACTGTATAATTGCCTGAGAAATTGCAAGTCTTTGTTTATTAAAAAGGAAATACAATTTGGTCTAAATGGTAGCTATCTGCATACATTCGAGCATGGACCAACAAGTAGTTCTCTGCTTTTTTTCTCTGACACTACTGGTAGCGAAGACCAACGATGTTTGGCACTGTTTGGATAGAAGTTTTCAGTCTCCTTTCCGGTCGAACCGACCGTTCGCTAGTAGTTAATACATTCTTTTCTACTTAATATGCGGAAGGTAAGTATAAGCTGTCTTCTTTTTATCCATGTTATTAAATCCTTCAGAACGCTCAATTGTTTTTAGTATTAACCCATGTTAAAATAACACCAGTGTATCTATTGTTTATTTTTTTTAAATTGCTGACGCATGTGTGTGTGGAACGCAGCATCATCCCATGGCCACTTGAAATGTCAAGTTGTTTTATGTTATGACCAGTTTGGGCTAATCATTTTATTTTCTTCAAATTATTTTGAATTCAAGTCATTCTTTTCCCTGGAATTATATAAGTGCTCCTACAAAATTCTTGGACAAAGACATTCACTAGAACTTCGCAGGTTACAACAGACGCCATCGTCTTCCATGTTGGATTTCATCGGGATTCGAACTCAGTTTCATTCAGGACTTTTTATTACTAGAACATCTATTTTTTAATTCTTGATTATTTTTAGATTTGATTCGTCAAACCTTAAGTTCTATTTTTCTAATTTGTCACTTGATATTTTAGGGAAATAAATTATTTTTTAAATTTAAAAAGAAATTGAGGACTTCACTTTTTTCTGTTACTTAATGTAAGAGCATACATTCGTAATAATGTGTTTTGGGTTGTTTTTATCTTACTCAGCTGCTTATTGCTTGTATGTCACAAGTATTATGTAATTTGGGATTGCAGGATACATCACACGAGTAAAGTCACCTGGCATCAACGATGATTATTCAAACTACCTGCATTTATTACGTCCCATTAATCAGTCACTACATCGACCTCGGTTGTTTCTTAGAAACAAACATAAGTCTCAGATGTACATCAGCGTAATAATTTGCAGAAAAATTATATATTTTGTTTGTTGGAAATCTCGCAAAAAAAAAAACAACCACCGCAATTGATTTGGATGATATTGGCTAATTCCTTCATAGGGTTAACTGTATAATTGCCTGAGAAATTGCAAGTCTTTGTTTATTAAAAAGGAAATACAATTTGGTCTAAATGGTAGCTATCTGCATACATTCGAGCATGGACCAACAAGTAGTTCTCTGCTTTTTTTCTCTGACACTACTGGTAGCGAAGACCAACGATGTTTGGCACTGTTTGGATAGAAGTTTTCAGTCTCCTTTCCGGTCGAACCGACCGTTCGCTAGTAGTTAATACATTCTTTTCTACTTAATATGCGGAAGGTAAGTATAAGCTGTCTTCTTTTTATCCATGTTATTAAATCCTTCAGAACGCTCAATTGTTTTTAGTATTAACCCATGTTAAAATAACACCAGTGTATCTATTGTTTATTTTTTTTAAATTGCTGACGCATGTGTGTGTGGAACGCAGCATCATCCCATGGCAAGAGTAACGCGTGGAGACCGTCTAACAAGGCCTATGCCACTAGGAACAAACCAATGCCAGGGACAGAGGTGTGGTTAAGTCGTAAGATTAACGTTAATGCGGTTGAAATCCATTCCCGGGCCACTAGCTAGGCAGCTACATGTACTGAGAATCGCACAAGAATCCCATCACTCATAACGGAAGGTGAGGCAAAGTCTAACAGCCAAAGGGGGATTGAACCTGGTACGTCTCTGTCGCACATTCCAATAGACTAATCGATCCCAACTACTTCTTCCACATTGCTGACGGAATTTATTATTTCATGGAGATTTCTGTTTAGGACAGCCGCTCCATGAACATGAAACAAGATCGCAGCGGTGTGTGCTGATTGTTTGTACGAGTGTTTACATGAATATCTTGCAAGCGTTTATTTATTTGTTTATTTATTTATTTATTAGCAGTCCACAAATGTGTAGCCATACTTTGCTCCAGAAAACGTGAAAAGATAATGCAAAGCACAAACCATGAAAAGAAAAAGTATTATTAGATAAATAAATAGTTAATATTTTACTCTTGAATGCCACATAGTCTGAAATAAAAAAAATAACTAATGAAAATTGAATTCCTCTTTACTGCGACGAACATGCTTTGGCTGGTGCTGATAGAAATTGATATTTTTAGGGTCGCGAAGTCTTAATCCTCTTTGAGCTAAGGAACTACTTTAATTAGACTGCCCAACTGCATATACGATTTCCTTATAGTGCGATACTTATTTAGATGGATCACATACAATTTGTACAAATAAATAGTTCAGTCTGAATGTATTACTTTATTGTGAAAACAAAACCATAAACAAAGAATGAAAATTCATCGAAAAAAACAAAACAAAACAAAACAAACACAGAATAAATCTGTGCCACGAAAAACATCTTTTAAATTAGCTTTTACTCAGGAAATTCGATTAACCTAATTTTGATCATTTGGATCTTCCACAAGCATTTACCCCACATTAACATCCAATATGGTATATCTCCTACTCTTGTTATCTGGTAATTCGGCCAATTATTGTGATTAGGGTAACATGGTTTTCTTCTATCTGCAACTTAACTTCTTTAAGATAATTCTTACAAGGCTGCTGCTTCTGATTCAATTTATGCCGATAACAAGCATTATTGCATTATTGTTTATTTTAATTTTAATTTTTTTTAAAGAGTTGATTATACATTTTTGCCACCTAAATATCCGATATAGGTTGAAAAATATTAAGAAATGCAAGCAGAATAGATGAAAGCAAGTATATAAACCAGATGATTAAGTGCGCCCGAAATCACTCAACTTCTTATATAACTGGGCTAACATAGCTTCTGCTGACCATTTCACGGAGCTGGCTGATGTAATATTTTAAATAACCAAGCCAATGTAACTATCCCAAACTTTATATCTTACTGATTTGACGTATTTATACTATATCCTGCTATAAATTTTCCCCAAAGAGAATGGCACAGTTATAAAGCAGTTTCTTGCTTTGTAGTCGAAGTCATCTAAGATCTTGATAATTGAAACCCATTTACCAAGTTTTATAAAAATGGATACGAAATACATTATGTAGATCTAGAGAGATAATAGGCTCGCCCAATCAGATGCACGGTATCTCATTAATTGGCCTATATTTGAAGTTTTATGAAAAATCAGAACAAACATATGGCTTCTAGAGTGAACACAAGTTAATCTAATCCAATACCCAGATCACCTCGTTAATATGAGTGAAACCTGTTCACTTCTGATATTATCCAAGATCTTGGTGATATAATACCTTGTTCCAGTTTTGATTCAAACCGGGTAAGATATATGTCTTCTCGAGGGGTAGTAAGCTCAGCCAATCAGATGCACTATCACGTTATTAATATGCATGGCTCGTGTTCGGTATCGAAAATGTCAAATATCTCGTTGATATAAGCATATGTTCCAAGTCTGATACAAATTGGATCTGAAACACAAAATCCCGAATGGTCAATTATATTATCATTATGCTTGGATCTCGTCCATTATTTAACACATAAAGATATTGATGATATAAATCCATATTTCAAGTCTCAAGCACACAAATACTATAATATATCGCGGCTGAGCAATGTCAAGCAAAACAATTAACGACCATCTACCATGGTGAACTTTTATAATACCCAATGAAACAATGGTAACCGCACTTTCAGTGTATTTTCCAATGACAAAGGTTACAATAACATTGTTATGACCCTGGAAAAAAAATCAGTAAAACCTGTCAAAGCAAAAAAGAAGACCAATACGATGATAATGAAGACGACGAATGAATTGCCGCAACCGATGATGTAAACTGGATTTTTTTCTCATCTTACCATTTTATGGCTATATCACACCAGCTGACAGCACACTAACGGCTTCAAATTGATATCTCAACGGTAAATCCAGATTATAACACTAAACGCGTCTGAAAATCAGCATGCACCACGTGGGCGTCCACAGGATTGTCGGGGTAGGAGAAAGGATATTCATTATTGAAGGGATGGATTGGGGGGGGGGGGGAACAAAAGCCAAATGCAACAGGACCAGGCCAATACTGCACAATGGACTTGTTTTTAAAAAAACATAAGGTGCCAGTCACTACCTCCCTCAAATGCGGACGTACATGATCATGCATATACAACATGATGCAACTTAGGAGCAAGGTACCAAGTAAAAGAGTCTTAAAAATTTTGCTACGTTTGTCGTTAATGTTGTGGATTTAACGCCATTTTCATCACAAGATAGGCTATACATGGCGGCCAGTATAAGAAGAAAATGAAGAACCATGAAACCTCCGGTACGAACAACTGACCAATATATAAAATATATAAACGACTGGCATGGTTTCCCACATACCCACATTAGGAGTGCCCGAGACTCGAACCCACGCTGATAGAGGTGTGATGACTGCCATCACTGCGATCGGTAATGGTGAGCACTTTGGACTAATCAAACTGATGTTTTATTGATACCCAACCTATTTTATTGATACCCAACCTCATATCAGTCTTATTTTAGCCTAGGGAGTGATTCAAATGATATTAAACATAAACGAAATTCGCTTCTGTCTGAACGTGGTAATATGGACGGCAAAAGATAATACTATGTTAACTCTGAATGTACAAAAGAGAATTTAAAATATATTGGGTGTTTCATTACGTGAAAATGCGCACGAGTATTTTAGTTCAATTGTATTAGTTATGAAAGTGAATTATTACAAAAGAAATAAAATTATCCTATTTAAGGTTATGGTATCACGGTACCAATTGTTTTTTCATTGATCTGAATGCTAATGTTTTGTGAAATAAGTATTCTTTCTATCCTACTTCAGCGTACATGTCACACACTGTCACAGAGAACAATCTTAGATTCAGTTTGACAAGGACAAAACCAGGTACTCCATTGCATTGAAGAGAAATAACTGCTGGAACTAGACAGGGGTAAGAGTTGTTTAGTCACAACAGACAACAGTTTCACCATGTGTGCCACGTTTTAAAAAATGCTATTTGAAAATTTGCTATTCTGAAAAAGGTTCCATCTTTCATGGAGAATCGACATTCATTTATATACTGTACATCTGAGTGCCCATAATACCAGAATACTGTCAAAGTTGGGTTGAGCGGTGTTTGAGAAGCAGTTCGAAATGTTGATTTTTAGTAACGACAGCCATATTTAATAGCGGATTTAAACTATATGTAAAATAATGTAATCTGTCGAATTTCAACAAAAATCCGTCGAGCGTCGTTATTCATTTGAAAGAAAAAGTAGTTTAAATGTATTACTATTTTAGTAACGACAGCCATGCTGGATTACGGGTAAGCATGATTTGTAAGATTCAAGAATGTTTCCCGTCAAACTTGGTAATATTTTTGTCGAACATTTGTGGAAAAAGTCATTTGGAAGTTTTTAAATGTTTGGTAATGGTGGTCATATTTGATTGCATCATTTATATAAATTTGAAATTTCTTGCAAGGATACTCCATTAAATCTGGTTGAAATCCGTCTAGCTGTTTTGTCAGAAGACTTTTTAAATAGCAAATGTTTATAGGATACTGTCGAGGATTCACAGCCCTACTACAGACTCACTTGCATTACGGACAGGTGATCTAATAAAAACTGTTTAATGAAGTTATGTGATAGTTCAATTCACACATACTACCCCTTGCAAAACGTCAGATCAAGAAGTGTCACCATTTCTGAATCTAGTATGCTTTATGGCTATAGGAAAAGGAAAAAAGAACAACAAAAAAAGAACAGTGACAATAATATGCAGCGGAGTGTATTTGGCGAATAGAAAAGTTCGTTTTTTTTTTTTTTGTTGTTGTTGTTATTGGAGATAGGATCGACGGAGCATAGCAACTTAATCTTTGTATATTTTGTGCAAGTGTGATCTGCATTTTTAACATAGCTTTAACACGTTTTCAGTTATATCGCTATTATGTCTGTAGTGTGAGTTTATAGTGATTTCTAGCACTGGGGCATCATGCCTCAAACATGTAGCATGATATCCCACCCAGTCACATTATCCTGACACCAGGCCGACCAGTCCTAACACTAACCTCTTAATGCTAAGCGCCAAAAAATGCAGCTCTTAGTACTATTTTTTTTAAGTGTTTGGTATGACTCAGCCAGAGTTCAAACCCGCGACCTCCCGCATCCAAGGCGGACGCTCCAACCACTAGGCCACCGGAGAGGTCTGGTAAATTTTGTAAAACATTGCGAGTACATCACTCAGTCCAGCTGTTGCACAACTTATTTCGATAGACAATCATTTGATTGGCGCCTTCAAAGGGGGAGTAGTTTTTATTAACCGATCAGACAGCATCGTTTTAATTGTTTAATGTTTTGTTGTATACGAATGACACTCGATAAGTGACCTCACCATTGTCCTGCATACTATCGTCTGAAAACCCGCTGTTCTTGTATTAGCACATTTCTTATCAATATACATATCGCACTGTGCATCGTGCTTTAAAATGTTTGCATAGCCATCCGTTCTCTAATAAGTTATTTGTGACTTATGGCACACAGGGCAGCTACAGATGGTGGGGGAAATGCAAACAAATCAAACGAAGTTTGGCCAGACCATGATTTCTTAGTTTTTAAATATGGTACATAAATTCTTGACATGCCATTTCTCAGCATAAGAAATTACTGTTACACATGCAGCGCGTGTGCATTTGACCCACAACAGATAATTCAAATAATGACATTTGTAAGCCAGTTATTAGTCAGTTAATGGCTGTCAGTAGTACATATAAGTTTAGGGCATTGCAAGTAATAAATAATAAATTTAAATCTGTTGTGAAAGTTTCCTAAGCTGGGATAATAATAAAAATGTTTTATAGAGGTGGCTAGTGTATCGAGCTTTAATTAGTACTAGACCGGTTTATTGCAATGGAATTAGGCCAGTTTGCACAGATTTACATATTTGATAACAAAGTTATATTCTTCCTTCAAGAGTGAAAAATAAAAGTTTTACATGAATCATAAAGACATCGTTCTAATGACCTGTCATTCACCTATCTCGTGTTAAGATAGTACAGAGGTTCACCTCTGCAAACCCCTCAATATACCGCTGCCCCTCTTTAACGCGGGCATTCATGGATTCCAATGCATTATTTGAATTATATCATTGACACTTTAAATTTGTATTAGTTCGTGGCTAATGGGAACCAATTATAATCCGGTTTCACATCGTTAAAGACCCTATTTTGTGTTGTTATGCAATATTATGAACAACCAACCTATCATCCATCGCTATAAGCGATGCGCCTTCGCGTATAATGCAGACCACTTTAGGAAACCTATCAACGTTGTAAAGAGCACTTCACGGGTAACAATGTCATGACGTCAAAGCCATTAAGGTCAGAAGCATAATGGACAACGATAACGATTACGATATTGTACAAGTCTATAAGCACTAGTATTTATGAATTTAAAAAAAAGTCTATTTAAATGGCTTATTTAGTGTATTCATCAAATATATCCAAAAACTAGAATTTATGAGAAAAAAAATTCAAAATATTTTATGGTATAGTGTTGTCAAACCAGTACAGCTTAACACATGAAACTCACGATCTCGGACCTTAAAACCAACTCCGGAATGTTGACTCTCAACTTTGTTATTGGAATGCAACCATATACAAAGTTTAGTAAAAGTTCAAAGTTCACTTCTTTAGGAACGAGTCACTATTAAAAGTACATAAATGCAGACAACAATCTGTGAATCGACCCCTTTTTGGTATGACGAACTAGGCATCGAAAAAAAGTTTTTAACTGATAATCCCACGTCATTTTGACATGATACTCAAAATTAGCAGCATTAACATTTAATTTTCAAGACGGCCACTATTTGATAACCATTTCCAATTATAACCAACTAGACCTCGTAATAAATCTTTGAGTGAAAACTCCATATCAATAAGATCGTCCATTTAAGAATAGTGGGAACAACATTTTCAGTATGTCCATCACAAAGTGGCATCATTTTCATTTAGGATCAGGTATGAAACAGAAGAAGCCTTTTGGGGAAAACCTGTTGATACATCTGTGCGTGTGGCACCTTATTTATATTCAGGACCAGCTATACCACGAGATGAATGTGCATGTAAATTTATATGGCCATCTTCCCAATAGTTTATGACCAGCACAAGCTTGTGCTATAGGATGTGAAATCTAATGATGGATGAAGGATGACAAACAACAGACCATTCCATAACCTCGTCTGTTGTATGACCCAGTAGCAATAAAAAATAAAACCCACAAAAAATTTTATAAAACCAACCAAAAATACCCCAACAAAAAACAACCCCCTCCCCCGACCAGCATGTTCACGAGGATTAGCGATTTCAAAATGGCTATTGTGGCAACCATACTGGATGAACAAGCAGCACCATATATGCTGCCACCAATAGCCTATAGTGTTTCGCAAACATGTGAAACATGGACACTCACATCAGATATATAAAGAAGGATTCAACCGTCGAAATCAGATGCTACCGCAAGATATTTGGCATCTCATACATTGACCATGTAACCGACAAAGAGATCCACTGCAGGATCCAACGACCGTATGAAGACCGTTTGACCAATGTGAGAAACAAAAACACAAACTAATGTGGTACGGCCATGTCTCAAGATCATCTGGACTGGCAAAGCAATATTGCAAGACACCATGCGGGGAAGAGGGTCTGCAAAACAAGAGACACAGGATAAGAGTTGGTAAGGCAACATTGAGTATATAGACATGAGGTTGGACATTCCCAAACGGCAGTATAGAACATGAAAAGATGGGGATAATTGGTTGTAAAGTCAACTGTGGTGTCCCAACGACCTCTTGGGTTACGGGATTGATGATGATGATGATGATAGGCATTCATGTACTGGAAAGGGAGCTAGACCCACAATAACCACCATTTTCATTTAAACCAACTAGACCTTGGGTAGAATTGCTGTCAAATTTCATGGCAATTTGCCAGGTATTTTGTAAGTAGGATTAACAGTAAACAAGTTATGCTTGTTGTTGTTCATCCGTCGATTAGACGATGGTCACTTTAGTCATCTGAGGGTTGGAGGGGCTGGTTCTGTTCTGCGTGTGCGCAGGTGGCTGATGAGGCCAACCCATGCACGGAACTTTCCTTTGCATAAGGGTGATTGGATGAGTGGGACATGGCACGAGCTTTTCCGGCTTACCTCTTCAGCTCTTTAGCTGCTGTCCTGCTAGATTCGCACAACTTTGAACATTTGTGCACAGATGAAAGCCAAGTGATTCGATCGCTTGCTGTTTGTTCCCACGAATCAGGGTTTATGTTGAACGCTTTCAATGCAGCTTTCAGATTGTCTTTAAAGCGTTTCTTCTGACCTCCGTGGGATCGCTGTATTTGTTCTAACTAGCCAAAAATGAGTCTCTTAGGCAGCCGATGGTCTGGCATGGGTACATCATCTCCCGCCCAACGTAGCTGACACTGCATCAGGATGGTGTGGATGATCGGGAGACCTGCTTGGACGAGTAACTCACTGTCTCGTCCTGTCACTTGATCATGAGTAATTTCCTGAGACGTGTGGTGTGAAAGTGGTTCAGCTTCCTGGCGTGGCGTGGCATTGGTACGCCGTCCATATTTCGCATGCGTAGTGTGGAGAACACAACTGCCCTGTAACCTTTAGTTTGGCCTAGATGCAAGCGTCTCTTCTATTCCAAACGTTGCCATACAAGATGCCGAAAGTTGCGCTGCCTCTGGCAATGCGAAGGTTCACCTCGTCGTTAACAGTGATGCTCTGTGACAGTGTGCTGCCAAGGTAGGTTAAGCGGTTCACACGTCGAGTTTTTGGCCGTTGAAGGTGATAGTGGGCTCAACATAGGGCTTTCCAGGGGCCGGCTGATGCAGGACTTTAGTCTTCTTGGTATTGCAGGTCGGCTTCTGAGCCAGCATTAAAGACACGGTCATCAGCAAACCAGAAGTCCTTGATGGTGTCTGTCATGACCATGGTTTTCGCTTGAAGCCTCCAGGGATTGAGATAGCTTTCCATATGTACGGTACCTGATGCAGACTCCAATCTCTCCTTCTCTGAAATCATTAGCATGGCGGCGAACAATAAGCTGAATAGTGTCGGTGGCAGAGCACAAACCTGCTTGACACCATTGGTTACTAGGAATGGCTCAAATGTCTCCATAGTCATTGACTCGTGCCTGCATGTCATTTTGCAAATGTAGCACTATGATATAAATTTTATTTTCGCATCCGTACCTGGACATTACCTTCCACAAGCCTTCTCTGCTGACAGTATAAAATATATTTGTCAAGTCGATGTAGATGGAGAAAAGGTCTGTGTTTTGCTCTTGACATTACTCGCTGAAAATACCCTTTCAATGGTCCCACGTTCTTTTCGGAATCCACACTAACTTTTTTTTGCAGTAGTCCCTGGTCAAGGTGCATAGTGAGGCGGTTGAGTAGGATTCTGGCGAGCATCTTTCCTGCAATTGAGCGTAATGATATACCCCGGTGGCTGTCGCAGGCCTGGCGGTTCCCTTTGCGCTTACACAGGTGGATTATGGAAGCGTCTTTGATTTCCTGGGAGATAGTCTCTTGCTGCTACATCAGTAAAAACAGCTGGTGGAGACTTTCTATCAGGGCTGTGCCCCCTTCCTTGTAGACTTCAGCTCGAATGGAGTCTGAACCAGAAGCTTTGCCACTGGAGAGAAGACGTATCGCTTTCTGTATCTCCAGCAAAGTTGTAGGGTCATCCAGTGCTTCGTTGATGGGTAATTGTTGGAGACGACTAACGCCTTTATCACTGATTGATCAAGGGTGATTCAGGACGCTGTCAGTGTTCAGCCCATCGTTGAAGAATCTTCTCTTTATCAGTAATTAGCGTGTTCCCGTCTGCGCTGAAAAAAGGGCGTGGGATGATCCAGAAGATCTAGGTCCATACACTTTTTTCATGGCATTGTAGAAGTTCTTCATGTCATGCTGGTCTGCGTAGTACTCGATCTCATCAGCTTTGTTGCTCAGCCATGTGTCTCGCATCTGACGGAGCTTCTGCTGTACAGTTCTGCTTATGTTGCTTTACGCATATTTCCTACAGGTGGACTTGGGGTTGTTGGGGTAGGTTTGAAGGAGGCGGTGTTTCTCATCCAGCAACTACTTGATCTCGTCGCAGTTCTCATCAAACCAGTCTTGATGCTTTCTGGTTGAGGTTCCAAGGATTTCCTAAGCTGTCATGTATACCAGCTCTCTGAATGCCGCCCAGTCGTTCTCCACATTCTGATTGTCAAGAAGGGTGGATTTCAGGCATTCTTCCAGGACATCCATGAGATACTGTTTGGTACTGGTGCATTTCAGCTTGGTGATGTTCAGTCGTTTAGGAGCCTTCTTTCCATGTAGGCGTCTTTTAGGCTGAATGCGGATGTTAAGCTTGGTGATGATGAGGCGGTGGTCTGTGCAGCAGTCAGCGCTGCAGCATGAAATGGTCAGATGTATATCCTAATGACCCTCTTCCTGAAAATGATGTAGTCGATGAGGTGCCAGTGCTTAGAGTGTGGGTACATATATGACGTCCGTTTATGGATAGGGAGGCGGCAGATTGTATTGGTGATCAGCAGTTCATGCTTGGAGCAAGTCTGAAGCAAAAAGAGACCGTTGCTGTTACAGTGACCCGCTGTCCTAGCACTCCATCCCTGGCAAGGTGATCACAGCCTACATAATGAATAAGGGACAAGTTTTTAAAAAATATCTTTTAGATTTAAACCCCCGAAGTTTTATGTACCGGATCATCAGGAGCAACACCAATATCTGTGATTAAGAATTTTTTTTATTCAGTCAATAAAAATATATTAATAAATAACTGGTTTTACATAAAGGAAAAAAAAGAAAAAGAAAAAAAGAAGAAATATTTTTGATATATTTTATGTTGTCATTGATAAATAAAATGAAATATTTATCAGCAATTTAAAAATAAAATAAAAGGTAGAGTTAAAGACATCACTACGTTCTCCCCCTTTATTAAAATCCACAGGGACATGATTTCTCAAGTCCTTTTTCTTTTTGTAAAATGTACACATTACATCTGTTTTATATTTGTAGTGTGATGGGTTATTATAACACCACTGTGGTGGGTGTTATGGTTGGGGTGAGGTGCTCCAAATATTTTATTTAAATTATTATATCAGTCCCACCCAGACAATTTTGGTTGGAAGATAAATTAGTGAAATATATATGTAAAGCCAAGAGCCACTAGTAAGCAATGCCAGTGGTTGAATGATTGAATATACAAAAGAGTGAAACTCAACGAATAACAATTTAATAATTCAGTACTTCAAATTTCCCAAGTACTCTCCTTCCACTTGACCCTGTGATAGCCTATTGCATCACTTGATTTGTAGTGCGAGATAGCTTTCCACCTGTCCTTGTATTTTACTCATCTGTGTATTCTTCTCTCCTATACCTCCAATTCCTTCTCATCTTCCTCTCAGACTTTCTCCAAATTCCTTCTCCTCCTCAACTTCTCTATATTTCTCCTCCTTCTCCATGACTCCCTTTCTCCACCTTGACTCTCTTCACTGACTAGACATTGTGGACTCTAACTGCTGTTAGTCTCACTTTTGTCTCCCCTCTAAGAGACTCGGGACTCAATTGAGCCAGAAGTTCATTCCCCAAAAAGCTTCCTGTGAAAATATAAGGACGGTACTATATTTTCCTTAGCCCTCTCATCTCACGCTACACCCAGCCTATCATCAGATAACAGCTATTAAATTTCTTCGGTCATGCATTCATTCACATCTACTCATACATTCTTGTATGGTAAAACACCGTCATAATAAACACATGGTAACAATTACTTATCATACATACATCAATAAATTGTGTCAAATCAGTATATATTTCTAATCCCATGATACTAAACATCACAATAATCAGATGCATTTCTTTACAACTCATACAAGTACAGAAATATTAAAATATCCATGCTCTGATATATAAATACATCCATATTAACTAATTTTACATACTTCAACCATTTTTCAAATTTATAATTCATGCATGTGTAAATTCTAACATATGACATGAATAAATGCTTTAGTTTACTACAAAGTAACATAATACCAAATAAAAAATTTAATTTTGACCACAATCTAACAGTCTACATAATTATCTACATAATACTCTAGCTCATTTCTCAAATACACATGTAAATTAAACACTAAAAAGGTAATTCTATGTATTAAACGAACCTAGTAATTAAGTATACATACTATCATAATCACAATTACAATGCTCTAATATTTTGCAAAAATCGAGCAAATAACTTACAGACCTTTACGAAGCTTTATCTTTCATTATAATCTACATCTAAGGTTTATCGCCAAATTAAGAGTGGTTCTTCTCGGAGTAACCCTATTGATCGGCAATCTTCCTTGCTGAATACTAAATTTTTGCTTGCTAGTTACAAGTTATAAATTGGCTCTAAATTGTTATCACACCCTCCATCTTGATTTCAATTGGGTGTTGTCGTGACCTGATCAAATGTAGCAGTCATGCCCCTCTAGATGTCTGTCCACGTAGGGACAGATTTAGAACACATCCCTTTCCCAATCCTGGGTTCATCTGATCCTAGGACTATGCTGTAACACCAAAGGCGGCAAGTCGTGTGATCTAATGCCTGTGCTGATTCAAGATGCCGCGTCTTCTCTTTGGTCATGGTAACTCTGCCTAAGAGATTAACTCTAGCCTGCAGCAATGTTTAGACATTAAACCATGGCTTGTAATAATACCTTAGTTTATACACAATTTACTAACTAGGGCTGAGCAAATGTGACACTATTGCTTGTGCCTGTCAAAGTTTTACTGATATACATTATGAAAGACGTGTTTATCTGGATTGGCAGCTGTTTACTCTGTTCTGCATAATAGAGAATGTGGGAGGGTAAGTCGTGCATTGGTCACAGTTTGCATTGAAATAATGAATAGAATCATATTAAAATTAATCAAGATAATATATGAAAATGGATGTTCACCAAAGAAAAACTTGATCAATGATTACATTGTATAAACATTGCAATACAATATACTAGTTGATGAACTTGCAAGTTTTGCTCTTTGTCTCTATTTTTTTTGTTTTTTGTTTTAATTCCTATCATTTAAACAAAACAGTTCAACATCCAGCTTGATGGAATGTGATGGTTTCTCACTATCTGGCTTAGTTCTATGACACTTAGCTGACGGCTGCTGAATCACACTTTTGTTGCAGTGTAAAAGTTGTAAAATCCCTGAATAAGCCTTTCCTAAACTACTGGTATCTGTAAAATTTCTGTCTGGATTTAAGCATGATTTCAATATTTTCCAAGTAATTTTGTGCTAAGTTAGCCAATAATTAATTTGTCACAGTGCACATGCACCAAACAGTCACCATCTTTAAAGTGTGCCTGACATAGTAACAGTTGTTACAGCTTTCAAAGCAGATATGGCTATACCTCTCTCTGTGAAAAACAAGCTATATTCCTGGAGCAAAGTGATCTTTATCAGTCAAAACAGAAAAATATTCAACAAAATACAAAGACTGTAATGAACAACATATGTACAATATTTATTTTATCAGTTTATAATTATATAAACACATTATAACAATAAAAAATGCACTAAAATTCAATCAATCATTTTCTAAAACACTTAATATTTTCTGAGGATAAAGATTGCATATAAATGAATTATTTTCAAATTTTTTGTTGTTGTGACATGCTGTTTTATCTGATTAGCATTCTAGTACCTATAACAAAATCGACTACATCAGAAGACATTCTTATTGGGAGGCAAGTCAGCTTAGTTCATGAATGCAATGTACATGTGAAAGGAACCCTTGAATAAACTATGTAAATAATTGTTAACAAAAACGAGAGCATATGAAGTGCAAGTTGTACAGGATAAGAACTTAAAGCACAGTAAAATTCATTCACTCTGATGCCATCAAATGAAAATACATCCTGTCACAAACAAATATCATGTTGAAAGAACTATTCTGGTTTTTAAGATCTGTAAAAATAAGATGCATGCAGATGTTTCTTGGTATTCTAAGGTCTGATGTCAAGATCTCAAAATCATTAATAACTAAGCCTCAATGATCAAGCTTACATTACCTTATAGTTTGAAATCACAAAATCTGGGATCTAAAACCTAATAAAACCAATAATAAAACCTAAATGTTATCAAAGCCATTCTGAGGTTCTATCTTTTAAATGAGAGCTTTATAGGCATCATAAACTCTTTTCCTTTAAATTAATATTTAAATACAGTAAAGATTGTTTATCATGCTTATATTGTTTCAGAGGAACTGGGATTTTCGAATGTTAAAATCAAGAAATAGTATATCCAAATATATTCATTTTTCAAATTGTTTCATATCCATGTCAAAGACATTGAAAAAGCATGTAGTAAATAATTTACACTGGTATGATACTGGCAGAACTTGTATATGATGGTCATTAAACGTTTTTCAAGGAATATGGATATGTATGAATACATTTATGTTATCATTAAGAAAAAACACCTATATATCAAGTTTTACCATCTAAGTAGTGTTAACATACAGGTACATATATCAGCCTGTGAATAAAAAAAATTACATTTAAATGATAACGTCTGTTTTTTAATAACTAGTAATTTAGTAATTTTTTAAATTGGATGGAAAAGAAATTGTCAATAGCTATGTTTTCTATTAGTCTGAGTTTTTGCTGATCAGTTTTTTCAAAGACATGCAAATGCTTATATAACTTTGTCAAAAGAACCCCTTTCTTTTTTGTTTTTCTGATGCGAATTTCATCTATTTTTAGAATTCAAGTGAGATTTACTTAAAGCTGTATTCTATTAGTCAACACATAGGTAGAGAATGCCAGTTAAAGGATATTTCTAAATGATATAGTCAAAAATATAATTTCTTTTTACATTTTAATCCTGTTAAAAATATTAAACCAACAACCCATGATTCTAAAGTACCCATTATGAATGAGGTCCCGTTATCAAGAATTTGTTACCTTGCACCTTTGTTAGGCCTTGTTATTACTGATTATGGATAACATGATTATCACTTTTGTTACACAGTTCCCTTATTGTTTGAATGACTGCCATTGTTTTTCTTGCTTATGGTTTGTCAGGTGATATAATTTGGTAACTGAGCTAATTTTCTCAGGAAGACATACAAATCAATTGCTATAACCAATTAAATGTAAAAAAAAAAAGAGACATTATAACAAGGTTTGAGTGTATGTATGTTTTGAAAGAATCTGTATTTCTTCAGTTCTGTGTACACAAAAAGATGGGCATTAACAATTCTAGTCCACTTGTTAAAAGATTTTGATATTGGCTGCAAAACACAGTACAACATGAGGTTTACTTTATAGGTACAGTCCTATCCATTTAGATCGACATCCTCGGGCCCGAGAAAATATTGTCGACATAGGTGGATGTCGAGATAAGTGAAGAAGGGGGGGGGGGGGCTGAAAAAAAGATAAAATTATTTACACTTTGAGAAAACAATGGACATTTGAGTACATGAAGACAAAATCAATGTGAAATACACTTGCATACTGACAAATTACATTTTGGTTACCTTTGTGTAGTAAAATCCAAATTAAAATATTGCATTGATCACATCCTGATACGAAAAACATTACGATATTCAATGTCGGCATTAGCACATGGTTGGATAGTTGTTATTTACATGCTTCATGTACTTGTACTTAAATTGGCCTAGATTTTGGTCAGTCTGTTCCCATCTTATTGAGGCTACCAAGGGGATGGGGCTATTCACAGAGAAATAAAAAAACTGTCAACAGTATATGTATTCTCCACAAATACTTTTGTATCCGATGTTGTGACGAACATTAAAGCAACTGAACCGACCACGTTCTTCACACTAAGTTTTTTTCGCAAATGCTTCATTGAACCATTTTGATGCTTCCTCCACGTCTTCAAATGTAGCAGTCTTTTGATTCTTCCTTTGGGGAGGGCAGTTACCTTCAACATAGTCTTTCTTTATAGACTCTGCAGCTTTCATCCTTCCTGAACGGGTGTTAATTTTAAGTGAAAAAATTTCACAGACCTCTTTGCGAAATGTTCATCCCTCAACTTCCTTAACAGCCAGATATTTAGTTTCCAGAGACTGTAAATTTAATTTGCGTTTTATAAACATTGCTTTTAGTAGCCATCATAAATGTAAATAAAGTTAAAGTCACAGCAACATAAACTTGTTTTAATCACCGATCATTTTCAAAGGTTTCAGAAATGTGTAATCCGTATTTTTACGCAATTTTTATATCTGGGATTCAGAAAATCACATATACAGGAGTCCTCTGTATGCATCATTTTGCTGGACTGCAAATTTAAGGGCTTGCTAGTCCTGCTTCGACCACCTGTTGAGTGGGAAATTGTGTTGATCAATTGATCCTTACAATCAGAAAATTCAGTGGCTGAAAGACAAACAGTTGTACATGTTGTCATTGTAAGAGTATATCTGAAGAACATGCCTCAAAGCTAGGCGGCAAGATCAAAGACTTGACTAGCTGCAGAGTGGTGAGAAAATGTGCTGATATTTACAATGACTAATTTCGGAGGTAGAATGACTCATTAATATACTTGTGTATAAGAAGGTACATCAAATGAACAACTTTTGACTTCATTATTATTTTCATTTTCATTTCCAAGTGTAGCAAAATAAATAGTGCTTTTGACCTCAAAATCAAGACATGTTGAGAGTTAGACAAAATGCTGTTTGCAAATTTTGACAAGAAGGGTTAAATGGCAAACTGGCGAAGATTGTAGTGAAATTCAACAGTGTTAGAAGTTGCTAGAACTGACATTTCACGTGGAACACTATGGATGATGCCTAACCTAGTGCTTGGAATAAGACCTTTTCTTGACCTGACAATTCACTCTCACTCTAATGGACAAATAAGAGCTACATGTCAGTGCTGTAACAAGTTTGAAAATTAAACTCAATGGCAACCGCTGTTTCTACTCGTCTGGAAATATAGCCATTTCAGGTATGCCCAATTTGCTTCTGGTAGGGGACTGCAACATTTACTGGTGGTACTCTTGAACTCCTAGTTTTAAAATCCTTGTGATACCTCTGTGCATTCTTTGGAAAATGCAAGAATTTATCAGATTTTACTAATTTTAAGTTGCCGCGAGAGGCCAGCTTTATAAAAATTACAGGCCCAAATTAACAAAAGCCTTGGGTGGTTGTTGTTTTTTTTATATCTGACCATGACATTAAAGCCTGGTGGCAAGATCAACTAATTGTTGAATAAGTATGGGTCGGAACTGGCAGCTTGTCGACATAAATGATTAGACAACAAAGAATTTGTTCAAGCTGGGACCAAGGGCTTCTGTCGACATGTACGTTTATCTTTTATCTCGATGTCGACATAAGCATGACAATTTGATAGTAATAGTAGACCAGGGGATTGGGACTTTGCTGTTTTGTCGACATAGGTGGCTTGTCGATATAAGCGATGTCGATATAAACGGGTAGGACTGTATAATAAAACCTTCTGAATTAATGGTTTCAAAACTAATCTTTGCTCATAAATACTGACATACAATGTTTAAGAAGTTTCTATATCACTATTAATGCATGCCGGTGAACTAAAGGATATACCAGTGTGTGTACTGATTCTACCCATGCAACTGACAAGCTTGTGAAAGCTCTCTACAAAGCATAATAAATGAACATACAGTTGTATCCCTTGATAGGTGTCCTTTATGTAAACATTAAACTTACAAATGACAATATGAATGTCAACAGATTTTATTCTCTTTATGATGTGTGCTTTGTATAAGCAGGTTACATAGGTTGAAATGCATTCCGTAATGTGTTTTATGAATTATGAAAGTAAATGCATTAGAAAATGATTTGCTGATGATACAAAAATCAAGATGACACAATGATAATATTCACTAGTATTTACAAAAGAATTAACATATGCACTCAAAGACTCGAGTTACTTTGAATCAATTCATACTAAAGTTGCCAAACCCCAAGCAGTATTTTAAAAAAGGATCCACATAACTATTTAATTATATTCAAGAATTTTGTGTCTTCAGACATAGCACATTTTTAATGAAAAAAAGAAATCATTATATATTGGCTATGCAAGGAACCAAAAAACCTTATCCTTTGTAGACATGTGTCCTCTATACTTAGGTTAAACCCATACATATAAAAAGGTTTCTAAACTTTTGTCTTCCTTTAGTTGGTGTTGTTAACATAAAGGTGTTTGTAAGGACAGGTTTTACTATATATGATAACCCTATTAAAAGCCAATCACAACACTACTGTCATCATAAACCCTGGTCTATCTTAAACTACAAGCAAATTAGACTTGCTTTAACAACATTATTCCCATGAATCAAATTATTCCCTAGTCGATTCACTTTTTATAGTTAACGCTCTTCAAGAAATGAAACAATTTAGCTATGAAAGTCCACTCTGAAAGTGAAGATAGCTATGGAACATGAATTTGATAGTCTTGCCTTCCTTCAATTAATCTCTAGCTTAGTAATGTTTTAAAATATAAAATGATGTATTGTAATACAGCAGAACCTCAATAATCTGAACTCTTTTGATGGACATAAAAATACTCGGATAAACAAGAGTACAGATAAATAAGTTTGGGTTGTACAAAGCATGTAGGCTTAAAGGCCAAATATGTGGTTCAGATAACCTAATAAGGTGGATGAACAAGGTTCATATATAAACAAGGATCTACAGTGACTGTTAAAATGGGAGTTATATTTAGCAAGTTAGTTTTTCAAAATGATGACTAAAAACTACACTGATTTTCTTGAGGTGGAAGTAAATATATTTTTCCCAATCAAAATATTTGAGAAGTTATGGGTCATAAGGAGAGATTCAGCAATCAATAAAAATAATATGCATAATTTCATAAAAATATCAGAAGTATAGAACTCATTAGTGAAGTTTTCTTAAGATTTCATGTTGTTCTTTTGTTTACGGAGGTACTAATACATGTGAAGCCTTCTAACAATGTTTTACCAATAACCAAGATGTATATACAACAATCAACATTTTACATGACAGAACACAAGTTGTTACACCTAGCATTGAAAAAAAACCCCATGTACTAAAAGCATAACATGTATACACGAATAATACTTATGCAAACAATGTGGTAAAAAAAAATTAAATTTTCTTACTGTATTGAATATAATAGAAAATGTTTAGTTATATATCTAGGACATTCCTAAAGAACATTTCAATACAGCCTTCTTTCAATTCTTGTTCAGCACCCATTAAATATTCCTGACCACAATTTCAAGCCTATCACCTAACTACTGGCTTTTATTTCTCAACAAGTAAATACAGCATACCAATAAGTGACAACATATAACTTTGAATGAATATAATATTCAAAACTTAAATTCAGCGCTATTTACAATTGTGCAATAATTTACACAAAATGGGAATGGTGTGGATTTTTAGAGTTAATGAAGATTTCTCAGTGAAAATGGGTTTATATACAGTTTTAACGATTTCATCAAACAAAAAAAGAATTTCTGGTGCCATCTAAACTCACCAATTTAACTAACAACGAAAACATTTTTGATGGATTAAATGTGAGCTTGATGTTCTATGGAGAAATTGTAAGAGATTTTATTGTTATAACACAAATAATATCTGAACATTTATATCTATAAATGTAATGGGCAGTAATAACAAAAGTTACTTCTTGTAGCCAAATTATGAACACATTTCTTTCCATCTTAAATATTCTTATCATTCTTTCAAAATTATGTTGTAAAATGTTTGACACTTCAAGAAGTTCTCACATCCCAACAATTACTGCATCTGCTCTGAAGAAAAACTCTTTTATTCCAATAATAAAGTTCTTTACTGACCTGCAAAAATTCTAATGAATAATTCATTTTATATCTGCTATCAAGGATAAATCATTAAATGCTTTCAGTCCAAGAGATTGTATTCATACAAGCTTTAGCAGACAAAAACCTTAAATACTTGTGACTGGTGTGTGAAAAAGAAAATTTTAAAAAAGTGTTCTATTCAAACACACAGCTCATTCAATAATTTGATGATTTTCCCCTAACAAATTTTATCAAGCCTTTGTAATAAGCATCTAAATCAGATTATGTGATGCAGAAACTTTGATGCTATTAGTTTCAAACATCAGAAAGGAATTACCTATGTTTGATTTTGTGGGTTTAATGACACTTTACAGAAAATGATAGGCTATACATGGTGGCCTGTATATTTCGAGGAAGAACCTGGGAAACCCCAAGGAAGAACCATCAACCTATGCAAAGCTATTGATAAGTTTTCTCACATGGGTTGAGCCAAGACTTGAACCCATGCAGACAGAGATGAGATGTCAGTGACCTGCAAAGGCTAGCACTTTAGAACACTTGGTCACCTGGGGCCCAATCATGCATCATTCTTGTATGCTTTGCCAATATTTGTTATTGTTGTAGTAGGGTTTAACACCATTTTTCAGCACAAGATAGGCTATACATGCCGGCCAGTATTAATGGTGGAGGAAGAACCTGGGGAGAACCCCTGAAAGAACCACTGACCCACAAGAAGCTACTGGCAAGCTTTCTCACATACCCACATTTGCTGAATCTGAGACTCGAATCCATGTAGACAGAGATGAGATGGCAGTGATCCATAATGGAGAGCGCTTTAGACCATTCGAGGCCCCGCCAATGTTTGTAGACCATGGTATAAATATAGTTCTGTTAGGTATTTCTCTAAGACTTGTTATTATTTTCATATATATATATATATATATTTTTAATGATAAGAACTGAACTTCATATTTTAAGGGATTCATGAAGTCAATATACTGAAAATGAATTACATTGTATGTATGGCTTTTATTTTGTTAAGAAAACATTTGCAGTGTTAAGTTTAATTTGAAAAACATTATCATGTTCCAATTCAGATTCAGCTACTAAATTGTGACACCTCAGTGGTTAGTAGTGGACTTGAACCTGGAAGGCTGTTGGCTTGAATCCTGCCTGGACCAGGCCAGGCTGACATGCCTCTCGTTAAGGTGCTTTACTCCAATTACTTTGGCATGATGTACACTTCTATGTTTTGAAACACCATTATAGACCTCACCACTGATATCTACTTGGCAGACATATAATCAGCGGCATTGAATGTAGTCAGACATTAGTATTTCGAGTTTGGGTTTCAGTTTATAGTTCGAGAATGCAATAATAATCATGGAGCTTGAAGTTTTGAAACGTATCCCCATAGATTGAAGTTGTCCTACAGTACATACTGCAAATGTTAATAATGCATAAAAATAAAAAAAGACCTAGAAATAACTGTACAGCTTATATAACATATCAAATATAAAGATCATTATGTAAATTGATTCATTAGTAAAATCATCAACTGATTCAAAAGTAAAATATTTTTGACTACTAAATAAAAAAAATACTGAAGTCTTATCCATAATGGATTACATTCCTAATAATTATGAAGCTAAAGTTAAATTTCCATAATAGCTGTGAAATTTGTACAGCTTACAGTAATAAGTAAACAACAAACACAAAAATACCATGCTGCATAAAAAAAGACATAAGACAAGTGCTCTGGTAGACAAAACTTGCAAACTATGTGACTGCATTATTGTAAATCAGGGATACACAATAAATCTGCATGGAACAAGACTATTTTTCCTGAAACTTACAACCATGCATGACCGATCTCACTATCATTTACCATATGTAGGACCCAACTGCAAACATAGACCCTAATGAGCCATCACATAATATGCTTAGCAGATCTGGGTTTATGTTAATTGCTCTGCTGATTATTCCAACGAAACTGCACTGACATAGTTCTGCTGATGCACCGTGTGATGACAAATCTGAGTCCATGCAGTTTACTGATGGATCTGGCTCATTAACTAGTATCTGGTAACTTAACTGGTTAAACCAGTCTCAATTGTGTCTTATTTATAGTTATTCAAACTTTTTTCTCAGGATGCATTTGAGCCTTTGCTGAACAAAAAAATAACAGACAAAAATTGCAATCAGCCAGTATTTTGCAGAAATGTCTAATCTTGTGCTTACTTTATTTTTCAGGAGATTCAAATTAGTAGTGGAAAATATTGAAATATTGGGACTCTAGCCCTAAATTCTAGCACTAATATTACTACCTTTACATCTTTTTCTAACCAAAATTCAATGAAAAATGACTTAGTTGACAACTCAAAACAAGGCTGACCGCAGAGGTAAATAGTTTGTACAGGCAGTAGTAGAACTGGTTACCTATATCTCTGTAGAACAGTTTGAGGCAACTATCAGACAATGTGTCTCTCAACTGATAGCTCCCAACACAAAGAAAGGAGATAATCCATCAATATACATGTGATATTGTTATTAGTGTTAGTGTGGTTTTATTATGATTAAATTACACTTAATGACATTTTTACCTTAAGAATGATTCTTTAGTGTAGTGTAAAAATTATGATTTACAATCCACTTTACATACAAACTTGAATAATAAATTTCACTTGCAAGATGTCTCTCCTTCCAAATATTGTTGATGACAATAAACATATTTCAAACAAGATAAACACTGTGTAACTAAAGTTCAAAAGCTGTCGATTATACAAATTAAAATCGTACAGACAAGAGGAATAAGCAGTTACATAAAAAGTATTAAAACTGTTAGGCAAACATATCTTGCATTTATGTAGCTTAAGGTCAATGCTTCTCTGAACAACTTATAAATTAATATTTAAAACTTCTCAACACTGATGAATAACAAAGGTTAGGTCTTCCTCAGGGTCAACATAATATGAAACTTTAATTTTCTTCCTCTTCTCAAATAACTTTTGAGGAGAACATTACTCATGTTGTTGCCACCTGTCAAACTTGCATTAGAAACTGAAACTTCAAGCTCGATGAATCTACGATAAAGCCTAACAAAGATATTTCAATCCTCACTGCTCGAGTCCCCAGATAATGGATTTGGTTCCCCAGTGACACTGCATCTATGTCGTATCGCTTTCTCATAAGCCTTCTGTACAGCTTTCCTTACATTGGGTTTCTTGTTCTCCAGAAGTTTACTCTTGTCTAATGCTGAGTCCACCCCTAGTGGTTCTAGTTTGTTTCTTGGCAACCACTGCCTGCAAAATATGTAAAAGAAAATTGTCAATGGTAGTGTAGTCAGATTGCAAACCATGAATACTGTTATTTTTAATGAAGAGATACAAATCTTTGTTGACTTTTGGGGTTCTCTGTCACAGCTAAGCATCAAGTTACTAGTATGTGACTTTACAAGTGCACTGTACCAGAAAATTACATAAATATGAAACCTAACTTACTTGCCATTGAATGGCACCGATATTATTTCAATGACATCTAATTCCTCACGGCTTTCGGTACTCTGCTAGAAACAATTTATATACTTAATTTAAATAGTTACACCACGTGATAAATGGTAAGAATTGCAACTGTGTCCATGTCCTGGCAAATGTGCAGCAATTTTGATACCCTTCTACAAAAAAATTACATCTCAGTGCAAAAACACGTGGGTAATTTCCTTGGAATTTGTGAAAAGGATAAAACCACTAAAATTGAATAAGTGTATCATAATTATCATGCACATTATATATGAGGGAACTTTACTTTCGTTTGTACAATTTCACAACTCTGCATTCTTGTGGGACATGCTGGCAGAATGGAGGGACTCCTGCAATAACACAGACTAGATGCAATGATGTACCTATTTATGTCACTCCATAAACCATGAAAGAGTAGCCTAAATTTAACTTTAAAAAAACTCCATTTGACACATCAAAATATCCTATAACAAGAAATAGTATTAGAAAATAGCTAAAAACCCTAAGAGAAACTTAGTTTGATGCAAAGGTAAGTGCAAGCTACTAAACCATGTAATTTAGGTCACTGTAATCTACTTTTCATTGACAGTCATATAACTCTATGCCTTTACATGCTAAATTATTAGACTCTAAAAGAAGTAGTAACTGAGAAAATGAGCTCATGCAAAGTAAAAAATCACAGGATTGTGAAATAACAGTCACATGAATCTAATTTTAACAAATATGTTCTACACGAGCCTTCTAAATATTAAATTCAGTTTGTTTGTTTCTTTGATTAGGATTTTTAATGTAGCTTTTAACAATTTTTCAGTCATATCACTATGATGTATGCAGTGAGACAGTTGTTAGTGATGTCTATCACTGAGGCACCATGCTGCAGACATGTAGCATTATGTCCCACCCAGTCACATTATCCTGACACCAGGCCAACCAGTTCTAACACTAACCTCTTAATGCTGAGCATCAAGTGAGGCAGCTGTTTGTCCCCCATTTTTGTAAGTCTTTGGTATGACTCGGTGGGATTCGAACCCACGACTTCCCGCTTCCGCGGCAGACACTCTAACCACTAGGCCACCGGAGCAATTTAAATTCAGTAACTCTATAAGTAATATTGTCTGCAAAAATGACATAAATGCAAACCATATTTTGCCAGACAAACAGTTGGACAGACTAACCAATCTCTAATCTTTGCAAACCAGCCAAAAATACACACTAATATGATAGCTACAAATAAGCATGTATACAGTTTACCTCAGTGGTAATACATGCACTTTAAAACGCTATAGTCCTTGGGTCAATATCCAGAATCGTCTAAGGCACTTGCCTTTACAGATCATGTGCACATCTCACATGTTTCTATGCAAATTTAGGTCTCAACTGGACTACTCAGCTCATGCAACACTTGCATGCGAGAAAGCTGACCGGTAGGTTTGTGATTCTTCATCCACCAAATACAGTATACTGGCTGGCATGTGTTGAAAATGGCATTAAACCCTACAAAATCATACCTAACACCTAGAGCTGGTACAAGCATGCAGATGATTATTGGTTCCATGTGAACAGTCTGTGATCAGCTTCTCACCAGCTGAAAGACAGCCCTCATGAAAATGTCTGGCTTTGAATTTATGAAACCTCCATGACTGTGATTGAGAATTTATTACAAAGCAACTTATGACATCGTCAATGCGCATAATTTCTTTCTTGCATAAAATAAACGTGCTTTTTGCACAAGTATAACTAATTTATAGAAACTGGATTTTGATAAAACATTCGAGTCTCTGAATTCAAAAGTTTATGAACTGCATATCTGTCTTATGGCTCCATTTTAAATGACATCTTCATTTCTTGTGGCAGGGATGCGTAATAATAATGGTGCTATTGGTCAATGATGGTGTTTCCATGACTTAAATCACATAGCAGAATTTGCAAGGCTCTTTCAATAATTATCTGAAGTTATGATGTAAATACTTTGGAAACATAAAAATTGTGGTTAGATTTTGTTTTATGTAAATGTTGCTAAAATTCAGCTTTAAGATCTTGCATGACCTGCACTAGACATGCTGTTGTAGACTACACAAAGAATGTATACACTGATATTTCACAGCATTTTATATCTCTCTTCTTCACACTGATAGCTTTACAGTGCTGGTGTGCTGTGAAATTTTGAATCAATCTATCATAATGATGCAGATTATTTTGTATGCACATGGAATGATAGCATGCCCATAGGTATATCTGGAAGTGATAACAAAGCAAGTTGTAACATAAGTATTAAAGAGAGATATTAACTAAACAGTAGCATTACAATCAAGATTTCTAATTCTCCAACCATTTCATGAACTTCATGATAAACCACTAAATCAGACTGATCAAGAATAAAAACTTTATGGTCATTCCTAACAAATGAGTAAAGCCAAATCTTATTTGCACAGCAACATGTGGTTGATGGATGAGTGCATTAGTCACAGGAGCACAATTTCTACCATATATATATACCCATCTGTGAACGCTCAACCCAACTTTCCAAACAATTTATACACACTCCACAGCTTACTTAATGTAACAGCAAACAGCATTATACAATGGTTAATAATTTTAATTAAATATTAAGGATAAATTCTCTTTTAATACAGACTGGTAGACGTTTATGTTCAAAACTGACAGATTAGACAGGCTCATTTTTGGGCACTTCTTTGGCAGGCAACTGCATATAATATTCTGCAAATTCCAGATGTTTTGGGCATACATTCCTATCAGTATTAAGAAAATAAATTATTTTATATAATCACAATTAAAGAAACAAGTGTCCCTTAAAGAGCTGAAATTCAACTGGCTGAAAAGAATTTCCAGGATTCCTAGATAAGTTTATTTTTGGTAACTAATAAATGTTGAAATCATTGCTGATATTCCTGAGCTTGAACATGTTTATCCAGCTGGCTGATGTTGTTGCCATATTGAATATAGAATCATCACTATTTTCATTTGGGACCGATGAGACATCTTTATAAGGCTTTGGTGACAACACCTTATCAATATGGCCATTCATACAAGATGTAAAATTGTCAACATTTTAGATATCATAAGAAGTCTTTTGCTTGAAATCCCATGCTGATAGGGCTGTTAATTCAGGTATGGCAGTAACATGATTTTAAAGATGGTTACCATGGTGAGTATGTTGAGTGTTAAATTGGAACTATTTTCATTTAAGAACCAACAAAATATCATAAAAATATTGTGGTTAAAATCCCATGTCGATAAGACTTCCATTAAGAAGTAATAAGAACAAGATTTTCAAGACGATGCCATGATGGCTATATTGAATATCAGATATGCGCTATTTATATTTAGGACCAACAAGATATCATGAGGTCTTTTGGTGAAAACCCAATGTGAATTAATAGCAATAAAATTTCAAGAGGCTGTTGCATATTTATTAGATATCTGAACAACACACACATCATTCAGGACCAACTAGACTATGGGATGAATGTGTGTATAAAGTTTCATAGTTACCCTCAAAGTAGTTTTAGGAGGAAAATATGATGAACATATGCAGGATAGACAATAAGACACTCCACAAGTTCTTCTGGTCTATGACCAGCATAGCTAAAACAAGAGAGATATTGTTAGAGAAGCATAGAGGATAAACAGGTCTTTGAACAATTTATTCTCCAACATTAGATTTATTGAAATTTGAAAAAAAATCTAATGTTTATCGTTTTTATTGTCAAGAGTATCAAACAAATAATTAACTCAGATTCTGTTCTGAAATCAATTGTTTCACAAAATTTTGTAATCCTCCTCCCTCCTAAAAAACGTTCATACTTGCTTATAAGATGAGCAGATTTGTCACTGCATCATGTGCCAGGCAGACCTGAGTATGTGCAGTTTGTTGAGAGTGATCTGTAGAACAAGCAATATAGACCTTGATATGCAGTTGCATTATGTTATGACAGATCAGGATCTTGGTTGTTTGACTGGACTAATAAGTGAGTATACAGCACCCCTTCCTGCCTTTAATACTCGGCACAGATAGATTCAGTGCAGAAAATAACTTTTTAACTGGTGAAAGTTCAATCTAACTTCAATGTCTAAACTATAGAATTTAACTTTTTGGCATGATGGTATACCTGGAAACAGATTCATGACATTCTGTAAATGCAAACTCAACTTAAATTTGATGATCATTAATGAAAAAACTCATTTACAGACAAAATATCTACAATCTGCAATTTATGTAGTCCAAGTGTTTATCTAATGGAGTTATTTAATAAAACTTACATATGATGCAGTCATGTCCAAACAAATAATATACAACTTCAATAACTGAAACAATGATCCCATGCATACTGCACATCACTTCAATGAACTAGTCTTGATATAATGCAAACTTCTGTTTGCAACCTAAATTAACTCAATAAACACAAAATTCAAAACAAAATTTGTGCCCTTATGTCTTTGAATTTTCAAACTTACACTGTACATAAATGTGTCCTCAAAAGAGTATAAAATATATGGGGCCTGGTCATGTTTTGGGATATATACAGTCTACATTTCAAGCTGCAGATATCTCTTATCTCATTATATAATCATAATCTGCCACCAACACTGACCCATATAAACTGCCAGAGCTTTACTGTCTGATTGGATCTGACAGTGAAGGACATAATGCAAGGGCTTGACAAATAAACCTTGTTTATTCCTATCATTTGTATGCTGAATCATCAGATATTTTTGTAACACAAAGTTCAGAACTGGCATAGAGTATAATTATTTTATTCTTTTGTTTTTTGCAATGTAAACAAAACTTGCAATGAATAATTGCTGTATTGTCTGAATTGTATTTCTCCATGAATCATTGTATTTCTTGTTAGATAAGACTGTTGAGTCAACCTAATACAATCTTCAACAAGAATACCATGAAAGGCAGATTATGCATGCCCACCAATAATGTTTAATTAGTCTTCTACATTAAATACTGAACTTTTTGTGCAAAAGTCATTTTGTTTTCAGTTGGTGACATTAACTGATACAGATCTTCCTTACCGAAAATGCAAGCCATTTCTGAAGTTTGGTCAAGGTCTTGATGTAAAAATAATGGTATTGTGTAGAAACCTATTTTCTTTATTCAGTCAGTGACTCTGATCTTTAACCTTTTGATCCCAATATTGAAAGGCTTCATCCTTAAAGTGCAAGCTATTCACTAAGTTTGGTCATGTAGATGATTTTGAACTAATGTCACAGACTTGAAGCAATTTTATTTGTTCAGTCATTGTAACCAAGACTTTGACCTTTTTACTACAAAAATCTATAAGGTTGATCATCATTCAAAACATGATGTAACATGCTTATCTGAATTTGCATTTATTAAAGTGGGAAATGTGGTTTATTCGCCGATATGCTCTTGCGGGATCAAACAAAATTGCCAAAAACTGGGTATATCATCTTTCAATATTCATAAAGTTGCTGGAAGACACAGCAAAGTGAGCTAATTCTTTAAACTGCATTGTCTGCATATGAAATATCTCTGTCATTAAAATATTTGGAGAGCTGTTCACATTTCATTAAGAAAAAATCATTTAATGTTTCCAAGCCACTGTATGGAAAGTAGAGTCTAATCCTCCAATGTGATTCAGACTAAAAGCTGAACCCACAAAATAGTAGTTGCAGACTAGGGAACTGATTTCACTTCAAAATATTTTAAATTGTAATTAACAATTATTTTCATTTTTCAAGTATTTTATAATTTGTAATTACAGGAACTGGAATGTCAAGATTTTACTGATTTTTCTGACACAAACATTTTGGTGCTGGACTGGAATGGTTTATTTCTACTGTTACAAAGATTTCAATATCACCTAAACAGGACAGCATGTCAGTGATGAATGCTTAGGATGTTTATGGGCAAGACATGAAAACAGTAATCATTTGGTTTTCCTCACCCTAATGTCAAGAACTTTGTTTAAGAGGCACCAAGAACCTTCTTCTATAGTTGAGAACTCTAAACTTAAACTTTGAAGAAGGAATGATTGACAAAATAAGACTGCAGAAAAGGTTGAGTGCTGATGTGTCTGATAATGTTACATCTCGAAGCTTAAACTGACGTAACAGGAAAAGGTAAACCCTACAAACATTTAAGTTTCAAAAATATAATTTAAATGCAATAAAAGATTAAAAAAAGGTGAAAGAAGTAAAAAAAAATAACTTAGCGTGTGAAATCCTAATTTGTAATCCTATTAATGCTCTATCTATTTCTCATCGATCTGGAAAATGTTCTAAGGTATTCCAAATGAAGCTAATAGTGTGTTCATGTTTCTGTCATGTGTACTGAATTGAAAACAATCCAAATGTTTTTACTTCAATGTAATTTGATGAATGAAGAATATTACACAAGTCCTTGAAAGTTTCACATTCCATTTGCATTAATTAAATAATCAACTCCTTGAATATAGTCACATAATCCCAATGCAACCACTGTTTAAATTAAAAGATTATTCACTCAACAACATCTAATAACATATTTTAAATTAATCACAAGTTCCCCTTTAACGAACAAATGCTAACAGCAATGCAAAAATAGAATGTCGTTTGTATGGTCATTATATAGTGTCCTTTTGCATTTCAAACAAACAAATCTGATTCACAAGAATTTCTCAAACAAATCTTATTATTTCAACACTTGAACCACTCCGGTGACCTAGTGGTTAGAGCGTCCACCGTGGAAGCAGGAGGTCGTGGGTTCAATCCCCGGCCGAGTCATACCAATGATTTACAAAAATGGTACTAATAGCTGCCTTGCTTGGCACTTAGAATTAAGAGGTTAGTGTTAGGATTGGTTGGCCTGGTGTCAGGATAATGTGACTGAGTGGGACATCATGCTAATGTCTGCAGTATGATGCCCCAGTGCTAGACATCACTATAAACTGCCTCACTGCAGACATCATTGCGATATGGCTTTATTTTTTTTAAACCTATAATCAAACAAACAAAATGAAGTTCAACAAATAGGGATCAATTTTGGTGGTTGTTTTCAAGTTTAAAATACGGGATCCATGCCTGACCCTATGTTATAAGTGGGTTCATGAGTTATCTGGGTGCAAGTTATCAAGAGAGCTGTGTATGTAGGACTGTATATTTTTAAGTATTTTATTTTGGTAGTGCTAAAAATTTATTTGATCTGCTGATCATTTCATGTAAAAAATTTCTCCAAGATGGACATTAAAAATGCACTTTGTCAAAATAAGTGGGTCCTCAAGTTATTTCAGACCAAAACTTATGCCCAATATAATGGGGTTGTTGAATTAACAGGGGTTGAGATAAACAGGAAAAATTAGCATAACAAAGGATTTTGGGGGGACTGCAGCAAAATGCTCAACACACACAAGTTCTTAAGATAACAAATTCAAGATAAGTGGGTTTAACTGTATTAGCCTACCCAGCAAGGATTCAATGCTTATTAATTAAGCAATACTCATTTGAAACTTTTAGAGAAAACAAATCATAAATTGCTTGCTTGCTGATGTTTGGGGGATTAATGTAATTTCTCAGTGCAAGATGGGTTATACATAGTAACAAGTATAACTGGTGGAGAAGAACCCAGAAACAACCCGGTAAGAACCACTCACACACAGGAAGCTAGTGGCAAGCTTTCACATACATTGGCTGACCACATAACTTAAACCCATGTGGACAGTTGTTGTAAAGTTTACTGGCATTTTTCAGCACACTATAGGCTATACATGGCGGCCAGTATTAATGGAGGAAGAACCGGGGAAAATACCAGGAAAGAACCACCCACCCACAATAAGCTATTGGCAAGCTTTCTCACATACCCACATTGGCCAAATCTGAGATTCAGAACCCATGTAGACAGGTGAGATGGCAGTGATCCATAACAGAGAGCGCTTTAGACCACTCGCCCCCGCCACCTCTCATGTGGATAGGTGAGATGGCAGTGACTGATATTGGCAAGAGCTTTAGACTATTTGGCTATGCAGGGCCCTCAAATTGACTGGTTCTGAGCTAACCGAACAAAACTCTATCCTGTATGTTTATAAGGATGTTTGTTAAATGTTACCCAAACCCAAAAAATAAGTTCACAAACACTGGAAGTGGATTAGAAAATGCCTTCTGTGCTTATGTTGATGTCATCTCAGTGTGATGCAAAGTGTCAAAAAGGAGCCATTTCTCTTGGTCACAGCGAAATCTGCACTGAAGAAACAATATAAGACTGACTGACAAAGCCATTTAGTGTAGAAGGCTGAGTATACATTATTTGTAATCAACTATGTCTGGTTTCATAAATGTACCTACCATATATACTCACTTACTTGTCTGCTCCAACTGCAAACTGAAACAGACCCAGATCTGCCAGCACATAATGCAGTGGCAGATTTAGGTCCATGCAGTTTGTCAAGTGCAGTGAGTAGAACCAAAAAATAAATTGGTGTATTGAGTGATGTTAGATCAGGGCCTATGATATTTGCAGCAATAACTGACTTACAAACATGTATATATGCTAGTTGACTTGAATACCATGCCCTGTGATTTCCAGCGTAATGTCAATTCCAAGGAAAAAAAAATAATTTCCATCCAATCAAATGAAAATCTTAAGATTTTCGTGACACAGCATAAGACCTAGCATCTATCTGATCTATAAAAATAACAGCTTTTTAATTCATCAATTTCTTATATTAGAGCTATCTTTACAATTGCTTAACGCTTGCACTTCTGGGTATAGTACTGTATATTAAGGTAAGTGAGCCACAGGCTAAATAGATGTTTCTCAGGCGCAGGAATTTGTAGGCTACTAGGTTATGGATCAATTTGGCATCCAATGAACATAAATCAAGTCCTACAAAAAGAAACAGGACCAAAACTGATCTAGCAAAAGTTGCCAACTTTTCTTAATATCTTGGATACAATTTTATTTGCTGTGATTTACTCACAGTTTGTAAAAGATAAGGGTAATTTGTTTCTCAAGTTACAAATATCTCCTTACAATTTCTAGAAAAGAGTGATGTAATTGCTGGTAACCTTTTTATGCAGTTGCATGCCTCTGTCACTTTCATGTCTGACCCTAAAGTAAGAAGTCATTCATTATGATGAAGTGAGCATAACTCTTTGTGCAAAGGCACTTCTCATATGTCTTCAAGCAGGAAATTTCAGACATTATGAGACCTGCATATACTGGGTACTTTGTTAAAAAATGGCACTGGTATGAAAGTCTGTGTACCAACTGATCTACCATAAATAACAATTATTGCCTATCTCCTTCTGAGTGAGACTCATACAAACAGAAGTAAAAATATAAAACACAGACCTGAACTTGTCAGTCTATATGATTATGCAAGTCAGAGGGAGTTCCGTAACAAGGAAATTTATTTACTTGAAAATGTAGTTCAAATGACTTCTCCAGTAAAATCTAAAGCTTTCTTATGCTAATTTTCAGTTGTATACCAGGATGGAAGCAAAAAAACAGGTCAGAAGTAGCCAGGTGTCTGAATTTAAGCTGAATCTGTAGAAATATAAATCTCATTTTTTATATAATAAAGAAACATTTTTTAGCTGATGAAAATAGATTGTTGTTTATTTTGTTATAACCCTTTTGTTAGTTTTCTAATATTTCTTACTTTTTTCCACAAGCTTTTAAATATATTCTGCTTAGTAGTGTGAAATTTGGTCAAAACAATTCATGCCCTTTTCACAGACTTTTCAAAAGCAAAAATGTAATTTGCAAGCACAATAATTAAATGCCTGTCAAGAATTCTGATTATGATATGCAGCGTTGTAAAGTCTACAACATTTCGATTTAAGTAATGTATTATTTTTGTTTAACTAGGCCTAACTAAAGGTATTGTTACTCAATAGTCTTTTGACATGGGGCTAGAGGCTGCAGTCATCTCATATACCTCATATTGGGATTTAAAGTCTTAGTTTCAAATTCATAACTCCTTCATGTTTATGCAAAAATATCTTCTAAAATCATTGCTACATCCAGACATTACCACCACTGATTTTGTTTCCCTCCTGCCAAGCAACTTCAAAGCAAATGATGTTTCTTGAGCTCTGCAAGTCGCTAGTTATACTGGTGGGAAATTTAGAACTAAGGTTAAATGGATAAATGTAAGTTAGCAGTTTTTTTGTACATTGTGCTGTTCTATGGTTCTTCATAAATTTCAATTACTGAAGTATCATACTGTATTTTAAAAGCATTTTTCTCCTGGCTTGGTGCAATTCTAGGTGCAACAAGATCAGAAACATCCCATTTTGAAACTTTTTCTTATTGTAATCATTTTGTAAGTTGGTAGCAATGTTCCTACTATTAGTATGACTAAGATAACCTCTTGACTTCAGCTACTGTTGATCGATTGTCTTTCAACAAACACAACACTCCCTTGCATGAATATCACATGCAGCAGTCTTTTATGAAAATACACTTCCCATTGCAGAGTATTTGATCTATTTTGTATCAGCTTTAACAGTGTAGAAGCACAGCATCTATTCATTTTCATCACAAGGTGGTTACAATCCCAAATGAGGTGGAGTACTATTCAGCATGTAAGTGACCCAACTAAAAGTCTTGATGTATATGCAGGCACTAAACATGAAACTAAAATTCAAGGAAACCTGGGTTTATAGCTTTCTTAACAGATCTTTTTCCCTCTCATTTGATATTCTTTTCTCTTTGATAGTTATGTGAATAAATTGTTGCTTTCCAAATAAAAAAAAGTTAGAGTATTTTTCATGGACTAATGAACATTTTTAAGAACTTTTTTAGTACTCTGGAAGCCATTCTCAGATTCAAGCACTTTTCAAGACTGTGTGAACCCTGGAGAAAAATATAAAATTTTGATAAAAAATTTATGGCTGGATACATTAAGAATCGGAAAGGTTGTTTAGATGTTTATGGTGAAACTCTTTTAGAACCACTAAGATTCTAAAGATAACCAATTTAAGACAATATTATAAATGTATCTTGTATCTGAAACAAATTTGTTCAAAAGGAATGGACAAGCTTACAGAAATCAAACAGAGACCATAACTCAAATTATGATGTTGAAAAAGTGAAAACAAAGTTTGATTTTCATCAATCAAATATTGAGGTCAATGTCAAATCTGATTTAATTCCATTAAATCTTCAAGATTTTGGAATGGATATGAATCATAATGCAAGGGCAAACTTCAAAGTCAAACAAACATTACAATTCAGTCAAATTTTAGCTCCCTACAAGAAACTGGTGAAAACTTGACTGAAATGTTTTCATGGTAAGTACAAATATTAACCCTCAAACTAACTTTGACTTCAATCCATCAAGTCTATTAACATGGATTTAAACTTCATCATGCAATAGAAAATTTCTCAGTCAATGGGGCACTATAATATTTCTATAGGTAACAACCCAAACTTGACCTAAACCTGGGTTTTCTTTACAACAGATGCATAACAAGTCTGGGTTCAATCTATCAATTCCTTTAAATGTTCAATAATGGAAATTAAATTCATCACATGATGGGTTTAAATGATTGGCAGTTTTGAAGCAAGAAAAAAAAAACTCTTTGACTACATACCAAAGAATACTACTATGGCTAAAAAGAAACAGCAAAGGATTGCAACTGCAAAAGTAAAATTAATGTTGCAGAATAAATGGCTCCAATCTGATGCACAATTTACAGAGTCACCACACTAGTTTTAATTCTGAAAAAATAAAGTTCTATCAATAATCTCATCACATCATAAAACAACTGCAAGAAGAAGCTCAGACATATCAAGCAGATATTAATTATCACATCCTAAACATCACAACTATTCTATTTACCCAACCATGACTGAGGATCACATAACTTGCAAGCTAGAGTTTCTGGCATAAAAGATTGTTTCTGATCAATAGCAAAGCAAGTTATTCCAACTTTTATACATCATTTTTGACTGGCTGCATTGCAACAGTATTGACTACTTTACTCAATCTCTCTTTAACCAACTACAGCACTCCCTCACTATAAGGCACTTCATTATAAATTATGTTATAAGGCAAGTATGGGTGTGAATTCCTTTTCATCAAAAGGTAGTAAAATTTGTATTATATATATTTTATTATAAAGCAGTCTCAGTGAGGCGTTATACTCGACGATTCCCACTGGCAGCATGAATGAGTACTGTATCTGGTACTTCATTATAAGGCAGTCTTCCTGAAAGGCAGTATACTCTATGGCTCTCATTGACAGTATTATAATGAGGGAATACTGCATGTTTATTCCACAAAATACTATGAAACAATTTTTTTCTTATTAAAAGTTACACATTTAACTGAGTTTCATGTTCGGATTTTGACATTCTTGTTTAAAAGAAATACTTTACACTTTATTTATTAATGAATGTAACATGATTGTCTTCTGCTTACCTGTTGAACAGATATGGCACAAATAAATTGTTATGCTATGTATGCATTGTAATGAACAACCAGATGTGTACCCAACTGAACCTTTGGGAAGATTAAGCAAATCCTAGAAGTTATTAATCCAAAATAGCGGCCAATCTCTAATGCAGTTGTGTGTGTTTTTGGTATTTCACAATGCACACTGTATAGTAAATGCATTTTTAGCAATAGTGACATTTTATTAAGTTAGCAATCTCATGAGTGAACCAACGTAATTTATCAAAATTTACTACAACCTGTCTGGATCCATAATAAAAATAATAAAATTAGAAAGTATTAAAATAACATTTTGGAAATAAGGTATTACAGTAGCAAAAATAAGCCCAACAAACTTTTTCACTGCATGTATATAAACCTGAAAGGGAAGGTCTTGGAGTATTGTTGGTTTCATTCAACAATTATATTAATTCAACTAAGTTTAAGGCAAGACTTTATTAAGATAATTGAGAGGAGACTCAAACTGTAAACTTGTGTATGTTCTTGTTTGCATCATTAACAGTCTTACTTCCTAAAGAATGAGCAGAAGCTACATTCTTGAAACATGTTAACATAATAGTTACCCTCACACCTGAAATACAACACTATCAACTTTCTCTTGCTTTAAAGATGAAAAAATAAAATCATAGCACTTTTGGTACTTTCCCCCATTCTTGTTTTTCTTCATGCATATCCAGTTATAATGATTTAGATCAACTTCAAAGCACTATACCTTTTTTGTGGTTTTTCAGGTAGAATATAGGCTGTCTTGAATTCATAAAATTATCAAGACTGAATATTTACTCATTCTGAAAATATGTCCAAAGAACATGAATGCCCTAACCCACTTTCTTTGGCCCTGCAGTCCAATATATATAAAAATCTGATCCTAAATACAAAGATTAAAGTAATTGATGTGCGAAATGTATGATAATGTTGTAAGTAAACATCTTTTGACAACAACCCTTCTGTCAGCAAAAGTAGTCTCTCAAGACAGGTGGTCTATCACAACAGGTTTGTTTAAGATTACCATTTTTCAATGTCAAAATGCAGCAGGTTTAGAAAGGAAAAATACCCACAGCTGCTATACATGCATTTTATTCTTTATTCAAAGTTCTTCTCAAAATATTACAACCATTTCAAGTCAAAGTAATTTTGTATAGCATTACAGATACAATAAATCTATAATAAAACTTTAACAACTATACTTGGTCATCATGTCTACATGAATGTTAGTAAATGAATGAAAAATTAATAAGGTGATAATTTATTTATGATGTCCATGAATAACTTTACATGTCATAAAATTTCTGAGCTACTTCAAATGTAACATAAGAATTGCATAATCAGCTATGATAACACTTACTCATCATGAATTAGCAGCTATGATCAGGTTTTCGGTAAATATGGAATATATATGTACTAATGAATGAAATCAAAAGAATAAACCCATCCAATAACAAAATTAATTTTTATGAAGACAAAACCAAACACCTAATTAACCACTGACATAGATTTAAGTCAATAATAAAAGGGCGTAACCGGTCTGCACCATAGTGAGCAGATGAGGCTTCGTGTGGGTTTTACTAACAGTAACAAAGAAGTCAACAAACGAGAACATTTTACAAAAACAATCAAATATGGAAAACATTATTCACTTATTAAAAACACGTTAAGGAGCTCATTCACTCCTAGCATTAGGATCAACTCCAAAGACATACAACATACTCTATTGCTACAATGAAGCCCATTCAAATGAATCTTCATTAGGACATTGGGGTTTTGTAATTTTTCACAAAAGCTAAATAACACTACTAACCTTACAATTCACCATTTATATCTGTGGCAGCTCATTTAAATGAAGCAAAGGTTAATGATAATGGGGATTTACAGGTCTTCCATGCTACAATGGTAGTTAGTGACATGTACTTTGGTCTGGTTTATAGTCTGTAGCATAAGATGGTGAGCTGCATCATCTATATTTTAGGAACTGATAGCCATCATTGACTATTGAATTTTTAAAAATTTTCTTACAGCAAACACATTTTCATTAATGGTCATGGATTCAAAGGATTAAAAAAAGCTCACTGATCAATAGTATTTATCTTGGTGTTTTGTGATGCCGTCATGCATAGTAAAGAGCACTTTGCAAACAATCAAAATTGGTAGTGGTTACAATGGATTAAAAAATGTCAGCAGTGTCCACTTGTTTCTGCATAATGATCATTTATATCAGTGTTGAACTGCAATTTTTGCCAGAAAACCATTTCCAGACACATTCTGCAGGTGGTTGTTAATCACAATGTATTTACCGTATGTAATAACATAGATCCATGCATGAAGATTGTGATCATAAATGACTGATTGATTGTAGATTTTATAGCACATCAGCACTCTAAAGCTCTATAGTGCCACAAGATTCATTACCAATGAACAATAAAAGTGATTAACATTACAAATGATGGTTAAAAATATTAAAAGGAACTAGGATTGCAGAATAAACTTCCTACAAGAAATTTAAAATGCAAGTCACATTTACTGTATCAAAACGTTTCTTCATGTGCTGAATATTGCAGTAACTATAGCATGTAGGTTGCAGATTGAAACAATCTATCATCCAGTGATTCAAGGTAAATGCTTCATTGCATGAAATGCATTTAATTTTGATCTACCTCTGAAATGATGGGTTAACCATCATGCTGTCTGTTTTTATCCATCAAGCATGTACATCGGACTCGATTTAACACCATTTTCGGGTTCAAAATCACTCACTGTTATCTCCATCAACATTTTCCCAGCTCAAATAGTTTGATATACATAATAACTTTAAACATTAATTGTCTTGATCACTATGACCAACTAGTCTACAATATTTCTACTGGATTGACTTTTGTTTGTTTGTTTTTATGGTTTAACGCCATTTTTCAGCACAATATAGGCTATACATGGCAGCCAGTATTATTGGTAGAGGAAGAACCCGGACAAACCCCGGAAAAAACCACCGACCCACGAGAAGCTACTGGCAAGCTTTCTCACATAACTACATTTGCCGAATCTTAGACTTGAACACAAGCAGACAGAGGTGAGATGGCAGTGGTCCATAATGGATAGCGCTTTAGACCACTTGGCCACTCGGGGCCCCCATTGACTTTTGTAGGAGTTCTCGTGCATCATCACTTTCCAAGTGCACAAGTTTATACAAATTTTGCATGCAATCATGTGCCCAGGAAGCATATCTGGACACTGACCTAAATGCAGAACTTAATGAAAGTCTCAAAAGCATGACATTTAAATCCTTCTGACCAACTTTTTGGTAAAATGATTGACTGGATTGATGAACAGACAAAGGTAACACTATGCCCCTCCCACATTCATGGTAAAGCATGCGAATTTGAAATACTTCCAAATAAAATAATGCTAACCTAATGAAAGTTTCAGACTAGCTACATTCTCCTGGCATAAATCTAAGATCTCTAACAAGCAATTTTCAAGTAGAAGTTTGGAGATTGCATGAAGTGTAATGGGGCCAAACAGGAGACAACATGCCCAAATTTCACAAATATATTTAGCCAAGACCTTTGATTAAACAAATTTAAGGCAAGACCTTGATTTTTGTTTAATTAGATTGCCAACCTGATATTAGGTTCAAGTCTTGACTTCAGTAATATTGGTGCCATTTAGATTTGCATCTCCACCTCACAGACTTACCAAGTCCTCTTGGTATCAAAGAAAAGGACCAAGTAGACCATTTCATCATATCTCCTCTGAAGCAGTAGCACATCTTCAGGGGGTACAGGGATGGGAACACCATTATGGAAGTAGCCTGTCTTTGGCATCTTGGGATTTATGATCTATTGATTGAATGAAAACAAACTGACTTGGTTATCTGTTAAAACTATTTTGGTTTCAGAAATTTAAACATCACAATATGCAGTCTTACGATCAATGGAGCACATTTATCTCTTCTTTCAAGAAAGTCTGTAACTTAATATCCATGGCGTATGCATTGAATTATGATTTTAAAAGTGTTAAACAAAAACAAGCTCGGGACATATTTTACAAGAGTTTCCTTGTATTACTTTTCTTCTGTTGGATATGGTTGCCTTAAATATTCATTCCCCATTTTAATTTCTTGGCATTCATTAAATGCTTTGTTTCATACACAAATGTCTTGTGTGTATTTTCATCAGAAAGTGTGTGAAGAAATCTTTATTTTTAAACTTTGCTAAAAAAAAAAAAAAAAAAACTACAAGTACTTGATATATAAAACTGGAACAATCAACAGAATGAATATGGAATAAATGTGACACAGTTTAAAAAAGAAACTGCCAACTAATAAAAATTATAAGCAACGACACCATTTGGAAAGATGAAAAGAATGACCCATGAGAGGCATCACATAGAAGTTACAAAAGCAGAAGCATATTTAAGTATTAAGGATATTGATTAAATTGCCATTATGAAGAAAGGGTCCTGCAAAGACTGAATAGTTAGTGTGCTGGACTTGCAACAGATAGGGTGGATGTTCAAATCCTACTACTGGACTAGCCCTTATCAGCTACTATTGTGTCCATTGGCAAGGTACTTCACTGAAATTGTCTTGGCACTAAATGACCTACTTGTGTTGCTGTGCTGTGAACATTACATGCATATCTCATGTGTGATCCATGCAATGTTGTTAGCATGCAAAATAATGTTTCATGTATGAACCAATCTGTGACACTAACATGCCAAATTAAACGACTGTCTGGTGTACTAAACATTCTTTGACCGATGCAAAATTACACACGTCTCATGTAAATCATACCATGACATTAACATCCAAATTAGTTCCAAAACAAATCTTACGTCTGGACAACAAAAATGATTATGAAGACAATGCCAGCATACATCAGTACTTAGATACTCCTATTGCTTAATACAAGCACGAAAATACTAATACAGAAAAAGGCAAGACAAATACTAAAAACAACATCTGTAAGGACTGCTTTGACCTTGCGTGCCAATGGGCATGAAGTGGAATTAAATGTGGCAAGTCAACCTACCAGTGCAGGGTACCAGGGGTAACCACGACACTTTGCCCATACCAGGTCAAGTGGCTCTAAAGGAATCACATCTTCGGAGTCATAACTTGCACTGCGATGCACTCGACCTGAAAGAAGTCAAATATGCATTTTATTGTTTTAGGCAGTTTTTAACTCTTTAAATGCCAATAAGATGAATGCTCAGCTTTTAGGTGGGTTTTTTAAGTTTAAAAAACCCAAACCAATACAGTGACCTTTATATTCAGTGTCCTGGTTTTTCTACAGCTTCATCCTTCCAAATAAACACATACAATGATGTGTTTCTCTTGGGTAAGCTAGATTGTATGCAATTTCTTTCTTTCCTTGTCTTAAAACAACCCAAAAAAGTCTCTCATGCAAGCATCTGAATGTTATGGTAATTCTATATGTTACTGGGCTTACAGGCATACAGACATGCAATAACTGTAACAGTTGACATAAATAAATAAGATTTAGATGTGACATGAGACAAACACCTCTCACCCCATGATTTGTCTGTTACATTACCAAATTTCATTTTTGTTTCTTTAAGCACACATCACAGATGTTCAATGATTGTGATGCATACCAGAAAACTAATGAAAAGGTACTCAGTTCCCAACTCCCACAACTGTAATGATAACTACATTTATTAAAATCACCTCTTTTATGCTGTGGATGGGCCACGAATACATTTAGGATCTGAAAATCTCCAATATTTAGTAATCAGAAGTGAGTAGAGCCCTTTCAAATGGTATATCGTGGCAGTTTTTCATGAGGTACCATATTTTATGGATTTTGTCATTGCCATGAACCATAAATTTGAAGACCCAATGAATCCATCCACCTTTCATAATCCTATATTTACAAACAAAAATATCAATATGTAAAACCATAATAATTTATACGTACAAAAATAAATACATATTGCCTTTTTTTAAAAATATTATAAAGTGCAAACTACTAACAAAAGTGATGTATTATTGTATTTGCTAAAGTACAAGATGGATCCAGCTGCATAGATCCAGATCTGCCATAGTTTGTTTTGATTATTGAGTAGATAAAATACAGATCCTAATCTACCAGCACATTATACAATGGCGCAGATCAATGTCTCAGTTTGCAATTGGACCCTGGTACAGCCAATAATTATTTGCAGCTGGATTCATGTGATACAGTAAACTAAAAACAACAAAGTATACTACAGTAGTTTACAGTGTAAACTGTACATACTACTTATGTTGCCCATCTTTGTTTAGTTTTTATTAAAAATCTTTTTTAATATCAATATGCACTAAAAAAATATGAAACTGTCAGTGCCAGGTAACATCACCACTGTAATAGTTTTAGATATAATTAATCCATTTTGTTCTGAATAGCTAATATTTTTCTTGTGTCACACATCTGTCACCATAATGTTCTTGTTATGTCTCCAAAGTTTTGACTTTCAAAGTTTTGAAACTAATGAGCTGTAACAAATACAATTGTAAAAACATATTAAATACATTCAGCTTCAAATTAAAAGTGACATAAATTATACCTTTTTGTTTAAACTGAAATGAAACAGAATATTTACATAAAACATTTTATTTAAATATCCTTCCCCCCCCCCATCTCCAGTATGTATATTTTCTACATTTCTGTCAGCTGTGACATAATGCAATTCTACTCTAGTATTTTCTAGGACCTTCTGCAGTCTCATCTAAATCCAGTTAAATAAAAGCACACTAGTTCTAAAACTGATATATCTCAATGACAAGACTACTGTATTTTTCCACCATATCTGAGAGTCTTCTGTAATGATAATTATGTGCCTGGTGTGATTTAGTTATTGATTTCTTATGTTCCCTGCACACTTCTATTTTCTGGGCACCTTTATTGTGCATGCTGGAATGAGTCATTCAGCCAGCTACATACACATCCCTATGTGAACATTTAGCAAATTAGGATATTTTACATCTACATTTCACCCCTTTTATAAAATAGCTGCAGCTAGCATCCCAGCATAAATTATAAAAGTCACACTGAGTGGGAATAGATGGAACACTCTAGGCAGTGTGATAGACAAGGTCAGTTTGAAAATTTCAAATGTTTAGAAGAACTTAATAATTTTCATCCAATATTTGTAAATATTCTTTTAATTTGGCAGATTTAGTGATTGGTCCACGTTGCATTGTGTTACGCATAAAACTTGCCACCATGCTAACCAGAAAAGTCAAGAATCCCTTTATACTATGTAGTAGCATTTACCATTGGCTGCACATACTTCAGTCAAATGCCCAACTGTGAAAAGCACCGACAAATATCTTGCCAGCCCATATAACCCCATCCATTCTGGCTCTCCAGTCTATGTTGTAAGCACATTATCCACTATATGTTATACTTATGATTTTATGCACACAATGTAGGCATGTAATGTGATGCAATTTTGGAACTTGTCCTGTTTGTCTGTTTGATTAGGATTTTTAACGTAGCTTTAACAATTTTTCAGTCATATCGCTACGATGTCTGCAGTGAGGCAGTTTATAGTGATGTCTAGCACTGAGACATCATGCCGCAGACATGTAGTATGATGTCTCACCCAGTCACATTATCCTGACACCAGGCCGACCAGTACTAACACTAACTTCTTAATGCTGAGCATCAAGCAAGGCATCTGTTAGTATCATTTTGTGTAAGTCTTTGGTATGACTCGGCTGGGGATCGAACCGACGACCTCCCGCTTCCGGGGCGGACGCTCTAACCACTAGGCCACCGGAGCGGTTGGAACTTGTCCTGTTGTCAATAGGTTATACATGGATAAAGCTTCTATAATATAGAGTTTGAAGAAATAAGGATCATTACCCTTTTAATAGGCTAACTAAAATATTTGAAAGTTCTCTGGAGCTACTATTAATTATAGGAACATTGTGTTGAGGTTCTAAATATTAACAGACTTGTGAAAGACTGAGAAAAGTCCTCTTCTTTCTTTTACAAGCAGTTAATAAAGGCTGGTCTAGAATTTGAGAAACCTACACAATTATCTGCATAGCTGATCTATTAATTGTCTGCATTTTAAGAACATTAGAATTATTTAAAACTTTAAAGTCCATTTCATTAATATTCCCCAAAACCATAAACATGTACAGTATCAACAAAGTATGATGGCCCAGAATAGAAAAATACAACAGAAAGTATGATGGACTACAGGTAGATGTAAAACTTTCTTTTGATAAAGAAATCAACTGACAATAACTTGACATTTTCAAACACATCATTATCACGTTGCCTGAACCCTTATGATCTGAAAACTAACATCATTTTGGCAACCATTTCATCTTTAAATGAATCATTTGCCTATTTGTTTCCAATTTTGAACTCCTATACTACGCAAATAACATGGAACGAGTAAAAATAAAGTATTGTGATAAAAAAAACATTTCCTTCACCGTTCAACTGAATGGTTTATCCTTTAACAGATTTTTTTTATAAAAAGACCAACAGAATTTAAAACAATTTCTAATGCAGATGATTCCAATGCTCATCTAACAGAAAATTTCCTGCATAGAAATATTACTGTACTGTGAAGATGCACAGATTTATCCATTAAGACAGAAGTACATGTACTGTAATTAAATAACTTGTAAAACAAATAAAATCTATATACAGGTATGTACTGGAATAAATTGAGAGAAGATATACTGTGCCACCAAATATAGCGAACATGCCATCAATTAGAAGAATAGGAACAATATATTTGTCTTGTAAAATTCACATCCACCAACAGACTGCATACATACAGATCTGCCAAAATATAATCCTACAACAGATCTGGAATTTCCTGTTTGTTCTACTTGGACCAATAGTCATTAGTGCTTACCTTAATCTGTTGGAGTACCATGAAGCTGCAGATCTTGTTTTATGCTGTTCACAGTTGGAAATGTACAGAGGTAAATACATTAGTTCCTAATAGCCATCAGGAAACCAATATCTGCATGGACATCCATATGGTAGGGTTGGGAGGGTGTGTTGCTTTTCTTATTTTTTAAAACTATCTATTGTACAATATGTATATAAATGTGTCTTTTTTACTATATCTCTCCCCACCCAAAAACCTCAAGGAATATTATTCACATCAACACAGCCTCGAGTATTACATAGGAATTTTTTTAACTTAAAGGTGGAGGAGATTATATTACCAGAGTTAACAACTTGACAAGATTTCCATGAAAAACTAAGTACATAACGTTGATAAATAAATTATTTTTTTTTAATCAACAAATTTTACTTGACAACTGTTTCATTCCATTCAACTTCTGAGTGAATTTTAGATTTTCAAATCCACTTTTTATTACAAATATACATGACTTCTGGCCCTGACTCTTGTAATTCCCAAAATACACCTCACCTCCAGTTTGTATTCCCTTCCTGTATTAATAATCTGTAGGCATTATTGTCCATGACCAATATTCACTGAACATACCAAATATGATCACTCTTTAAATTCTAAATGTTGGAGTTGAATTTATAAGGAAAACTAATACTGGAGGGATGGATGGACTAACAGTAGTTACATGCAGATGGACAGAAATGGTTAACAGCAATACATACACTGAAAACGTGGCAACTGAAACACATTTCACCCATACTAGTCTTCTTGCTTATTGATCATTTCATTATATCTATAATCAACAGTTGGTAACTAAATTCATGCAAAAAAAAGGATATATAATCTCTAAAAACACAAAACAGGGCACCAAAGTCAACAAGCAAATTCAGTAAAATTTTGTTCCTGCCTTATGTGATATTACCCCTCTCCCCTCAAGTATACAGTAATTGAAATCTGGCTGTAAATTTTGTGAAAGAATCATAGAATTACAAGGCTGGCATGGAAAGCAAACAAGTGTCTTGTCTGTCTCAAAGGACATAAGAGTTAAACTGCAATAAAGGGGATAAAAACTGATTATTGAGCGTGGTCTTGCAGATAAAACTCATACACAATGTGCCATCAAAAATGAGAAATGTTAGCGTATAATGTGATTCCAAAACCTAAACTTTTAAATTTTATTACACAAACAAAAGCAACCATGAAGTATATATGTCATAATGACCTTGAAAATAATACCCTCAAAGTGGATTACAACACATCCTCTATTAATAATATACAAATATACCAAAAAAATTAACTTATCTCAAACAGTACAAAAGTTATAGAGCTGAATAAGAATGTCAATGAAACATAAAATATTGACTTGCGACCTAAATATCAAATACAAAACTTTCAACATGATGTACAACAAATACACAAAGTTTCATCCCTTAATCTCGTAAAGCTACAAAGTCGTACAATGAAAATGAAAGAATAAAGGAAAACATACAAGCCTGACACTTTATCATGACCTTGAAAAATGGACCTACTACTGATAACGTATAAATAGATTTTTTTTTTATTTCTTAATCTCAAATGTCTAAAGCTACAAAGGAAAGTGTTATGAAAATATATAATAACTTGAAGCCTCAATGCTGAGATAGGATCCCCCTTCCCATGTGCTACAAGGTATCAGGGTACCTATTATTTTTCCATAGACCTCAATGCTAATGTTTTGTGAAATAAATATACTTTCTATCTTACTTCAGCATGCATGTCACACATTGTCATAGAGAACAATGTTAGATTGTCAATTTGACAATGACAGAACCAGGTACTTAAGAGAGATAACTCTGCTGGAACTAGACAGGGGTATGAGTTGTCTAGTCACAACATACTTATTTTTAGTCATGTGTATCACATTTTCAAAAAAATTATAAAAAATACCAAATATGATCTATATAGGAATTAGCATAAATTCACATGTTGCCAAGAGGCTTAACTTTTTTTTAAGCCTAACAGAAAGTACAACTCTTACATAATCCACCAATCATAGCTAGTGTTGTTGTTTATTTCTGAATGCAAAGTTCCCTACACCTTAAGCTCCACCCACCTGGACTTGCGCAATTGGTACCTTTATACAACAAGAGATACTCTGCAATTATAGCATTATCAGTTTTCATCCCTAAAGCTTAAAGTATGACAGGATCCACCAATGTGACATAAATGAACCTTCAAGTTATGATGTATCAATACAAGTTCTATCCCTCAATGTCAAACAGCTTTAAAGTTAAAGAATGAAATGGAAAGAGTACTGAAAACTTCAAATACTGAGCAATTACCATGAACTTGAGAACTAGGTCCCTATATGGCTTACAGACACCTTCTAATGATGATGTATAAATATAACATGCTTCACCTCTTAACCTTAAACAGCTGAGTGGAATGTAATGTGATAAAGTATTTCAAATATTTACCTGTTACATTACCTTGACCATGAAGTTGGTTGTTGTAGGATTTAATGCAATTTTTCAGCACAAGATAGGCTATAGAAGGCAGCCAGCATAAATGGTTGAGGAAGAAACCTAGAAAACCCTGAGAAGAACCACCGATCCATGAGAAGCTACTCGCAGTCTTTCTCATGTACCAACACTAGCCAAGCCTGAGACTTGAACCAACAGAGGTGAGATGGCAGTGATCAGGAATGGTGAGCACTCTTAACCACTTACAACACTTGGTCCCCCTTGAAAATGCGATTCTCAACAACAACTTTGGATGATGATGTACATGTCATGTGTCATCTCTTAATCTTACATGCCTTGAGTCATGTAAATAGAAAGTGAGGGAAAACTTAAAATATTTATAATTCACCTTGACCTTAAATATAAGGTCTCCATATGTGGTACAAAATACACATTATAATGATTAAAATACAAAGTTACATATCTTAATCTCAACGAGTCATGGTGACTCAGTGCTTTGTGTGCTTGATTCATGACCTTAAAAATTGCAGGTCTGAATTGGATCAACAGGTGTTGGCTAAAATGTCCTTGGGCAAGGCACTTTATTCCAATTACCTTGGCACTAAATAACCTCTCTGTGTTGCTGTGCCATATAGCACCAAAATGAACCAAACCTTAATCTTGAACAGTTTTAAAGCTAAATCATGGAAATGAAAGTGAGAGATAAAATTTACACATATGACCTTATGGCATCAAATGCAGTACATAACCTACCATATAGTGAAAGGGAAAAGTGTCATGAAAAAATAAAATATTAGGTGTGACCTTGAAGACAGCACTTCACAATGTGCTGTGATGCACCTCAGAGTGATGATGTACAAGTATGCCAATTATTTATACCTACTCTCAAGTGATTTTAAAGTTACTGAGCATAAACAAGTGTGATGGATGGATGGATGGATGGATGGATGGACAGAAAAACAGATAAAATGTCCCTGGCTTCGTTTTCCTTCCTTGCCAACAGTTGCTAATAATCAGAAGTAATTTAGTGAATAGCCACTTAGTCAATTATCTAATCATAATAATCATTTTCACTTCAGAAAGCCAGCTGTAGGCACATGGATCAAAAAATGTTAGTGTAATATCATTATTAGAAACTCCAGTCATAAAGTTTTATGTAACATAATCAATCCATCTTCTACATCTTCAAACAACATTTGACTTTCAACTTCACCTAAAATTTCATTTTCTCATGTATGCAACATTCACGCTGCTGCTGGTAATCATAGATCTGACATAGTCTATTGTGCATACAGATCAAAGATGACTTTATTTCAAGCAAACAGTAAAGACTATACAAAAAACTGACTGCACATGGAAATTTAACTCCGATTCACCCCATCAATCATCATACCACAACTAACCCAAATAATTTAGTTTTCTAGACAATATATTTTCACAAATTTCAATAAATTTCAGCAGTAACAAAATTATCTAGATAAAAAAGTTTCTCAAGATGGACAAAGGAGGAATGTAAAGTAAGATATGTACCTGTATTAAGAAATGGCTATTGAATAGTGAACTCTTAAGCCATGAAACTGCTCTGATTATACTACCTTGCTCTGATTATACTACCTTTCATGTGTATTGACTGATGTGTTTGTTGACAGTAGGCAACAATTATTCCAGATGACACAGTCTACAAATCATGTTCAAACACATTCTATAGCAAATAGAGCTGTGCATTTGTTAAAAGTAATGACAATGGGGAGAAAAAATACCCTATTAATCTTGAAACAGCTGGTCAAATTAATTAATGAAACACTAATAACTGTACAATCAATGGTCATCAGTGTTACTTCAGCCAACATGTGCCAGCTGGCTTGTTTTTTCTGTACCTCTAGAAAGAACAAAGGGATGCAAAGCTGTCATGCACATTGTTTTCTTACTGTCACACAAGTGGATAATTTGGTGAGATTGTGTTCAAAAATCTAAATGGGCTATTATCTTTGATTCCCCAATTGTTTCTGATAAAGTGGCCAACATTTCTGCCACACAAGTTTTTAGTTTCAGTTTTATATTAATTGGCACATTTACTCTCAATAACATCTTGGATGTAGTCAGTTCACTCTTCCTACCTATAATCTGAGTTTAAATAATTGTATCCTGCAATTAAATTCCTGAACCAGTCTAAATGATTACATATCATATCTAGGTCAATGGTCACTATATCCAGTTTTAGTGTCAAGATCACTTAAGCAGCCTTCAGAAGTCCTGGTGTCAGGATAATGTGACTGGTTTGGGACATCATGCTACATATCTGCCATCATGCCCCAATGCTAAACATCACTATGAACTGCCACACTGTAGACATTGTAGCGATATGACTGATTTCTTTATAAAGCTACCTTAAAAGTATAGATAACACACACACACACACACACACACACACACAAGATCACTTAAAGCCTTTCTGAAGGAAAATATGGGTTATCTTCAGATGTGTCACATTTGTTGAGAAATTCCATCCATATTATCACAAGAGGAAGTCAATGAACAACAGACCATCCTAGTTTTACCAAAAAAATAATTTGAAAAAATCAGAAATATAACCAAAATTCTATATTTTTTAAAAAGAATATTCAATCATTATCTTGCAAATATTCATTATTAGCAAGCAAGGATATAATGCATCTTGGTTTACATACCTGGACATTGCACCTGTCAGGCTCATTTAATACACAATCATGACTATAAAGATATTAATTTTCAAATTGGTATAAAGATATTTTTATTTGTACATGAATTATCCAGATTGGGAGAAAAGTATTTGCCAGAAAGGTTTGTCTTATTCCTTTTAAAAAAGAGTTTTATCTTTGTTATGAATGCATAAATAAATGTTACACTCATCAAATTTTTGGACAAAAAACAAAACAACACTAAAACTGAACCGAGAAAAATTCATCATGCTGAGTGAAAGTTTATATCTGTACAAAAGTTCTAGCATCATACTTGACGCAATGTTTAAGAACTTGTTGCTTGAATGAGTTTTAAAAGGAATTTTTATTATAAAAACATAGAACACAGCTTTTTTGAAAATTAAAATCTTGATTGCACAGCGTTATTTTGCTGGATTTAATTACTAGACAAAATATACTTATATCAAGATCAATTCTGATATTTCTAAATTCCCCCTCTTCTCTTTTGGGGAATCCATGGTGACTCAGTGGTTGCCATGAGGGCCTGGCAAACCATATCTTGTCCAGATCAGCCTAGATTGACTGTTCTTCGTCTCTGGGCAACACAATGAACTCTCACAACCATGGCACTACATATCCTTGCATGTGTCATTAAACACGCGCACACAAAATAAACAAATATTCTACCTATGAACTTAAGATCTAAGAAACTGTTTCATGTTCTTTCATGATTTCTTGCCTTTTACAATTGCTAAGTGGCTAGCATTCCAGACCAACTGGAGTCTTCTACCATGGTGTTCTTGGGCATGTCAGGTTATTCACATTGCCCCTCCCCCAAATAACCTATCTGTGTTACTGGAACATAAAGCACCAAACCAAACCAAAAATAAATAAGCACACCAAGTGTCTTTTTAATGATGTGTATATTTTTTTCTTTAGAAACCAAAAACATTTTTAACTAATGTAAAAAAAAACGTGTTCAGATTAAAAAAAACATTACTTTATAGATTCTATTAAAGATGCTGAAATCAAGTCTTAGGAGGAGGAAGTATAGTTCATTTTAGCTACTGTGAGGCATATATAATCAGTAAATACACCTCAGTAACTTTCTGGTATAAATGTTTGAAATTGCTATATTATGGCATTATACAGAATGTGACAACTGAAAGAAGGCACGCACATAATTTTTTATAACATCCGAATTATCAATATGCTGGTATGCTGTTTGGAATAACTGCACATTGATTGACTTTATCCTCCTATGTTAGAATTTGCAATGTTTTGCGAACAGAATGACTCATGATAAGGCTAAAATTACCCTAATTGATCTGATAATAAAATCTAATTTTCTTGAGCTGACTGTTGGTATTTGCGGCCTGATCTCAATACTAGTGTTAAAATCCATAATTACCTCTGAGCCACTGACACAAGACTTGCAGTGTGTGTGTGTGTGCGTGTGTGTGTGTATTTTGCCAAAATATAATATTTTCCATTTATCCCTTAAAGTCTCCTCCTCCCTGCCAGTAGATCTTGGGAGATGTTCACTTTGATGAACCGCAAAATAATTTCAGCAGGAGCTTGCCATTACCAAACATGGTCTATGAATATTACAAGTACATGTATGAAGTTACATTCCAGTATCACTATAATCTCAAAATTTTGAAGTATGCAGTCCTTTCAGCCAAAATCCTAGCTTTTCCCCCTCCAACTTCATAAGTTTTGGCCATTTGTGATGGATGCAATTTGTCAAAACTGATTGCACTGTTAAAATTAATGTTGGCCCAGTACCAATAATTTCTGGAAGCAAACAACACTAGGTGTTAAGTGTACAGTTCTAGTTAGATAAGGTGCATCCAATATACCTGCCATAACAAGACACACCATGAAAAAAAAATAAAAAAACCAACCTATACTACCTGACTCACAGCCCTGTTGTGTTTAGCAATATTCCATTTTCGGTGTGGGGTGTTAACTACCACTATCCATGACCGAAGCATGTAGTCTGTAAACACAGACATGATTTTGACCTTTAAAAAACAAAACTGAAAATGTGAAAGGGGGGTTTAGGGATACTCCCCCAACGGGGTCTTGAGGGGCAGCGCCCCTGATCAAGGGGTTCCTGTGGTCAAAGACCCCCGACTAAAAATGCATTGTACATGCATGAAAATATGCTCCTGGAACAACTTGTGACCCTAATATGTAACAAAATAATCATTTGAAAAACTAACAAACTTAGCAAACATTTGAATAATTGTACAATATTTATTGTCACATGAATTTGTTCTCCAATACTTTTGGTACCTAAGTTATTTCATGTGCATGTCAGAGTTCACATCATAATTAAGTCAATAATAAAATAGTAAAAAGTCCTGTTTAGGAATCAGGTAAACTATCCTCCAGGCAGTTTGTACAGCTGGTTATAATGGTGTTAATGAAAAAGGTAAGGCAGACAGAGATAAGCAACCACGATTTCAGAGATTACCTAATTGGATGAGAATAACTGGGATAATGCAGTGTCAAGTCCTTTGAACACTGCTGTGGGACAGCCCAATAGGCTAATTTGTAAAGGTAAAGTATACTAATTGGAAGAAACCAATTCATTTGAGTTAGGTTCAATCATTAAGATGCGTGTTGAATAACAAATGTTATTACACATTATTACCATGAAAAGAGAATTTTTAAGCCATCTTTATTAAAGATAACTAGCAAGTGTGTGATTAGTTGCAACTTTTCTTTGAAGTCAGAGATTATTCCATAAATAAAATGCAAAACAATTACTACAAAAGTCAGAATAGTGGTTCATTTTATTAAAACAAATTGCAGGCACGATTTACAAAGCCATCTGCTAAATGAGCAAAGCCCCGGCAAAATTTAAATTTCAAAACACCTAGACAGTATTTGACTTTGGATTCATAGCAGCAAATGGGAACATTTTCTTGTATGCACATACTGCAAACAGTTAGTGTACAGCATCTATTGACACAGCAACACAACAAGCATCTTGCCATTCCTTTAACAGCAATGGAGATGCAAAAAAATCAGTTCCTTTGCTTAGAAAAAAAAAATCAAAAAGATCTGGGAAGTTTGAACGTCCAGTCTCAAATAAGTGCCAAGATGAACAAAACTTACTTTTACATTATCTTCATTAAGAAAATATTCCACTGTCCAACAACACTTTAAGAAAATGTGGTGTGTGTCTGTTATATATATGTCTGTTTTGTTGTGTTTATGCAAGTGCTTGTACATAGGTGGTGGTAATACTGGACAATGCTCCAGTATACCAACTACTTTTGGCTTATATGTATATTTAAATACCAGAAAGATGTGTTATTTTCTTCTTTTGATTAAATCCTATTTGAACTTCCAGTAATTTTATATAGGCTTGTAGGAAAGGATAACTTATTTGCAGTTAAACATGTATAGTGAACAATGTTTAGGTCCAAACTTTTACCCCCTCGGGACCTCAAAACAATCCAAGACTGCCTTGGAATATGGCATGAGGCAATCATGCTGATGCCAAATGTTCCTGGTAATCTACTGGCATCTTGCTTCATGTAGTTCAGTTGCTGCAGTACTATAAACACTGCCAGATCAGCTTTCCCATACTCATTTTGTATGCAAAACAAAACAGGTGTGTATATATATATATATATTATATATATATATATATATATTATATATATATATATATATATATATATATATATATATATATATATATATATATATATATATATATATATATATATATATACACACACACACACATACACACACCAAAGTTACTCAATGACCTGACTAACTGCTAGAATGCATTCTTAATAAAGTCATGACAGCACACACAAAGGTTCTATAGAAAATGAAAGACCTTTTCTTTCCACTGTTCCTCACAGAAAAACACTTTAAAGTTTAGAAGCATGTCCCAAGTGTTTGGGTGTTTACCTTATTTATCCAGATAACTTCCTATTGTACACAACAGGCCCATGGGAAACCATGTTTCCCAGTAAAAGATTTGCTCATTATAACTAATGTCAAAGGAGGGAACAGTTACCTCACTTGTATGAGTCTGTGCTACCCTCTTGTTCAACTAATCTGCTGTCTGTACCTACAGTTACTTCAGTTGCTAAGATTAAAACTCAGTGGTTGGAATTATTTATTTAGCTGTAAGGTGACTTTCCCTTGGTCATTTGCTAATCCTAATTACCATTGCCCAGTAGCTAGCCAATCTCTCTGTGGCATTTGTTGAAGCAGCACTTATGCAATCACACATGCAACATTCTGCTAAATAATTATTGTGCTTTTCCTTCCACACCCAATTTGTTTTTCTGTTAGATCCCCTGCCCCTATGAATACATGATAATGCATAGTCTCTTCTAACACACACACACACGTGCACATGCACGCACGCGCGCACACACACACACACACACACACACACACACACACACACACACACACACACACACACACACACACACACACACACACACACACACACACACACAGGTGTTTCTATTACTTTGCTAAATAGTAATACCATCTCTATCCCTCACTGTTAAGCATGTTGCATACTCCATCAGAATATGCCCTTTAATCAGCCTGAGAAGTAGGTTAACTGCTGAATTCTTCCATGGGTGTGAAACTTGGCAGGTACAATAATTGGACTCCTGATGGGAAGAACTTCTGCTGTTGATCTCACTGGGCACATAACTGTCATTTGCATGTACACATAAAAACTGCACTGAAAATGACATGGCCCTCATTTTTCCCTTTATGAAGGCAATATAATCTCACAAATTTTTTATATAAATATTCTAACTCTAAGGTTCTAACTCAAGTGGCTAGCATATAAAAAAAATCACAAGTTTAATTAAGAAAATATATTTACTTAATAATGTTTGTATTGTGTGTGTGTATATATATATATATATATATATATATATATATATATATATATATATATATATATATATATATATATATATTGACTTTGAGAACTAGCAGTTTGATGCTCCTGATCAAGAATTGTCTGTTCCATTTATACATAAATGTTGAAGTAGCTCTTCAAAAACAAGAATATGGTCATGCCAGCTCCACCAAGGCATATGGAAAAACCTACCAAAATCACTTATGCAAGAATAGTGTGGGTCAGTAACCTCCTTTTCATAGTGTAAATAATAGTCCCCAAAAATATATTGCCCTTCTATTTATGCATTTATGAGCAAGTGCTACAAAAACACAACCCATAAGAAATAGGTTAGTGACAAATAGTATCCTGTATAATGAACAAACCCATTAAGTATAATGAGAAATGGAGCTAAACACAAAAACATGGGAATATCTACTGTAAAAAAAGCAATGTATACACCAAAGTTAAAAAGATCATTACTTCTCTTGTCATGCATGTAAATTACTGTATTGCAGCACTATGAACTCAGGGAAACACTGCATGTACAGTTATATCATCGAGATTTCTGTCTCATAGATTTGTTTTGTGGTGTACTTACTATCTTAACTATTACTTGAAAAGTGTTGTGAAAAAAAAAAAAAGATAAAATCAACAAAAACTAGTGAAAATGTGGGTAAATCATTTGCGATATATGACCAGTCATCAATTGGCCTTGACAGCAATCCATGTTAGAAGTCCAACGTGAGCTGAATAATTTTGTCCAAGCATAAACCTTTACTCACCAACATCCACTTTCTCAATGTACCAGATACATGACATCTATAATCTTCAACCAGAGAAAATTGTATATTTTAAATACCCTTCCAGCTATTTTGTATGGAGGATGACAGGGAACTGTTCCTATACTTTAATGTCGTGACCTTACATGGGGATAGACATTTTAACCATGTGTAGAGCAAGTAAAAGTTCATGAACCTATACATTTTTGGATAACCATATCAAATGTCATTTTTCAGAAAGTTAATAATCTAACATTTCACAAACAATCAATCTGAACAAAATCTGTACAATGTGGGGGAAAAAAAGACCAATTGATGGTAACAGATATCCCTTGACAAAACCAAAGCATGCACCATGGTGTAAATATAACAAAGTCAGAGAAATGGAAACAAATGTGACAACAAAAGTACCATTAGAAAAGTAACCTCTATGTTTCCCAGGACACACACACACACACACACACACAGACACACAAGCAATGTCAAAAAGGTAACATTCAAAAGTAAAATTGTATCAATATTCATGCAAATTACCAATTCTAACTGAATACTAATAAATAAGCAAATAGAAATAAATTCTTATTTTAAATAACACTGTGAGGTAAAAAAAAAGAGGCCAAATCTTTATATAAATTTGCTGGAGAATTTCATGCAATATCACTGTATCATGTACATATAATGGTGATGCTGAAATTAATTACTAAATAGTGTGTGTATGTGTGTGTGTCTCACTGAAATACAGGGTAGGTTTAAATCTAGATGGAGTCCAAAAGGAACAAAATGAAATCAATATATACACTTTTAGGTCATTTATAATTATTCAATAATGAAAATGCATATCACATTGTGTCTTATTCAATCAGATTGTATGCATGAATCTCTGCATGCATGTGTTTTTGGTGTGTGTATGTGTCTGTGTGTGCATGAGTGTGTATGTATGTATGTATGTATGTATGTATGTATGTATGTATGTATGTATGTATGTATGTATGTATGTATGTATGTAAATATGCATGCATGCATGTATGCATTTATGTATCATACTACAAAGCTAGTCATGATTGACTTTGGTCATACAAGTTTCAGAAACATTCTCCTGGTACAAGACTACCAAGGATGGCATGGGTTGTAGACTGGTGACTAACTCTTAATTAAAGACCAGATGAAATTCCTTTACAAAACAAGTTGTAGGAACAATTCTATCAACATCTTCTTGACTTGTAAGGGTTAGCATGTAACATATGATGTAACATTAATTGCACTGAATGATATACAAGAAAAACTAGTTTTACCTGCAACTAATCACTATTCCTACATACATGTACATGAGCCTTTATACTTATACTGATATAATGTGATGTCCCCAACACCTTGCAAAATATCTGTCTTACTATTATACAACTGCTATATATACCATCACAAAAACACACACACACACACACACACACACACACACACACACACACAGCAGGGACTGGACACAATGGCAGTAATACTACTGGAAATCAGAAAATATACAATGTTTTTATATTCCCAAACAATATGTATATTAGAAAATCAACAATGTGTGTATTGAAATATAATTTACAGACCCAATGACCCCATCCAAGAATGCAGACCATAAATTAGAATGGTACATTGTGGCAGTTAAGTACAGTACTGATGTTATATTCTAAATATGCATTGGGTAATACTTTTTTTTGTTGAGTATCCCACTTCCTGACCAATGAGACCAACCAGGTGCAAAAGCCTGGAAGCATCACTGCTTTAAGTAAGGAAAAAGGAAATAGTTAATCATTTCAAATCTTCAAATGAATTAAATTATTAAAACATATTTCATTTTTTAAAAGATCAGTATAATGTATCCATGTACTGAATATATACATGCTTATAAGAATAGTCCAGCTGCAAACTGCACAGACTCTAATCTGCTTTGGTACATTGAGCTGTCAGATCTGGGTCTGCAGTCTGTTTGGACTAATCAGTAGATAAACGCAACATGGACCCTGATCTGCAGGTGCATTATAATACAGTAGATCAGGATCTATGTTGTCTGCAGTAGGACTGTACATATATGCCAGTATATATGGTCAATGATCATAGGGCACAATACAAGGATATAACCATGGTGGACAACAACAGTATAGAGAGAAGGGGGTGGGGGTGAAGTTGGGGTTTGGAATATACTAGTAATATCTCAAAATTTGTAATATCTGGATTATGTTTAATAACTTTATCATATTCTACTGTGACCCCACCCAGAAATTTGACCCATGGGTAAGAGTTAAGGGAAAGAGGGTAAATTATCATATTACATTTTCAATATCAAGTGAATCAGATGGAATCCTAAATTTAAATGATAAAACTCGACATGTATTTCTTGGCCATATGGCTCTCTCCTTTGTGACTGCATTCCTCTTCTGGAGTAGTAAAATTGCTATTCCAAAGGTGAAGTATCTAGGTTAATGGGTTACAGAAAAAAAAGTGAAGAAAAAACCTTAAACCAAAATGTTTACTCAGTGCAGTTTTTAAAAATAAAAACATAAAAATAAAAATAAAAACTAGTTCAAATGAGTTCCAAATCCCACTGTCCTCAGCCAGTGTCAGAAGTCATACTGGAAGAAGTTATGTGATGATTTTACATTCCAAATATAAGTGAGTTGTACAAGGTTAAGAAAAAAAATCAATGATAAATTTTTTAAACCCAAAACTTGAACCAAATTATATTTCCATTATAGTTATTTATCAATCAAAATAAATTCCAATTACAGTGTGACCCCTCTATAATGCATTCCGTTACAACGCGAATTCAGATATAACATAGTTGTAGCATGACTCCTAAAATTTCAAGTACCTTATTAAAGGTATTTTTCTCAAAAACCAAAAAAATTCTAGTAAGTATGGGGGAAAAAATATGTAAAGAGTTTTATTATCATTTTGGAGAAAAGATTGCATATAAATTTGAATATAAGATGACTGTGGCTAAATATCATATACATCTATTATCATACTCTTCTTACAAAGGCGAAAAATAATGTGTAGAAAATTTATTACCATTTTGTGGACGAAATCGCATACAAATTGGAATATAAAACAATCCTGGTGTGGGTCTTTAAATTTTAAAATTGTGCCAAAATAAACATCAGAAATACGAGTATCCAAACCAGTGGCTGGGTCTTTTGAGAACTTTGATTTTTGTTTATTGTTGAAAAATGACAGTTCACAAGTGTTAATAATATTATTACTGATCCTTGAGCAATGAAATCATCAAATCTACTTTATGTTTCGTCTTCAATGCATACCGTATACAAATGTTGCTCATGTTCTCTAGATTGCATACACAACTAAGCAACAACCAATGCAGTAGATGATAAAAGATTTATCGCCAGAATTTTTTCATCAATTAATAAGTACATTGCTCATCATCAAAGTCAACTGCCAAGCTAAACCTGTTGAAACTAGCGGTAACAATTTACAATACATCAAAGAAACAAAAGCCACCAACATGTGCGCATGGTTTGGCAGTGTTTTATGCAATCTGTTGACTAGTGAATAATGTATTCCACTTCCTACCAATATACTCCCATTGTCTAAAGACAACTGTTCTTCCTGTAGTCTTTCAAACCAAAGATGTAGAATTATTAATTAGTGGAAATTTTGAAATGGCAAATGAGAAACAGAAATGTAAAGGTTTTACTGTTAAAGAAAACACTGAAGCATTGGACAAGATTACGTCCAGTCACAATTAGCTAAAGATTTAGGTGTGAATGAATCAACAGTTCGAAGATGGAAAAAGGAAGAAGCAAATTAAGAGAGATGGTTATGGATATGCATAAAAGTAAGGGAATGATGGGAAAAAAAGCAAGACTAGCAGGAGACACCCAACTTTATGCAGCCCTGTATCAGTGGTTTGTGCAGACTAGGGCTGAAGGAGGGCCTATATCGAGACAAACTGCAAAGGCACAAGCTGAAAAATTACACATCAACTCATTTGAACAAGATTCCAGTTTCAAAGCAAGCAATGGATGGCTAAAATGTTTTAAGAAGCAACATGGGATTAGTCATGTGACAGTTTCTGGAGAAATTTGCTCTTCAGATTTTGAAGCGGCTATGAACTATTTAGTTGAATTAAGGGAAATAATAGAGGAAGGTGGATATTCCCCAGAGCAGATTTACAACTATGATGAAACTGGATTGTGCTAAACAAAATGATGTCTGACACCACCCTAGCTGTGAAAAAAGATGAACATAAACATAAAGGTTTTAAGAAAATAAAGGAGCAATTAACTTGGCTGTTTTGATCAATAAAATAGGAAGACACAAACCACTATGTATTAGAAAATTCAAATCTCCTAGGTGCTTCCATCATATGAATGTGATGACCCTACCATTTTAATATGATGCCATAAACACATGGATGACAGCTGCTTTGTCTGAAGAATGGTTTCAAAATGAATGATACTCAAAACTGACATTTTGCTGACAACAGGCTCAAGAACATGTCATGTCTATATAGTAGACTGTTGTTAATCTTGCAGTGGTCCCCAGATGAACGGCCCACCTGACCAGTGGCAACCCACTCTTTGCAGCCAGAATGCCTTGGCAAAACGTATCCCTGAAGAAAGGCCACCCTCTAACACTACCAGTAGACAACGTATTAGTGCACAAATGTAAACTTTACCCCTCAGAAGCTGCCACATTTTATAATTAATAGGTGTCCAGAATCAATATCTAAATACAATAAGTAATCCAATTATCTTTCATGATGTCTGTTTCCGGATGTCAGGTTTTCGTTACTGAGAGAAGTGTTGGCTAAAGTACATGTACTACTAACATTATTATTATATATGTATCATTAATGCTGACATTTGCAGGTAATGGGGTCAGCAATGTTTCACAAAGCGTTGTTTTGTTTGTTCTTTAATTGCTGATCAAAACCAGGCGTAACTGTCAAGATCATAACATGGTCAGATAGAAAGATAGAAATGGGGACAGCAATGTTTTAACAGAGCTTTTGCATTCACACAGTGGGGTTTTTAATATAAAAAATTGATGATTACAACCAGATGTAATTGTGAAGATCATAACATGGTCAGATGTAAATGGGACTGGAATGTTTTGATAGAGCTTTAGGCTAACAGAGAGGATTTTTTAAATTAAACAAATTGATCATTACGACCAACATAATTGTCAAGATCATAACATGGTCAGATAGGCTACAAATATATTTTGTGAACACACACAAGAAACAATTAACCTTGAACAAAACCAGGTACCAGACAAAGACAAAAAAATCATGTGACAGCACATGTATCACTTCCTTTATAACAAGTTTTTTTGTTTATGAAAGTTTCTTTTGCAAAATTAAATTGCAGTACTATGCAATTAGCAACATAGGAATAAATCATTACAAAACTAGAACATGTCATCACATAACAAAGAAATAATACTTTAGAAAAAAAAAAGAAAATTTATTTGACTTTATGACAATGGAGTGTTCACTTGCCAAAAGATTTTATGTTGGCAAGATTCAAATAAACAAGATTGCAAAAGATATGGAGAATATTCTATAGCATTGGGAAAATTAAGTATATGGAGAGAGAATATTTTAAATATAAAACAATTATGTACCAAGATTTAATAAACATTTTTAATGCTTTTGCAAAGCACATGCCAACAATATCCAACTCGAATTCAATGCCTGAGAATAAAAACTTTTAATTTATGTTACATTGAAATAACTCAATTTTAAGACAATAACATTTTATTAATTAATGCTACTGTTAAATGAAGATATTAACTGCTTTAAGTTAGTAGCTTTCCTGCTATATACACATATACATCTCACAAAAATAGCCCCCTCCCCCCCTGGGAAGGTCGCCAGTTTTATAATGCCACTTTCCCGATGCAGAAGAGGTGGCCATATAAGAGGCAGACCACTGTACCATAATTTCTGGAAAAGGTACAGGAAACTCTGTCATTAATATTTCCTACTGATGATACCCATGTAGAATTATGAATTACTGTAATTTAGAGTGTATATCCAAGACTACATGTAATATAACCATTCCAGTATATCATCAATGCCTATCCAATTGAAAGACTGATATTTTCTGACATTACACTCTGCCAAACTGACTTGTCAAATATGTAGGTAAGATATCAGTCAGAATAATGCAGCCATTAGCAATTAGTCTTGATTCTTTAAATTTCTAAGCTTTTTAAATTGTAATACATATAAAATTGTTACTAACAGCACTAGTTCCTCTAGTGTTAATGAGATGAAGCACCACCTGGCCTTGAAATCATAAATCATAGCTTGTGAGAAGATTGAGTTTCCACAATCAGCTAATAAAAATTACTTTTCAGATGTAAAATCATTTGTGGCTGCTCAAAATAAAATCGAACTCAATCTTTTTAAAGAGATTTTCATGATTTCCATACCAAGCTTCTTATGGACTTAAATCTTTAGAAGAAACTGTTGACAGTAGAAAGACAATGGATCCCTCTTTTTTTATGAACAACTCTTAAATGATACCACTTGATGAATGGCTAATATTTTGCATATTTATGAGCATTATCCAAATAAATTAATCTATTTCATGACATGTTTATTAATCATATCAATACCTGAGAAATTTAATCCATCATGCTTTGGAGAATGTAAAAATCCATTCTACAAAATCTAGGTTTAGTTGCCCTGTCAAGTTACTGCATTTTAAAATGGAAGATTCAACAAAGCTCTATGTGCTTCATTTATGAAGCATAATCATGAAAAAAATCCCAGGCCATGATGAAGAAAATATTTGAAGTCCCAATTTTCTTAAAAACCAGCAACCATTTCTCAGAAAGTATCTTCCTTTCATAAATGCATGAAGCAATACAAGGTAAAATTAGCATAAGACTGAAATATTTTCACCACATTATTTTTATACCTACTTACTCCTAATTGATACACCAACATTTCTGTAAAAGTTCAGAGGAATTACATGTTTTGAATTGTTGTGGCAAACAAGATCTAATTTGAATGTAACATATGAAGACAGAAAACCCCCCACTGCAATATAAGTAAATCGTGCTAGTAAAAAATATTTTTTTTAAAAATAAACAAACAAAATTACATAAAACAAAGAAATGGCATGCACTAAAGTTCATGCAAGAGATTTAAACTGAACAAAATAAAAACCAGTAACTGTAACCTAAATTTAAGAATACCCTCAATCTGGACTAGGTCTTTGTTTCCATTATCACTCTCACTACCAGAAAGCTGCAAATTCTCCTCTACCGCTGATTTACTGATAATTTCAGGAAATCTCTGTTCTTTTCCAATTTGAACTGCTTTTGTATGTCTTTTAAAACTTCTGCATGTGTGTGTATACTCTGGATTTCCATTCTGAGATGTATTGAACCTTTTTATTTTTGTATTTTCTAGCAGGGATAGCAAATTAATATATTTGTCTCTCTTTCCAGATAGTAAAGTTTTGATAGGTTTGACATTACTCCTTTCAACGTCTTCATACTGCACTGAAGACCTTACCAATTGGCCAGGTTCGTATTTCAAATACACATTTTGTGATTCTGAACTATTCCTTTTTCGACGCCTTCTTAATGTTGTCTTCTTGTCGAAATCAAAACCAGATTGTTTATCCTTGATTTTTGAAGACAATGCAGCCATGGTATTGTCATCAGTGAAATCCTTACCAGTTTGTTTGAACTCTACATTAGTTCTGCTTCTTGTATGCATCATCATATCCAAAGGTTTTGATAACCCTGACTTTTTACAAGTAATAATGATTTCTTTCTTGTCCCCATGCTTTTTCTGATCTATATGCACAGATTTACCCCGTGACATATTTTGCTCAATTTCTTGTGAGGACTCAGTTTTAGCATAAGAGAATGAATTGGTCCTTGATGGCACTAAAATAGTACAAACAACGCTGTCACTGTTCTGGGACTTGTTCAGATCTCTGTCTTCCAACTTCTTAATCTGATTTAGTGGGTCTTCCTCTTCTTCTTCGTGATACATCTCAATAAATTTGGAAACTCCTAGAAGCTTTGCTGTGGTGCAGACACCCATCTTCAAACAAAATTCTGCATTTACAATATCACCTGTACTATTGGACACTACATCTGATAAATCCATCATAATATCTTTACTGTTAGCGCTAGATACGTGGTTAACCAACTCACTCGGCACATGAGAATCCGCATCATTGTTCACTGTCCTATTAACAAGATCACTGACTGCATCAAACTGGCAATCATAGTTCTTAGTTCTCTTGTCTGGAACTTTTGAAACAAATGCTTTCTTTGATTTTTGCTCATTTATAAAACATTTATGAAAATCAGCATTCTTGTAAGTGGTGCTGGTTGCTGTTGCTGACTTGAAGCTACTTCCATTCTGTTGGATACTTAAATGATGTCCAGAGTTCTTAGTTCTTTCTAAATAACCAAAGATTTATTTGGAAAAAAGATGAAAATTCCCTAAAATTCAAATGGGTAAACCATTCTTGTCATATGAAAGCTTTTTGTTTCCCTGACCCACACTAATAATATACAACAATGAATGAACATATCTAAAAGAATTTACATTGTTCTGACTTTCCAAAAATAACCCTGATAATGGCATCTGTTACATATGTACCAAGCAAAATGCTCCTAGTAAGTATAATCCCAGCAAATTGTACAAATGACAACTTGATTTTAGAACATAAAATGTTTAAATTTTATGGAACAGGAGGCACAAACATTGAATTTAAAGATCAGTTTTTTTCGTTTAATAATAATCTTTATTACCTTCTTCCAAAATTCAGAAACTGGTGCTTAATAAGCATGCAAAGATTCGTGCTTTACGATAGTGTTAACTTTCATAAATGCAAAGTAAAGTCTCGTTTATGTAAATTCTATCTGACAAATGCTGTCAATAATATCAAATAAAAGTTTTATTGGTATTTATATTAATATAAACCCAATTATCAAGCTGCAGAGATATTTTGATGATTTTAATGGACACAGTTTGAATGAGAACGAGACTAAACTTTATATAAGCAGACAAATCTGCGGAATTTGCCGAAAGGAGCTCACCTGACCTCCGTAATGGGTTGGAATTGGATGAAGAGCTGCCAGAAGACACACTACCCTCACTGTCTGTGCTTATCCGAGGCATTTGTGACGTGCTTAGTTCTACACAAGGAAAGGGAGGAAGCAGCAAGCATCAAACCAAAGCATGCAATAAGCAACACACTTGTGTAATAAATGAACCTGTTCCACTCCCCAACCTATTTACCTAGTCAAATCAAAAATATAAAATAAAATTCAGAAATTCTAAACTACTCAAATTATTTTACATGCAATCTGCCAAAAATGATGATGTCAGTGCTTAGATTTAAAATATGGCATATACTATATGTCAATCTTCTTGGGATTTTTACCATTTGTGGAACATTTTTTTCCCTTCAATATCTGACACACTGGCTCTTCTATATCATAAACAGTATGGATCAAAATATACAACATATTATGTTACCAGTTGTACAGTGTAAATCATGAAATAGTCATGAAGTGGATCCAAACTTAAGTAGCAACAATACTCCTAGTTCATTTAAATGTACTATATGGAGGACTCAACTTAAAGTTTGGATAAAACTGGCATCACTTTATACGAACATATTCTTTGTATTAAAAAAACAATAATTCCACATATATATGGCCAATGTAGATTCTAGCTCCAAGGTTAAACTATTCAGAGCTTAAGTCTGAGATTCAGCTTCCAATATCAGCCAATCAGAAATATTTTTAAAATGTCATTTTGTTTGTGATTGGCAAAAAAAATTATTCATAATCTCAAGCCCAAGAGCCTAATTTTATGATTGTCCAACCGTGTGCGTGTATGAGATTTGGATTTTTAATGTAGTTTTACAAAAAAAATCAATCATATAGCTACAATGTCTGCAGTGTGACAGTTTATAGTGATGTCTACCACTGGGACATCATGCTGCAGACACGTAGCATGATATCCCACCCATTATTCTGACACCAGGCCGACCAGTTATAACACTAACCTCTTAATGCTGAGCATCAAGCCTTCTGATACATAATGAGCCAGAAAATCTGGATCCATGTTCATTGTTCAACTCATCATTTCATTCAAACACGACAGAACCTGATCTGCAGTCTGATTATGTGCTGGCAGATCAAACTCTTTGCAATTCTCAGTTACAAGTGTTCTAGATATAGATAGATATGGTAAATTAGCATTTTATCATGTATGTTAAAATGTGTACTTTGAAGTACTAAGAAACCATTTATTTGACAGAAAGCAGTAATCTAACTGCCTTTAAGTTGCCTAAATGCTGAGAAATTGTAAGTGGGTAATTTCTTTGTGATTTGTTACTTACTGTGCTTTTTAATAATTGTGCCTACAGTGTTCCTCACATTAAAATGCTTTAGCATAGTGCAGTCCCTCACAATAACATAAGTATGGTCATTGATCCCATTTATGGGACGACTGGTTTTGATATTGAACCACCGTTTGTAATTTGACCGCAAATGTAATATGGAACATTTTAATGGTGTCCTTAAAGAGCATTATAGAGATGGACTATAGTATCTAATCGCAACTGGTTTACAAATGTGTGTGCTGTGGTATCTAAAGGCCATTCTTCTTCTATTGGATAACGAAAGCACGTACATGGTATCTAAAGGTTCATGTGTTCAATTAGTACACTAAGTATTGGATTAAAAAAATACGTACTCATGTACTTAATGGTCACTGTATTCAAAAGGTATAAAAAAAATGGATAACAAACATAGGTACTATGCCATCTTATTGCCAACTCGTCTACATATGCCAATTAGTATGCCAGCTAAGGGTCTGCAGATTACAAGCCAGATGCTAAACATGCACGAGGGCCACATGCAGAACATGTTGATAAAAACTAAAATCATTCGAAGCAACCCTTTCAAAGTCGAGATGATCAACAGTCAGAATATTATTCCTTCATTTTACTTTCTTTAGCCATTTCATTGCTTCTTGACCTTTTTGTATGAAAACAAAATTCACACAGGTGTTATATCTTTCACATTTTCCAAACAGTGGATTTTTTTTAAATGGAATCATGTTGATAAATTCAAACCATAGACATACTTGTATCATTTTTAGAAACCCTTCCTTTGAAATATAATTTTTATCAAATGTGATTTTTTAGTCCTACACCAGTCTTTCTTTATATTACTCCAACAGTTTTTTTTTATCTATCCACCAAAATCAGATATCTACTTTATAATAAATTTGAAACAAAAGGCTTATATAACTTAATAGTCTACCATTTAACTAAATAGGTTTCTTTTAGTAATGCACATTTTCTTTTAGTAATGCACATGAACATATTCTATGAAAACTATCTCCCAAGTTTATATCATGTTTATTGTACGTATGTGACTACCTTACTATAACACAGAAATTCTCTCTAAAAATAAAGATATAATTAAAATGCACCAGTCACTTGCTCATAATTGAAACTATCATCAATTCTGATGATAATAAAACCAAGAAATAAAAAATAAGGCTTCAAGAGCAGTACCAAGCTCGGACAATCTGGTGCAAGAAACTCATTAATATGTCTACTCCCCCTTACTTTCAAAATTGTCCAAGAACAAAAGTTTTTCAGAATTAAGGTTTGCTGAGTGGTAATAAACTCAGCTATTCACTTGCATTATCAACTCAAAGACACGTATGAATTTTTACTCATTACTTAAAGAGTCTTGAGGATATATGCATACAGTGAAAGTTTGATCAAAATCAATTACAAATATGCCTTATAGAGTGGTAAAAAGTACAGTCAATCTGATAGAAGATTACATCAATATGCATGGATCTCAATCATTATAAATGAATCCAAGATTTCAAGTCTGATCAAAACTGGAGGAGAAATATGACTTCCAGTGGCATCAAGCAGGCAATCAGCTTCAAGATCAACTCATAAATATACATACATCTTGCATATTACTGAACTTGTACAAGAGCTTAGATGTTTCAAATTTAATAAAAATCTAATCAGAAATATGGCTTCCAGTAACATACTCAGTCAGTTAGATGCAAGAACACCTAATTGGTATGCATGGATCTCACTCTTTATCAAACCTGTCCAAGATATGACTAACTAATGAAACCATATGATAACTAGATAAAAACAAATATTCCAACAACAATAATATTCTGATCAGAAATGTGGCTGAAATTCAGTTAAGTAACAAGCTCAACCAATCCAAGATCACCTCATTAGCATGCAAGAAATCGCACTAATTCATCTGAATCACCCCCATAGTGATAATATGCATGGATCCCATTATTTAACTCCTGTGAAACTGAGATGAAACTGATATCAGATCAGAAATATGAACTTGTTAGCAGTTGTTGATGGATAGACAACACATAACAGATGATATGGCACATGATGAACACTAAGCCGTGCTATGAGCTCATTCGGTCTAATGGCCAGGTGAGCTTAAAAAGGGCTTGACAATTTCTCATCTGGCAGTTCAGGACAAGTTCAAAATCCTCTTCTGGAGAGATGGAAGCAAATTTACAAGCATTGATAAGTAATGAAACCTCAACAGATTTAAAATCAGCAGTAACTTATTCAAAAATTCAAATGTAAATGTACCCGAAGTTCATGCCAAATTATGGGTAAGATGTGAATCTTCAATGTTTTTTTGTATAATATCTGAGATTATTTAATAGGGAAACCCTAAAAAATCTAAATGTGAAATAAAAACAAAAGTCATCAAAAATGCTGAGAATTTATTTATCTCAAGGCTCTGAAACCATTAATTGGATTTTTTTTTTACATCAACTGCACTAGTTATCTAATTTAAATATATTAATAAATTTTAGACTGATCATGTATGGTAAAACACTTCTCAGTTAATACTAATTTACCATTCCTATTGCCAAATCTAACTCAAGAATGTACATGTATTTAATACTTATAAATCTGACATACACACATACACAACACATATCTGGCACTTTAACTCAGCATTCATCTCTTCAAATATTTATCCCACCACATATCCTACTATTTTCCAAAAGTTATTTATTCGATCTATCTTGCACATTTTTAATAAGTATTGTCCAGACCACTCTACAAAGCATTATGGACACTTGTTTAATCAAGTCTTCTTAAAACAAAAGATACCCATGCATGAACCCAAATCAGATTAATACTACGAATAAGGCCCATAATTTAAAACTACAACAAAGATTTTATTTTTGACAATTACCAGACAATCACAGATTCAGTGATTTATTGTATAACATTCTTGGCTGCAAATATTCTGGACAATGCCATCATATTCCACTAATAACAACATGAAAATACAACCAATACCCCAAGTGCATCATATCATTTGCTCCATGTTTTATTATAAAAATGTAGCCCCCAATCCAAATATATTTTACTAATAAAAATAATTATAACTAATTCTGATAAAAAATATAAATATTCTTTGAGAAAAATGAACTACTGGAATGCTCAGTAAATGTTTTTGACATGCCCTGCCTTTTATACTTAATTAACAAGTCAGCTATACCACAAAGTTCAATCTTTTTTATGTAAGTATTCTTTTTTGGACACGTTTAGAAATAATATTTAGCAAAATTAGACAAATATTTAATCAACTCTACCACCAATAATATTGGCACCACTGTCATTAAAAGTAATGATTTTGTCCACCTAAAGTATATACTTTAAGGAAGTATAGCAGGAAATGTAAGAATCCCCATCTGAACTTTAGCTTTGTTAGTGTTTTAAGATTAGGACAAGCATTCTACACAAGAAGAGTATTCCAAACAGATGTTGGAATATGTGCAAGTAAAGAAAACTATATAAAGGAGAAACAGTAATTGCTAGCAGCTATGATTGACTCTATTAAGAAGCATTATCTTAAAGGAAATAGTAAACTTTAGCATCAAGTGTCTACACTAAAATGAAGCACTGAGGGTAAAAAAAAAAAAAGATCATGTATAGCACACAAGCTCTGATAGTACAATGTATACACAATGAGTGTCACTAAGCCAAATTAAATGTACTTTTGCTTTTATTTTCACCTACCAGATCTACTATCACTAGACCCTGACTCTGATGTTTCTGACAGAGATTCATCACTGCTGCTGATGCCTGATGTACTCTCCGACTCGGATGAGCTGCGCAGATGCTCTGTTCCCCGATACACCATGAAGCTGTCCTTTTTAGTGATGTCTGGTGGATCAGAGAACGATGGTAATGGTTCTGTCATTGATGACTGACGTTTTGGTGGTGATGGCCTACACTCCATGTCTTGCGAGGTAACGGCACTTGCTGATCTCTTTCTTGAGCCTGGACTCTTTGGAGACCTTTGTGGGGAGGGGGTCATAAGCTCCAACACTGGGGGTTGTGGAGAATCAGAAGGTGGTATAGGAACCTTGTTTTTGGGTGGTCTGCCAGGCTTACGTGCTGGTGTACTAGGAGCACTGGACCCACTATCCTTCCCATTATCCTTTTTGAATCCCTTTTTACCGAAGAGAACAGCCGTTCTGCGGTTAACCCCTCCAGTTGGTGGGGTCGATGGGGCTGACCTAGAGTCAGGAGTTTGCGCAGAAACAATAGTTGATTTATTGGAACTTTCAAGGTTTCTCTTCTCATCTGAAACAATGAAATGTAGATCTTTTGGGTGAAATAGCAACAGCATGCAAAATGAAATACAGTTGGCATTCCAAAAAACTGGAATCTTCTATCAATATCAACTTCACCTTTCCATCTAGTTCATATTTTTTCCAATATAACCTTTCTTTCCTTGAACTGCATTCAACAAGAGCAAAATTCAGTACTCAAATTAAGCAAAAAAGTGAGTTTGATTTTCAGACTCATATGTACAAATATAATTTGAAATACATCTGAAAAAATTAATGGTTTTGCAAAACACTTATGGAAACTGGACAAGAAACTGTTATGTAAATTTCTTTTCCATTTTTTTTCCTTCTTTTTTCAACCACCTAAATCCTTCAAGATAAAGTTTATTTAAAATCATTACATGATAGGACCATATCAACTGATATGGTGTCATGTGCTCTTATATATGGAAATTTCACATGCTGCTCAAATACAATTTAGTATAAAATTTATGTACCTAGTTGTCATTTCTTTTTTTTTTTTTTTGTGGGGGGGGGGATTGGTAATTGATAACAAATATCAATAATTCATGGTTTTTCACAGCACCCAGAGACTCTAAACAATCAAACTCTTTCTTTGTGCTGTGGCCAGCATCTACACAAATAGATTGTGCATTATCCCTATAATCTTACTGTTCTAAATGTGTACCTTCAACTACATTGTTTTTCTAAAATTTAAAACGTTGATGACAAAGCTTTCTCACCTTGCTGACGTGTTAATGTTGGCTCAATCTCTGATTCACTCCTGGTGCTCAGTGAACGGCCCTTGCCTCTACCTCTTCCTCTTCCTCGCCCCAAGGAAACACTCCTTGTCAGAGTTGGTGGGGGTGGGGATCTGGTTGACCTTGGGGACCTAGGTGTGGATGGTGTAGATTTATCCACAGGAGACTTTGGTGTAGTTGGTGTGGTGACCCTTAGAGCCCTAGAATGCTGCACCTCCTTTCTGTGTGGTGAAGATGGTGGACTGAGAGAACTATGAGAAGCAGTGTCTGATGCTATTGTGATAAAAAGAAGTAAAAATACAATTTTTATGTCTTTTTTTAATAAGTATATTATGGAAAAAACATGTTTTATATTATGAATTATATCAGAATATTTTTTATAAATGGATTATGTTGGTAATCTTTCTTGTCAAAGATACCTTAAACAAGCATTAAACGTTGATTGCATATTAGTCTGATTAAAATCAGATCTCCACTGTCCAACATGAAGATCTGACAGTGACCATTTAGGAGTCAGGTTCTGTTGACCTATATTATTACCATAACTGCTCATTTTATCAGCCAATCAAATGAATTCTTATATCTTCACATTTAGGAGACTGAATAGTATGGCTTGTAGAGCATCAATATGTGCAGCACAATTTGATTTCCTTGAATATTTCTGAAAGCTGCATTTCCATCGGCTAATTCAAAGGTCACGCAAACATGACCCCTAAGCAGTTGCTCTCAGATCTTCACGTATGACAGTGGAGATCTGATTTTAATCAGATTGGCTTTAGATGGTCAAACCTTAACAATTAAAACAGTACTTTGTAAAATCCTCCAAATCTTGACATGTTTAATAATAAAACAAAGTGCTGGTCATTCAAGTACCGAGATGGCAGAAAAGAAAATCTTTAATCATACTTATACATCAGTGCAGTGTTCTTTGCCAATAATATAAAAACTGCATATCAATGATCTATATAAACATACAACTATTTAAACCATCCAAAAAAACTTGAAGCAGGACAGGTAAATAATTTAAACTATATAGTACATCTGTATTTTGTCATGATTCAAGTTTCAAAATGTTCAGTAGAATTTAAAAATTAAAAATTAAAAAGAATGATGTGCAAATCTTCACGTTTCTCCCACATCCCATTTTTATGTGAGTCAAGTCTGAAGAAAAAAGGGTATAACTTTTCTGTAAAACAGCGCTACTCTTTATGATTGATCAACATGCATATCTTTAGATGATGACATTAATATGTACTATGTTTAACACTAATCAATAAAGAACTCCAAGACCTAATCCATTCACAAAATTCTGTCGTATATTGCATCCCATCTGTGTCATATCCAATCTGTAAATAAGGGTAAGAACTCTTACAATAATCAAGGGAGAAAAAAAAGGTATTAATATGAGCATCTTTATATAATCATAGTACATACCAAGTTTCACAGCAATCCATAAAAAACTGCACTACAAATTGTATTCACAAGATTCTTTATTCTACATTCAACTACAGTAATAAAAAAACAAAGGCCAATAACTCTTAACAAAAACTGCGAGAGTAGTTATTTGTTAATATGCATATCACCAAAGGATAGCCATAATATGTACAAAGTTTCATGCCAATCTACTGAGAACCTAGACTAGTTATGTTCACAAGATTTTGTTGATATACACATCTTCAGGTCATAACTAAAGTATGCAGCAATTCAGAGATTCCTCAAAAAACAAATGGACTAGTATGATTTTGCCATTCACTGTATAAATCTGCAGCACAAAAGGGTAATAACTCTAACAAAAATTGCAGGTTAGGTAAGTTCTCAATACAAGTATTTTCAAATGATGACTGACATTTCATGGCAATCCATAAAAAACTGAGACTAGCTGTAAGCATTTCACTATGCTCCATGCCAAAAACATCAATAATTCCTTTTCTTAAAAAAAAAACAACAAAAAACAGCCCACTGCAAGAATAGTGATTTGTTAATATGCAGATGAAATTAAGTAGTACACCTTGGAAGTAATGCGAAATTAAAGTGATAACCTTGATAAAAAGTCTTTATTCTGTGAAATTTTCTGAGAGAGTGCAGTTTGGCTCCAAGGAAGTCTAGGAAAGAGGAGTGCTTTCCTCGTTAAACAAGGGACCAGGTGTCTGTCTTGTGAGAAAGACAGGGTTTAGTGCTGGATGCACAAGTTCTTAAGTTAACAGCATTAAGGTATGTAATTTTGATTTCACATATTTTATTATTCAATCGTTTTATATGACCAGGTGCCATATTATGTATCTTTAATTCAGTTTCATCATAATGTGCTGATCCTTGAGTTACTATGCAATTTTTCTTTCAATTTTACAGTTATTAGTTCATTAGCAGAACTGATTTCAAATAATCATATGTGCCAGATCTCATAGGGTTGTATGAAATATGAAATAATTTCCTTTCTCAGGATGATTCTGATTATCATGAGCAAACAATAACTACCTATTATATTTGCTTTTGTACTGTTTAAATAATCTGGAAGTGAGTAAGGATCTGTGAATTTTATGCAATAGTAATCGAACATGTAGTAGCATATGGTAAATGTTCGATAGAGGGCTCACGTGGCAATTTATGGCAAGGTACTAATGTAGGTAAGCTTTAGACAGTGTCTGAATAGCCAGTGGGTCCTAAGCAATGTAAGTGAAGGAATTTTAGTACATCTTGGCAGTTGTACATAAAAAAAATTTAGGGATAATTTTGTCCTTTAAGGAAAGTTTTTTTAGGGAGAGGGAGACTCGACAGTCTGAAGACAGAGTCCAAAAAAAGAGAAATGACAAGTGAAGTCCGAAAAAAAGGGAAGTGACAAGTAACATCCAAAAGGGAGAAATGACAAGTTCAGAGTAAAATCTAGGAAGTCCAAGAAGGACAAGGCAGTTGTAATAGGAAAACTCGAAATAGGAAACTGAACATGGTCGAGAGGAAGATGATGCAATCAGTCGTGGACATTGATGTCTTTTCACCACTCATTTTTTGTGTGAAATAAATCCAAATTTGACACTGCTCTTAAATCCAGTTGATATCATTTAATTTGAATTGAAATTACCACTGATTAAATTTGTTATTTTTTTGGTCTTTGGTTTTTTGTTCCAATAATCTTGCCCAGTTCTCTGTTGATAGTCTATCTTTCACTTACACTAGGTCATAATAATATATCAATATAGTTAAATCCTATTAACTACCCCTCTACTAAGAGGGAGACGTTACATTGTGCAATATAATGTTTAAATATTCATGTGGGTTATTATCTCTGTTTTCCCTTTTCCTGTAAACTAAGCTGATTTATGTTTATTTCTGATGGGCAACATTTCCAACACATGAGCATCACAAGTTCATGAAGACTTTTTTCATTCAATAGCATATTTGCCCTTGGTAACCATCTATTCCAGTGGCCTAGTGGTTAGAGCATCTGCCTCAGATGCAAAATGTTACAAGTTCGAACCCTTGCTAAGTCATACCAGACTTACAAACATGGCACTAACAGCTGTCTCACTAGATGCTTAGCATAAAGAGATTAGTGTTAGGACTGATTGGCCTGGTGTCAGGATAATGAGACTGTAGTACAAACAATGATTGTCTGCAATTAAAGTTATTAACTAGTCCAAGTGATTTGGGTTCATTAACAATTTTGGGCAATTACTGCCATTTTTGTAATTTTAGAGATTGGTTCAAGCATTATTTTAAAGGGAAAATATGGACTATCTTCCAGATTTTCTGATTTAGAATTATATGAATAAAGATATTTAATTGGGATGGCATTCTCATATCAAAGACAATCTGATTTTAGAACAGTATCAATATTAGATATGGATCATGTTTGGAGACAAAGTTTCAAGGGAAACTTGTCACCACCATCATTAATTGTACAAAATGAACACACTGTTGGTGTTTACCTAATGAAAAAAAACTAGAATGCAACCAAAATGGAAGTGTTCTTTATAGGCAAGCAAAAGAATATAATGCAACCTCTAAAATTTACCTACCTAGACACTGTAATTGCAGAGCACAATTGTGAAAATAAAGATATTAATTTTCAAACAATATTCATCAACATATATGATTATTATTTCAACAATCTTCTGCCGCCCAGATATTCAGGTCACTGATGGTAATCTTAATATCCTAATACAAAACAATAACATTATGAAATATTACATAATATTGGAACAGCATCAAGATGACTTTGAATTTAATCATGGAGCTACTTGTAAAATCTTAGTACATGGTTACACAATGGAAAAATTCTGTTAAAAATATGAGACTGTAGAAAAGTTAATAGTTGTACCTGTCTCATGAGTACTTTCATCCATATCTGCATCACTAATGCTGTGTCCCTTCTCAATTGCAAGCTTACGACGAACTTTGATTATCTCCTTTCTGATTCTTTTGGCTAATTTTGATCTCCTTTCTGTAAAGAAATAACATAAATTAAAATTACAGACGTGATTCATATAAAACATTCTTAATCATTAAAGAAGAAAAATGTATGCACAAATAAAAGGTATTATATTCAAGTCATAAGGAAATAAAATCTGAACTCCAGTACAAAAACTTACATAACACACATTAAACAACCAACAAATGTAACTAGAAAAGGAGTTTATGGAACTCTTCTTGTTAACTAAAATGCAAAGATTCAAGTAACTAATGCATATATACACACATTTAACAGCACATCAAAACGACTACAAAGGTACCAATTTGTTTCTGGAACAAAAATCTAGACGACCTAGAAGCCATAAGAACTCTTGTACAAAAGCATAAATACACACAATTTGCCATTGCTGTAACAAACCCAGCTGAAAATGGTTATAGCACTGGTTAACAAGAATAATAAGTGATTCACGAAAAACCATTCTGTGGGAGTCAAGCACAATCACTGTCCCATCATGTGATGAAAACCATGTCAGATATTCTTAAAATTTCTAGAATATGAGCTCAATATATAAAATCAGTGCAATTGTACAATTTCAGGGCAAAACTCTTCGAAAACAGTACAAGTTAAATGATTGATCAACATGCATACATTCTGATTAAACAGGTAACAAGTTTCACACCAAGTCACTGAAAACTGCAAATGTGTTTGCAGTTATCAAAGAGGACCATAATTTACAAACATTATGACAGCATAAATAATGACCATATTGTACCAAGTATCATAGTGATCTACACAAAACTACAAGTGTAAGTTCGAACTACTTCTGAGTCTTACCAAAGACTTATAAAATAAAAATGGTACTATCAGCTGCCTCACTTGGCTCTCAGCATTAAGAGGTTAGACATCATTATAAACCACTGCAGACATCACAGCAATACGACTGATTTTTAAAATAAAAACTACATTAAAAACCAAACACACACACACACACACACACACAATTTTATTGTACACTGCATTAAGCTTAAGGTAATCTATCAAGATTAAAATAAACAGCACATTATACATCTGCCCATGTCTAACAGTCTTCCATGTAGGAGCTAGAAGGTCAAGGTTGCCACGGGGTCTAAATGACCCATACCTTTGGTCAAGGTATTTAATCTTGTGCAGAAACAATTATTTTGTTACTTCTAGACCACAGAATAGATAGGTTCCTTCAAGTGCAAGCCATCCAAAGGTTTAGTCAAGCAACATGCTCAAGAACTGTTATTCTGAACAACCAATTTTTCATTCAACGACAATGATGGTTAGAATGTCTGCTTCAGATGCAAGAGGTTGTGCGTTTGATCCCCAGCCGAGTCATACCAAAAATTTACAAAACATGGTACTAATAGCTGCCTCACTTGGCGCTCAGCATTAAGAAATTAGTGTTAGGACTGGTTGGCTTGGTGCCACAATAATGTGACTGGGTGGGAGATCATGTTACATGCCCAAGAGCTAGACATCACTAAAAACTGCCACACTGCATATTGTAGCAATTTGACTGAAAAAGTGTTAAAGCTGTATTAAAAATCTAAATCATAAACAATAACTAACACACACAACAATGATCCTAATCTTGTAGATGTCAACTCAAAATAATTAGACCTCTTCTATACTATAAAGTGCAAGCCCACTAAAAACAACTGCAAGGTATGCTGTTTAGAAGTTATAATGCAAAGTCAACTTTCTACTTTCATAGTGACCTTGCTCTTTGACTTCTCCAAATGCACGTCATCCACAAAGTTTACTCCAGATTTAAGATGTAAAACTCAAGTTGTTTCCAATACCAGTTTTCTTCTTTCAGTCAGTGACCTTGATCTTTTACTTTATGATCTGAACATCAATAGGTTTCTTCCATACTTCAACTGCAAGCCATCAACAAAGTTTACTCCTGATCTGCTTTGCAAAATTAAGTTACTGTCAGGAAACCATTATTCTTCTTACAGTCATAGAGATGTTAATCTCTGACTCCCAATTCAAAACATTTCATTCTTAGCCAATAAGCAAGTCATTGATAACCTCTGATGAAGGTACAGTGAGGAACTAAATTTTGTGAAGAAATAATTTCCTTTTTTCCGCCAGTGACTTTGTCAATGGCCTTTTGATTCTAAAATTGTTAAGCTTCTTCCTTATGTGGCTTACGTAACAGCTGAGAACTGTACTAAATATGCTTATGAAGTATCATAACACATGTAAACCATCTTACACTCTTTATTTTATTTAAATTTTACTTATTGTATTATTGTTTGATTAATATTCTACCTAAAACTAAAGGTAACATCTTATTTGCTGAGTCTCCTGTTCATAACTAACAAAATTTGATCAGGAAAATGGTCTCCAAAGATTTATCAAGCTCAAACTGATACAAGATCACTTTTTTTTCATCATTATATGTGGTTCTTGTCCATTTTTTAACTAGCCTTAAATCTTGATGATTGAAGTAACTATTCAAAGTTTACTAAAAACTGACTCAGAAACAATGAGTGGTAACAAGGTCAGCCAACCAGATGCTAGACCGCCTCATTAATATGCATAGATCGTGATCATCAATGAACTCATCCAAGATACTGATGACCTCGTTAGTTTATGTGGATCGTACACATTATCGAGCTCAACAAGATTGTGATGTAAACATGAAGTCCAAGTTTGTTTATAACTGGATGAGAAATACAAGACTACACAGTTGTAACAATGCAAGTCAATGAGGTGAAAGATCACTGCATTAATATAAATAGATCTCACTAATTATCAAACTTGTTAAAGATTTTGAACATTTTTAAACATATATTCCTACTCTGATTGAAACTGGATCAAAAATATGAACTCCAGAGTGGTAGAAAGCAAACTGTTGCCAGCCAGCCATCTGAGTCACTTAGTAAACTTCAGAAACTTTTACCTTTATCATTACTGCGGAACTTACTGGACAAAATGGCCATGTCCATCTTTTCGAGGAGAATATTGAGTTGTTCCTCTAGAGGAAGTCCATCCTTTTTCTCAAGAAAACTATCAACTGAAAAATTTAGGAAAAAGATGACATTTTATTTCTTTGGTTAGATAATTGGTGTTAATTTGCACTTAATTTCATGAATTCAAAATTTTGGAGACTGCAATCTATACTGTGGCTCTCTTGAACTATCCTAAAAATAATGCCAATAATTTCAGAAAGCAACAAAAATGTCCTTGTTACGTTTTTCAAAAGTTTGATTTTTGCATCAACAAACACAAAGTACAACTCAAATTTGAAGACCTATTTTATTATTATAATTTAACAGGCGTTCTGAGGCGAGCAGCGTCTTACCACAAGGTGCCATTACTGTATTGGTTTTGGAGAAGACTTTTATGACAGCATCTCAGTGTTGATGCTATCACTACCAGGAAAGTAATATGAATGCAGACAAGACAAAAATCAAATTTCATAATAAGAAATAAAAGTTTTAAAAATATTCCTGTTTACAATAAAATTAAGTGGACTCGACAGTGCTTATGTATACCCATGCAAAAAGCTCATAGGCAACTAAACTAAAAGCTGGTGATGACAATTACTGTCAAATGTTCCATGTGAGTTTCTCCATACAAATTGAATGATTATGACGCTCAATCTTCCCTTTCTCCATTTTCATCTGAGGCCTTACCTGTGTCAGATATTATGAAAAGAACTTCTTCAAACCTTAATATGTGCATTACATTTACTTTGCCAGTGTTTTGGGTATTTTCTGTGCCAATGTGATTACTGGTTGCATAACTACTATCCCTACATATTAAGACCTTGACAATGATATTTATGTTTAGGGTGTCTAGATCTTAAAGCCCAAATAAAAAAATTCAGGAATATATCACACACTTAGCAGTGCAGATCTGTGCTTTTATACAAATTAAACTAATAATGTTTTAGTCTGACTTTACTTACTCTGATGTTTTTTCCTACTAAATTCAAACTCCCATACACGCAAATGTACATGTTTTCATTTTATATTGACCTACATTTTAGTTGGCTGGAATGTGATGGAACCCAGGAATACATAAATCAGTTGATAGGATGATAATAATCTTGAACAAAATGAAGCTATCTAAACACTTTCTTTAATATTAATATATTTTTTTTAATTCATTTTGTTAAATAAGTATACTTAAACTTAACCTGATTTCAGCTATCCTGGCTTCCATTGCATTCCAACCAACTGAAATGTAGGCATTAGCAACTTGAAGAGGTCAATTTCTTTTGTGAGAATTGGACATTATTAGAGAAAAGACTTCCGAGTTAAGTAACGTCTGACTAAAACATTATGAATTTACTTTGAATAAAAGCATGTCATTATTAGCTGCCAGCTGTGTGAGATATTCCTGAAAACTTTACTTTTGTTAGTCAACATCAAAATGCTACGAAGTACCACTATTTAGGCAGTAAGAGCTAGACGCTCTAAACATAAATATTATCATCAAGGTCTTACATGTAGGACTAAATTATAACATCAATAAAAATAAATTTGAAATTTTACAAAAACTTTAGGACAGCAACTTACTACAAATTAGACTTGCATATATCATATTTCAAACTGCATACTGTATTAAATTAATGACCATCTTCATTTTTTTAAACTGGATTTTTTTTATATCATGGATACAAAGAACTTCGTTGGTGAGGGTTTACTGTAGAAATATACCAGAGTGGTAATATCCAACCATATGTAACATCTTCAGACATAAGATTGTAATGATGGTTAATTTACCTATAAAAAAGCAGGTTCTTTATTTTATCTATTTCTGCATTCAAACATGAACTTTGTGGAGTTGACAAGCCAGCTGTCTAGTTTGGGACCATAAGCTGCACCCACGTTTTTTACTGTCACTTAATTTTGGTTTTAAATCAATTTTCATACATCTCCAATACCTCTGTCATTTTCAAACATGATTATGATTGTGATTTAGTTAAAATTGCTACCTAGGCAATTGTATTAATATATTTAATCACAGATTTTCTCTAAAAATTAGTACTGTTTGTCATCAACTGTATAAGTTATATAATACTATCTAGGTGATACTGAGTAGCTAATAGAAACATGCCATTAGTTCAGTCCTTAACTAATTGCACAATTCATGTAGAAAAAAAAGTTTTTAAAGTGTGAATACCTGAAGCCTACATCTTGTTGTTTCAAGTTCATTTTTAACAATTTTTTAAGTTGCACCTTTTCTTTGATATGTAAATATGTATATTAGTCTTGACATTTTAAGATTTGTTCATCCTGATGGAGAGAAAACAGTAGGGATGGAGAGAGAATATGAAGAAAAATTAAATAGGCCTTGATATGGAAATACAATTTTTGAAAAACATTTATGGGTAGATCTAAATTTTCTACCAGTGATGTATTAAAAATTCTCATCATGAATATAAAGTGTGTATTTACAATCATCCAGGATAAGTGGATCATGTGATTTCTCTTCTGGTGGCTCAGGTAAATGGAGACCAGTCTCAGGATCATAGCCCACTTTTTCAATCATTCTCCTGGATGCCCGTATTATTATACCACACTGCCAAAAAAAAAAAAGCCAGACACAAATTACAGTTAAAACATTATAATTATTTGGAATTATTGTATTGTCTTTTTTTTTTTTTTTTTTTTGAGAGGGAAGAGTTAACAACGGTTTTCTGCACTTAATAGGCTATACATGGTGGCCAGTATAACTGGTGGAGGAAGAACTCAGGAAAACCCCAGTAACAGTTTTATTATGGCCATATTAACCTCCTTGAGATACATCCATATAAATACTTTTATAAGTGTTAACACATTAACCCCTATTGCTGAGTTTACAGAACATAAGGCAGTAGCCTACTTCCAAGGTCTGTAGCGTCAAGGTCATGCATGATACACTAAAGTGGGTGGTATTATAGAAAGGTAGACTGATTTAGCTCTACAATGACTCCAAATAATCTGGATATTTTAGTTGCACTACAAAATACTGAGGGAAAAACATAATTTTTTGGACTCGTTTTTTTGTCCAGATTTTAGACTTTATGGCCACATATCTATTGCAGTGTCTGAAGCGCACACAGACAGGTGAACCTGTGCAAAAAGTAGATACGGTGGACATTTTGAATAAGGAGTCTTCTCCATACAAAAATTATGGGTCCTTTAAAAAAACACAACCAAAAAAACAACTCCAACTTTTCACCTTCTGCTCATGCACCAGCAAATTAACTAATGGAAACACTTATTTTTAGCACAACTAGGCATTGGTTTAATGGAATATTGCTTGGAAGCCTATGTATTAGGATGTATTCAGAAATAGTCCCCAAAATGTTTCATACTCGCATTTCACACGAAAACAGCAAAAACCTCCAGGGGTTAATGTGTCAAGTGAATTAGGGTCCAAGATATTGAGGGAGTAATGAAAAGAGATACATGAAAATACATTTTGCTGAATCATGAAAATAATATCAAAGTATCATGTAGTCTTGATACACCCCGTTTGTTTGTACCAAACTATCTATTATAAAAAAGAAAAGAAAAGCACATATGAGATAAAAGATGCACAGAACTTAGTTCATTTATTAATTTATAATTTCAAACCTGATTATGCCCATGGGGGTCCCTAATACTGTTATTATCTGCATGTTTCACTCCAAATTAAAGTTTTCAGTGTAAAAACTGACAATGCTCTTCAGTCATTTCAAGGTCCTGGACAAGTCCATGATGAGTGAAGGGGTATATGCATTTACATAGAAGGAAAATACTATGTTATCTGCTTCTAATATTTATAATGTTAAATCAGGGGCACCGAGTGGTCTAAAGCAATCTCCATTACAGATCACTGCCATCTCACCTCTGTCTGCATGGGTTCGAGTCTCAGAATCGGCCAATGTGGATAAGTGAGAAAGCTTGCCAGTAGCTTCTTGTGGGTCGTGGTTCTTTAAAGGGGTTTTCCCGGGTTCTTCCTATACCATTAATACTGGCTGCCATGTATAGCATATCGTGTGCTGAAAAATGGCGTTAATAACAACAATGTTGAATCAACGAAAGGAAAAGATTGGCAACTACAAATTTGCCATTCACTTGGATTTAACAAGTGATATTTTCTATGTTCATGTGTGCAAGGAGATACAACTAAAAACTCAACATTATGGTAATTTACGAAATTATCCAGCAGTTACTAAATAGGATGTACTACATCACAATGTTGGCTGAAGAAAAGAGACTCTCCCAAAGTATACACAATATGGTGCCGTGTTAATATGCAAAGTCCGTTAAGCACGAGAGGTGTAGAGAATGCCAATGTTAGGGCCACTGGTCAAAGCCAAGTTAGAAATTATAAATCAATGAATTAACTGATTATGTGGTTTAAAGCACTTTCTGTTATAGATCACTGCCATCTCACCTGTCTGCATGGGTTCGAATCTAAGATTCGGTTAATGTAGTTATGTGAGAAAGCTTGCCAGTAGCTTCTCATGGTTCAGTGGTTCTTTCCCTGGGGGGGGGGGGGGGTCACGGGTTCTTCCTCCACCAATAATACTGGCCACCATGTATAGCCTATCGTGTGCTGAAAAATGGCATTAAACCCAACAACAGGCTGACTATGTTCTCTGTACTTTTTTATCACATTAAAGATCTCCATTACTGAAATCAGTAGGGAGAACAAACATGGAGGTATATGTAGACTATAGTTTGGTATGATCTAGTTACTCTTCTTGAAATGCATTAACATACCAAATCTCATCAGTGTAAGTTAATTATTCTCAAAGATAATGAAGGAATAATGAACAGATAGATAAAACTACAAGTCATTTAAGCATGAATATAGTCTATGTTGTGGATAGAAATGAATAAACAAATAAACAAACATCCTTATTAATAGATGAACACACAAAAACAAATGGACAAAATGCTATATCCCCTCCCAACATCATTGGCATGGTGAGAAAAAAACAAGAAATGCTTTTTTTTGTAAATTACAGAGGAGATTACAAAAAAGAAAATATTCAGTGATTTTAATAATAAAAGATCATACGAGGCACAGCTTATACACTGCCTCATGGAATTCCTGACTGACTTAAAAAAAAACACTAATAGATGAGGATGCAGTTAGTCAATTATATGACCCAGGCCTGGGAATCCATAAAACTGGATCTGAGCCACAAAATTCTATTTTTCATATTCCATCACAGAATGTCAAACCATCTGCTGCAAGATAGATATTAAATTATCTGCATGATATCACTGTTGCATTTTAAGAAACCAGTATACCATGAAAATTTTTATGTAAACGGCAGCCTGTTATCGAAATAATGATTACTCATTACATTCTTTAAATTCTACCAAAGCTGGCATATGTGATACCTGGCTCTGTTACTTAATGATTCCCAACTTGTATACCTGATCTCTCAGCTTGACAGCTGTTCTGTAGTACAAGGTATCCTTAGCGTTGTAAGCCATGCAGTTTTTAATCATAAGCTGGAAGTCAGCCTCGAAGTCTTCAATTGACTTGTACTGGTGGGTGTCAATCTTGTTCCTCATAGTCGAGAAATCCATGGGTTGCTCAATGTAATTCAAGTAGTCAGGAACCTGAGGAAGAGAATGTCATCAAATGAGTTTGTTTTTGTTATGTTTTAACAGCACCATTTACACATTATTAGCTACGTCAATCCAAAGAATGGGATCTAAGTGCTTATTGCATAACATAATGAGACAGCTGTGCTGAAATGGGTGGGTACTGAACCTGCAACTCATGTATAAAGGGTAATGCTTATCAACTGAGCTACTATGGCTATCTGTCAACAAACAAGCAGGGAAAAGAAGGTTGGTCGAAGAGGTTAAAAAGAGTCGATGCATCTACATTCTACATTTGCAAGCCATAAACAGAGGAGTTCCTCCAAGTGATTGAAACCCTACTGGGCAATATAAACAAGTGCTGAAACCATCTTTGACATCTCCAGTGATAACAAGATTTTTTTAATTTGCTGCTGTGGTGGGCATATTGACACCAGTTTGATTCAAGCCAAGCCAAATTACATAATTAAAAGTCTTTAGGTGAAAGCCTCATGTTTTATCCCCATCCTTTTTGGAGAATCAAAACCATTTGATTTACACCACAACCATTGTGGAAGCCATATTTTGTATGTATGATTGGCACCAATTGCATTTAAGACCAACTACTACTAGATATAAAAAAAGTCTACTGGTGAAAATTCCATGCTGACATAACCATTTCTTTGAGAAAAGTTGATGAAACAATACATTATTTTCAATATGGTCACCATTGGGAGGGGGGACAATATTGGCGATCAATTTGCATCATTTCCACTTAGCACCAACCAGGCACCATAAGAATGAAAATCCCATATCAAAATGACTTCTTTGTAAGATGAGTAGCAACAACAAACTGTTCAAGATGGTCACCATGATGGACATCAGCTCAGCATTATTTTATTTTAGGATGAACAAAACATTATATGAAGTCTTGGGGTGAAAATCCCATGGTGATTAGGGCATAACCGATTAGCATTTTTCTACTGATTTCCGATTCTGGATTTTGGGCATGAAATTTTTCCGATTCTGCATACGATTCAATTAATCAGAAATGCTAAAATTTCATCTTCCGTTTCCGGGTTTCTAGTATCTGGTTTTGCTGTGTCTAGCATGTTACTTAGTACTTTACCATATCCGGCTTCATTTCCGGTTTCACCCGCCAGTTCAAATAGATTGTCTCACAGTGTGGTTGTGTTGACCATATTGGACTTTTCTGACTTCTTATTGAACTTTATTAACACACTATCGAATGACATGCAGTGTTAGACACGGTGCTATAGAAATTCAACTTTATTATTTTATTATCCGAATCGGTCGTTCCTTGTCCGACTCTGATTAATCGAAGTTCATACTATCCGGTGGAATCTGATTTCCGGATCAAAAGTCGGTTATGCCCTAATGGTGATATAACTATTTGCTTTGCTGAAGTAATAATAATAGGATTGTCAAAATGGCTGCTATGGTGGCCTTATTGAATAGCAGATATTCACCACTTTAATTGCTTTTAAGATGGCAAAAGAGGCCAGCTTTATAGGACCAAACAAAAGCCAAGTTTTTATTTTTTTATCCGACATTGCCGTTAAAGCCTGATGGCATGATTAACTTACTGTTTGAACAAAGTATGGGTTGGAACTGGCCGCTAGCAGACATAAATGATTAGGCAGGACAATTAAAGCCTGGTGGTAAGATCAACTAATTGTTGAACAAAGTATGGGTTGAAACTGGCAGCTTGTTGACATAAATGATTAGAAAACAAAAGATTTGTTTAAGCTGGGACCATGAGCTTCTGTTGACATATACATTTATTTTTCTATCTTGACGTCGACATAAGCATGACAATTTTGGTAATAATAGTTAATCAAGGAACTGGGACTTTGCTTTTTTGTCAACATAGATGGCTTGTCGACATAAGTGATGTTGATATAAATGGGTAGGACTGTAAATGATGTTTGAAGAAGAGTACTATGAATAACACATTATACTCCTTCCTCATGTTTAACATTGCACTCTATGCAGGAAGTAGCATAGCATGGCAAGGTTGACTTGGAACATTATTGACAAATGGGTTTCAATGACCTTTGGTCAAGATATTCAGTCCTATACCCACCCCACAAAAAACGTGATGAACAGAAACTATTAATTTCCTATCAGGCTCAGTATGACCTTGATCTCTGAAGTTTAGCTCTCAAAATTTCCTGCTCAAAGTGCTGATCATCCACAAAAGTTTTGCCAAGGAACATATTTGAGAAGAATTACTATGCAAAACCAATTTTACTTGAGTCACAATGACCTTCATCATGGTCCTTTTGAACCAGAAATCAGCATATACCTTTCTTACATTAAGTGAAAGCCCTCTACAAACTTGGTTAAGGCTGTTGTGTGTACGTCAATTCGATGATGACCACTCTAGTCATCCTAGGGATGGAGGAACTGGTTCTTGTCTGTGCATGTGCAGGTGACTGACGAGGCCAACCCTTGCATGGAATGTTCGTTTGCATCTGGGGCAGGGGATGAATTGGAAATCTAATGGAGGGTTGATGACTAGGGCTGTCAAAAACCATGGAAAACTTCACCATGGTACCCGTTACACTGTTTAACGGGTAACCAGGTACTCATTAGAACATGAAAGACATGTACAACCCTAGACCAACAAATTGTTCTCCGCCTCTTTTTATATTTTGTCTGGCGACAGAGACCAACCGTGTAATGCACTACTCGGTCTGAAGCGTCTGCAACTGTGGTAGCTGCAAATGATTGGACCGCATGCTATTACTTAATAAATTTATTTAGACTAACCGTTGTACCCAGACGGTAAGTATAATCACTATTCTAATGATCCACTGCATTAAATCCTTTAGAACACTCACTTTTTTAGTATAAATCCATGTCAGAACAGAACACCTGTGTATTCATTGGCAGTTCAGCTGCTGTTCTGTTCGACTGGCACAACTTAGAGCCTTTGTGCCGAGAGGAATACCACGTGACTCGATTGCTTGCTGTTTGCTCCCAGTGACATTTCACCTTTTGACCCAGATATCAAATCTTGTATCTTACCAAGCAATTAATAGTTCAGAACTGTTATGTAGAAGTTGCTGTACAAAAGCAACTGCTCTTCATCCAGTTATACACTCCGGTGGCCTAGTGGTTAAAGTGTCCGCCGTGGAAGCAGGAGGTTGTGGGTTCCATCCCTGGCCAAGTCATACCAAAGACTCAAAAATGGTACTAACAGCTGCCTTGCTTGATGCTCGGCATTAAGAGGTTAGTCTTATTACTGGTCGGCCTGGTGTCGGGATAAAGTGACCAGGTGGGACATCATGCTACATGTCTGCTGCATGATGCACCAGTGCTAGACATCACTATAAACTGCCTCACTGCAGACATCGTAGCGATATGACTGAAAAATTGTTAAGCTATGTTAACATTTCTAATTATTCAATCAATCGATCAATCTTCTTCCAGCTCATGTCTTCGACTTTTGACATCAAAGGCAAATTTTTTTACTGAAGTATTAAAAGTAGGTCACAAATAATCTGTTTTGATATTCCTAGTGTAGTATTAATCAGAATGATAAAGTATTAAAAGTAGGTCACAAATAATGTTTATATATCACCAGTGTAGTATTAATCAGAATGTATTTTAAAAGCTTTAACATCATACAATGTCACAGAAACCCACCTAATAAAAGATATGTATATTGTTATTAAAGAGTAAAAAGTATGTCATGGTGAAATATTTCTCAGTAGTTATGTAGCAGTCAAAAATAATGTATCCACACTGTAAGTTTCATGACATGTACAATCAATGAGTGTCCCAGAAACTGAACATAACATAACAAAGTGCACATGACTGCTGAAGTATGACAAGCAACTCATTGTGACCTACTTGTGACATTATAGTATAATGCTTCACATCATGCATTCATATAGTTTGATGACAAAACAAATAACATTATCCCAGAAACTAACCAATTCATACAAATGTGCATATTGACATGAACGTAAATAAGTTGATCAGTGACCTATTTTGGTAGCATATTAATACTCTGGATGCATGCACATGCCTATGTTCACGACTATACAAGCAACAGTGTCACATAACTGACCTATCATAAATGTGTATATTATCAGGAGTATGAAAAGTAGGTAAAAGTGACCTATATTTGGTACACTGGCATAATAATTACTACAGATGCAAGATAATGTATTTAATGGATGTACAAGTGTCCCTGAAACATGAAAAGTACATTATCACTGAAGAATGAAAATTAAGTCATAGTGATCTACTTTTATTAACAGAGTGAAGTACTCGGAAGAATAAAACCCATGAGGTTTATGACTGTACAAGCAACTGCATTTAAGAAACAAACCTGAAAACAATGGTCTAAATTTGTTAATGCCTACAAAGAGATACTCATGATATTATGGATATAGCAAAAGCTCCTTTCTCTGTAGTACTGTGTAGCAAAAGCATGGGTTCAATCAGGTATTAATGCTAAATAATAAAGTTATCACGTTTTCTTATCAATGTTATCATACTGTAATTTTGCAGTAAATGGACAAGTACACAGATGTAAGCTACATTTTCATGTTCATCTGTTGTTAATCTGAAAAACATTCTTTCAACATACTGTTTCATATAAAATTAATGTCATCACTGGTTGAGTTTAGTTCATATAAGCAATATATAACATCACTTGTCTTGTATATAAAACCCTTTGGATGCTAAAATGTATAAATGCTAAACCAGAAGCCCCTATGATCATAGGTACCTCATCCAATGAAACAGGCTTGGCAAAAATACCAGTGGGATCCTTCTCCATCATCTGATCTACAGTGTATCTCAGAAGAAACAGAAATGGCTGCAGCTGCATCTCTGTGGCCAGCTGGTGGATCCGCATCTGAAAGATAATCAGCTCATAAAATAAGCATGATAATAACCAGAAATACATCCATAAGACATGGTTGCCATATCTAATATGATCCAATGGAAAGGTAAAGTTTTAAGCCAAAAAGAAGCCAAATCTCAATCCACCCTTATCGGGATTTAAATGAAACTTTACAAAATGTTTGCAGTTGCAATTTTCAATACATCCAATTTAAATCCAAAAAGTTTTTAAAAATTAAATGGAAGAAATCCATGACAGACATGACATGTGGTGATGGCATGGATGGACATAGATTCTCAATTTTATGCCCCATTCCACAGATATATTTTCTGTAAGTTCTTAAGAATGTGCACATTTTCAATGGGCAAGTGAAAGCTATATCATAAACCATTGATGTTAACACATTAACCCCTGCTGCCTTGATAACTCGTCACACTTTATTTCCCTCATCTCCCGAGTGCCTCAGTAACGGGGCCAAGTTTGCATAGCTTGTATCCCGAGCACCAAGTTTGAGTGGCAGTCTATGCCTGTATCCCGAATGACAAGTTAAATTGGTGCAAACAATTGGTTGATTTAAAGCCATTTCCTAATTATGCAGGCAATTTAACCAATAAAATGTTAGCTTATATAGATAGTGTACATTGCTAAAGAAAGGGATTAAAAAAAAAAAAAAAATTGACTTCAATAGCAGCAAAATTAGTGGAAATATTTAGATTAGAAAATGAAGAAAATTATGAGAATCAGCCGCTGGAAGCAGACTTTTATTTGACAGACTAAATATTCACACAAGGTTTAGTTTGTAATAGAGATGACAAGTGGAATTTGTATGTATATCAAATGGAGTGAATTTCACGTGTTGATAGTGTTAATTATTCAGTGTGAATTCATCATGGATTTTTATGGATTATTAATGGCAAGAGAAACAAATTTGTACGAAAATCATTTTATCGCTGTCAGTTTTATTTCTGCATGTATATCAAAATTTTTAAAGTATATACCATTTTTGCATGTAATTTTATTGAGAACTGCTGTGCCAAATTTTATCTCAATTAAAGGAACATAAATATAAAAAAATAACATTTATTACTCGTAGCTCTCTGAAAAAAATCTGCAAGCCAAGTATTCTCAGCAAGTCTCGGGGATACAGGCACTGGTAAGGCTAACACTGCTCTAGGTGATCTCTGCAAGTATGCTGTCGGAGACTGCCTAGCTGTTTGGCTCTGGGGTTAATGTGTTAACTATTAACTTCATTTAGCACTTATATTACTGTGAGTTTACCAATTTTTCTGATGTACCAGCTTTTCTGGAATCTATGTTGCTATACATCATGAATTTCATGACCAAAAAATGATGGTCCGTCAGTGGAAACAATAGGACTCATTACTGATAAAACCATAAAAGTTGATACCCATGAAAATAAATGCATTTTTGTCTATGTCACTGCCATAAAGGGGAAGCAACACAGTGTATTACACATGGGTGTGGGGATTGATATCCTATATATATATATATATATATATATATATATATATATATATATATATATATATATATATATATATATATACTGTATATTGCATCTCTTAACTTGTGTTAACTTTCTTAAGCTTGGGTCATATTCAGTTCAGTAGCAATTGATCCAGGTTGGAAATTCACACTGTCTCTGAAACTTAAGAAATCTTTGCATGCATCTGCATTAATTAGGACAAGAGGTAGGCTGGGTAATAAGGAGTGGTACATAATTTATGGATGTTAAGGTGAGCCCTGTTAACCACAGGGGTCATGCATAGTTTAAGTATAACTATCCATTTATCTACCATACATACTCATTTAAAAAATAACGCTAGTCTGAAAGAAAAGAAAGTAAATTATAAAGCTGGGAGAAATTCATACATTTTTAAGTAATTATTTCAGAGTTTGTTTCTAGCAATTGGTCATACACCAGACAAGCTTATGGAATGGCATGTTGTCATTGTCCACTAGCACAAATTATGTATCAGTACTCCCTCTTAAACTACATGATAGGCTTACATCACAGCCATTATTAATGGTGGAGGAAGAACCCAGGATCACCCCCACCACCCCCAACGAAATAACCACCGACCCATGAGAAGCTACTGGCAAGCTTTCTCCGTTCCTTTAATCAAGCTAAAATTTGGCACAGCAATTCTCAATAAAATTATGAACAAAAATGGTATAAAAATTTCAAACTACATGCAGAAATAAAACCGACGTGTAAAGATAAAATGATTTTCATACCAATTTATTTCTCTTGCCATGAATAATCCATAAAAAACTGTGATGAATTCACACTGAATAATTAACACTATCAACATGTGAAATTCACTCCATATTATGTACATACAAAATTCCACTTGTCATCTCTTTTGCAAACTAAACCTTGTGTGAATACTTCTTCAGTCTGTCAAATAAAAGTCTGCTTCATGCGGCTGATTCTTATAATTTTCGTCATTTTCTAATCTAAATATTTCCACTAATTTTGCTGCTATCGATGTCAAATTTGTTTCCCCTTTCTTCAGCAATGTATACTCTAATATCAGCTAATATTTTATTGGTTAAACTGCTTGCATAATTAGGATATAGCTTCAAATCAACCAATGGTTTGCGCCCATTTAAGTCGTCGCTCAGGATACATGCATAGTAAAATACTGCCACTCAAACTCAGCGCTCGGGATACAATTATGCTAACTCAGCCCCGTCATCGAGGCACTAGGGGGATGAGGGAGGTAAAGTGCGACGAGTTATCGAGGCGGCAGGGGTTAATGTGCTAACCCTTAAAGTGCGTGTCGCGACTATAGTCACACTGTTGTTTTTGGTCCCATAGTGCATGTCGCGACTATAGTCGCGATTGAGGTGAGCAAGACTGATCGCATTCTATAACTTCATCTTGCCATAAATGCCTGTAAAACTATATTTGATTGGTTTAAAAAGGCCCGGAACAAGCATTCTGCAGTACTTTACTATATTATTAACGATGTAATTTTACAAATGCTCGCTTCTAAACACATGGTACTTGTGCAAAGCTTAAATGGCCGACGCTGAATACAAAGGTGATTTCTTGCAACAAATATTCGCTTCTGATAGTGATGTTAATAGTATTTTTGAATAATTTGAGAAAAATGACATTATTGGAGCAAGCGAGGAATTGATGGAAATACACATGAATGATTTTGAGACAGTAATTTACGTGGAACTGTAGTCGGATGTACATGCTCGCTTGAAGTAAAAAGATGGCGCACCTGTCAACCCCCATTCACTGGTAATTCAAAATTAAATGTCGAGATGGTGAATAATGAACCTACGGACTATTGAAGACTTTTTCTTAGATGACGAGCTATTGCATCTGATAGTAGATCAAACAAATTGTAATGCAGATCAGAGAGTTTATGGGGCAGACTTGAACAAAAAAAGACGCATGAAAAAATGGCGGCCTGTCTTATCTGAGCATCTAAAACGTTTTCGCATCGATTAAAACAATGGGTTTGGTACATATGTCTGTTCTCGATTCCTAATGGGCTATTGATGATGTGATATCAACCGCATACTTCAGCAAAAAAATAAGTATGGGATAGATTTCAAGCTATTCCAAGCAATTTACACCTGTCAGACAATGAGAACAATTAAGGTGACTCTTCACACAAAATCAGCCCAATGACTGAACAAAAACAAAGCCGTTGCTGAGGTTTAATCACCAGATATGGACCTCGGTTTGATGATGATATAATAAATAACAGGTGATAGTTTTCATGAACATTAATTGCTGACTGGAGGGTTTAACCCTTTAGCTACGACTACCGCATCTAAGCGTCTACTGTAAATAGCTCTCAAACCCCACTGACGCATATATGCAGTGCCGATAAACCTAGCTTACAACCCCAATGTCGCACAGATGCGTAAAGTTCAGCAGTACTTGAAACCCCAGTGACTCTCATGTGCGCAGAATACCTACGTGTTAACTAAACGTTGATTGGTTGAAAGTACGAAAGTTTACACATTTTTGATTATCATAACCAATGAATGAGAGGATTGTTTACTTGACATTTTGATACAAGTTTGAATGCTGAGAGGTTAAATTTAGATATGCTGTAACCATTCTTCTGCCCTGTGAAAACATGTGTAGTTGAGTTTTACGAAAATGGATTCCGATTCAGATATGAGCGACTTTGAAGGATTCAATCCAAGCGATATTGAAGAATTTAATGGATCATTGATAGAAAATGGTTCAGATATTGAAATCAGCCCCGTTTCAACACCTGATGTAAGTGATGTTGAATTAGACGATGAAGAGGAAATTGTACCACTTGCGCAATGGAGTGACGACCTCGCCGTATTTGAGATCAATGACTTTGATTCTCGTGTTGGATCAACGATCGAACTTGAACCAACAAGTAATGAGAAAGATTTTTTTCTCAAGTTTTTCCCAGAATGTCTGGTCGAAAAGCTTGTTAAAGAAACTAATGATTATGCAAAGAAAACGCTGGCCCTTAAAGAAGATCCGAAATGGTATGAAACCAGTATTACGGAGATGTGGGCATATCTTGGCATATATATCGTCATGAGTATCATGCAGATACCCAAATATTCCATTGTCTGGATGACATCTGTGTATTTTGGAATCCCAGGAATACCAGAAATAATGACCTGAGAAAGATTTGAACGAATTGGGAAATATTTCCATGCAAACGAAACAAGCGTCAACCCACCCAGAGGCCAACCAGGACATGACAAGATTTGTCACATAAGACCATTTTATGATACAGTACTGCACAAATGCCTGGAAAATTATGACCCTCCCAAAAACCAGTTGATAGACGAAGGCATGATTGCTTATAAAGGAAAATTGTCATTTAAGCAATACCTGCCAGCTAAATCCACCAAATTTGGCATTAAAGTATGGGAAAGAGCCACCCCCAAACAGGCTATGTCCATGAATTTCAGGTTTATGTTGGAAAGCCTGATGGACAAAGAGGGAGAGTGACAGAAGAAGGATTGGGATCTTGGGTGATAAAAGACCTTACCAGAAATATTGTAAATAAAAACCACCATATATACATGGACAACTTCTTTTCAAATCCTAAATTATTTCAAGATTTACGTTGGGATGGATTCTTTTGCTGTGGAACAGTCCGGGCAAATAGGAAAGGAATGCCAGAACCATTAAAGAAACCCAGCTGTTTAAAACGCCAAGGGGACATGAAAATTATGCAGAAAGACACTCTTGTCTGTGTTGCCTGGAAGGATAAAAAAATTGTTCATATTTTATTCAACAACACAGATCCCACACAGTTATCCAGTGTAACACATAGAGAAAAAACCGGCCGGCGAAAAGAAGTGACCTGCCCAAAAGTTGCTGACGAGTATTCTAAAAACAAAGGTGGGGTGGATATTGTAGACCAGAACAGAATGCAATATAGTTCTTGTCGTAAGGCAAAAAAATGGTGGAAATACCTGTTCTGGTTTCTCATTGATACATCAATATGTAATGCCCTTGTCTGCATGAATGAGTCACCAAATCATCAGATGAAAACCAAATCCGGTAAAGACAAAAAAAGGACACAGCTTGAATTCAGAATGAACTTGGCCAAACAGATGGTTGCAGGATTTCAAGGAAGTAGGAAAAGAAAAGCTCTGTCCAATGTTGATTCTGAAGGTGTAAAGCACTGGCCAGGACGATTTCCACAACGTGGGAGATGCAAGATGTGTGTTAGGGAAGGGAGGAGGCATGAAGTTTTTATTGGATGCAAGCAATGTCAAGTGCATTTATGTGTTGATAATGACTGTTTTGAGAGATACCACTCTCAACTTTTTAATTAGAGTGTATTTTATTCATGTTTTTATATGTACATATGTAAATACTGGATTTACTTGTGTGATTCAAAACTTGTTTACATGGCTGGGATTTCTTATGTGATGGGATGCAGCAGTATATAAAATGGTAATATATGAATAACAGACACAGTGCAAGGTAAGCTGTTTTTTATTTCATAGAAATCCAACAAAAACTAATGAAATAATGAATATAAATGTAACCATGTTTTTACTGTCAGTTTCTGTAGTCAGCCATGCTGATGCTCTAGTATTCAGTAACCAGTCTCAGTAGTCTGAGTAACTGATATGATAGTACAGAGCAGTAGTGAAACTACACAACAGCTGTAGTAGCTAAAGGGTTAAACATACCTCTGACATTCATGGAGTGGATTTTTGCAAAACTGTCACCCTGCCTTTACCTGTAATTTTCACAATTTATATATAACATTGTGATAGACATAACATGTGCATGGTTGGACTACTAAAGAATATAACATTTCGTAGATATATTTGAATTTTTCCATCAAAAACAAACAAAAATACTGATGAAATGCAATTGTAACTTGTCATTTTACCTGTATTTACATCTGTATCTGCAAATATGTTAAACCTACACATGTGTCTTGATGCTAATCTTAAAGTATAGATAAGCACCATCATATTTTATATAGGGTTTTTCTATCAGTAGTGTATATTTAATGAAATACATGCAATTTAAAGACTGTGCAGTTTTCTTCTTTTCTCCCCTGAAACAATTCAGCACTGAGGGACCTTTTAGTTTTACTGCAAAACAATGCAGCACTTTAAGGGTTAATGACCATAACACCAAATTGGAGCCAACAATACCAAACTCATAAAAAGCACAAACAAGTCTCGAGACAAACCAATTGCTATTCTGAATGGTTACTGAGTTATGATAGCTGCAAGAATCTGTTATAGTGACGATTTAAAATTAATAGAAAAAGGGCAAAAACTCCAATCAAGCTGGACTTGAAACTGGCAATTCACCAACCAAATGATATCCAATTGTGATCTAGGCAGGTTAGAATTAACATACCATCCATGTAGTCAATTGACAATTATAGTCAAGTTACAAATCATATTTTAATTACATCTGAGAAGATAAAAAAGTTTTACTTATCAATTTAAGGCAGATATGGTTCAATACCCTGTTGATTAACTTTCTTTAGGTTACCCTATGCAGCTACTGATAGGAACAGCTGTGACAATGACAAAAAGCCCCAATAATCAATCAACCAGTCAATCCTACCAATATCTCAACCATAACATTTTAATGCAAACTTACAACTATAAACTTGAAAACCAAATGTCTGATGACCAGTTATGCAATAGGATGGATGTTACACAAGGATATATAAAATTTTAAAATCATACCAAAAGGTATACTCAAACTGCAAGTCTGGTCTCAAGTGTCAAGTCTACACAGAAAGGAATTTATACAGGGTTCTTGAGGACAACAAAAACTGGGTAAAAATGTGTATACTTTTCATTTCTGGATGAAAAAAAATTCCAATAGCTGAGTTTTTGGTATGAGAGTTTTTTTTCTCCATCAATTATACATGTATTATTACAAAGTGACTATTAGTTGTGTAGTGTGCACGCTATCAAACAAGTTTCAACTGATGTAATGGGATTTGGTACAACTATGTGAGCTAGATCTAGTGGGCAATTAAGACTGCCTGTTTGTCGATCATTTTGATCAAATGATTAATTACAGTCACACGGTTTCTGATGCCTCTCTTTGATAAATATTACTGCAGTTTTAATACATGATACTATAAATCCTTATGGAATGTTTGGAACACTTGCATTTTACCACACAATGTAATTTCAAAATAGATTTTGGAACTTGTTTGGTTTGTTCGCAGAATCCATGTTAACATAAAATCAGCTGTTTTCTGTGCCAGATATACATTTGTTTTCAAGTGCTTATCATGTATGTTCTATTATGATGGCATCATCACATGATTTCTTGGGTGCCAAGCACAATGATGAGAATGATTTTCACAAGGCTGCTGACGAGAAATTAGTAGATGCATCTAGTTTTGATAAAGAAAACACAATGCAAAAGAGACAGTCTCGTGGAATCATCAAAAAGAACATTCCAGAGGACAAAAAATGAGAAAGTGATGAAACATTAGGTTTCTGGGTGTTACAACTGTGGAGAGAAAATTGCAATAGAAACAGGAGGTCCACCAGGTCAAGAACTTCAGGATTTTTATCAGAAACCTATGTTCAGGTTTGATTTTAAAATATTTGAATGTACACTGTGGTATGCTGTATTGCTTGAAGATGAAATGGAAAAGAAATGAATGCAGTAAGGTTCTTTGTTTCTACTTCTATAAATTAGTATAGAAAAGGAAGTGTAATCTCCTTGATTCCTATTAGCTGCACAAAAGTTAAAGAAGTTTTAACTACATAATCATAATTATGAAGGTTATCAATTACCTTAATTTTTCTTTCACTTAATATAATAATTTATATTTAAAATAATGAGCATTAGAATTATTTCATGTGTTTTTTTTAAAAACAAGTATCATTACTGGAACGTTTAGTTTTAGTTCTGGGGCTGAAACTTTTTCCAACATTGGAATACTGACTGCAAATTTCAAAATCATATGAAGAACCCTGATATACAGTACCAATTAAACAAATTTAGGCCAGGACACTTTATTAACCCAGGTATGGATGATCAAACAAGCAGAATCACTAGCATCCGAACGAAAGCTTTTACTATGAGTATAGTAAGAAACAGTCACAAGCAGCTGCTGCAACTGAATAATGATGTATGGATCATCTAGGTTGCAAGATAAGCTGCATCAAGATGATGTGAAAAATATACAAGAACTCTAATGGCCCAAAATCACATCTTTATCAGGCTCCAAATACATGCATGATGGATTGTAGTAACAGACTCCACTACTTCTTTACGGTGCACCAGCTGAGAGTCAGCATGGACCAATTGCTATTCTGTATACAAAACACTAATGAATATGATCTGTACTCCATCAGAATTCCTACATTTCCTACATTATTACTGAAAGATCATTGGGGTTTATTAAATAAAATCCCTCAATGTGCAGAATGGACACAAATTCATATATAACCATACAAGTTTATGTCCTATAAATGAAGTACACTACATTTAGATATCAGGTTTTGAAATTGATCCGTCAAGTTTCAAAATATTAAACCATAGTTTAAATATAGTGTATGCATACCAGTGTTGTTACTTGTAAGAAATGGCATCAAGATGCACCATACCCTACTTACAGTGCACCTCTGCCAAAACACTGCACTTATCTACCCTGAACCCTTTGCAAATTCAGTCACAAAACATTAAATTGATTTTCATCAACTCATTAACTCCTGGCACTGCGTTCTGAGCTCAGTAGCATCAAGTTCTACAATAATACCAAATAATCTGGATGTTTTAATTGCACTACAAAATACAGACGGAATAACCTAATTTTTGGATAGATTTTTTCCATCCAAAATTCGCCAGTGGTCAGAATCTAATATTGTGTCAGGATTTTAGACTTGTTGGCCTCAGATCTAAGACAGACCAGTCTGAACACAGACGTACCTTTGCAAAAAGTAGGAAAAGATGGGCATTTAGAATAAAGTGTGGTCTCAATACAAAAATGATGAATCCGTTAAGAAAAAACAACAAAAAACACCAAGTTTGATCCTTTTGCTCAGGTGTAAGCAAAATAGCCAATGAAAAACAATGTTTCTAGACAACTAGGCATTCAGTTAACCAAAAATCTCCTGAAAGTTGATGTATTTGGATGTGTTTAGAAATAGCACCCAATATGTGTTTCCTACTGCATTTCTGAAACCTCAAAGGGCCAATGGAGTTAACCAAATCAATATTTTTTAACTTCTTGCCAAATCCTGCATTTCTCTGCATCGGTCCATCTACAGGATGTTGGTGTAGCTTCAAAGTAAGTTCTTGTTTCACCTTCTTCCTGGCTATCTTTTCATCATGCTTTATATTTCTGTCTTCCTCAGCTCTTTTGAATTCCCTGTTTGACAGCTAGGCACCAAGTGGTGCAATCATTATCACAGCCCTCTCAGTCATTGACACTGATGTTGGCTGTCTTCATATCCTTCTTGCAGACATCTTTGTAATGCAGACATGGATGTCTAGTTGGTCATGCACCTTTTGCTAGCTCCCTGTATAGCAGAGACCTGGGTCCATTCTCTTGACATGGCCGAGCCAGCAAAGGTGCCTCTCGCTGAGAATGGAGAACATGCTGTTCATGTTGGCACGTTCCAGAACCTGTGTGTTGGGTATTTTGTCCTGCCAATGGATGTGCAAAATGCACTGCATGCATCTCAGGTGAAACTGTTGAATTTCCTCTCTTGTGTCGCATAGGTGGTCCATGTCTCACTGCTGTAGAGGTGTGTGCTGAGCATGCAGGCCTAATAGACCTGCAGTTGGGTCTTCTTAGTGAGGTTGGGGTTCTTCCAGTCTGGCCATCACTGCTGCTGCCTTGGCAATCCTGCGTTCACCTCAAAATCAATAGAGAGCAAGCTGGAGATGGTAGACCCGAGGTATGTGAAGTTCTCTACAAATTCCAAGTTGTACCCATTGATGGTGATGGAGGGTGGGGAATCTGCATCCTACATGCGTCACTTTTCTGCCCTGAACCATTTAAAAATTCAGTCACAAAACTTTAAATTTTTCATTAAACAAATAAATATTTATTTACTTCTTGCCAAATCATGCATTTATTTTTCTTTAATGAATGCATAAAGGTTATGGCTAAAAAGTAATAATTATTAACAGCAGAATAAAGCAGTTCCTGTATAATTACTGAGCAACTTTGCCGTTGAGAGTGGTTTTATCCCATTTCAAGTGTAATCAGAGAGCAACTGCACCCTGCCTTATTTAATATAATGAATAAAATTTAATTGTGCATAAAGAAAAGAAAAAGAAAAATTAATGATGTAATTGCATAAGTACTTCCCATGTTTTGCTCTATGCTTTGCAAGTTTGTAAATACATCAATGGTTAGTATATGGCACCTAAAGGGTTGATAAAATCTTTGTAGATATCTACCTACAGCTTTGAGAACCAACAATGATACAGGTGGCCTTTTGAAGTAGTATGAAATCCCAGAGAATGTTTATAACATCATCAAGAGCCACTCAAATTAATGCATACACCAAAATCTCCATCTATACATGTTCATTATTTTCACTACAATGTTTCTCTCCTGTCCTATTTACCTCCTTTAAGTTTATAGGTGTTTGCATTTGGGAACATTAAAATAAAGAATTAACAATTGCAGAAAATACAATGTACCCAAAGATTTACAACTGCTGTGTTCATACAACAATTATGTACTAGGTAAAACCTAGCATGGTCAAACAGCATGCATCTATTAGGTTGCATATGGTAAGTTTGTATGTACTTGTAAGCACCCACTGTAGCAGTGTATCATTGAACATAAAAGTACAAAAGATCTGTTGACTAACAAAACATACTGGTTTCTAGTGGTTGGATAAACCAAATCTTGCTGAGGGAGAGAAAGAACCAGACATTCCTTGATACTTTCTGACAGGGAGAATAAGTAATTTGAAGTCTGGCTTCTGTCTACAAACAGATACAGTAACAAAGCATTTCAAATCCAAAACAAAATATTCATATCCATATTCCATGCAACCAAAATTGTAGCTCTGTAGGAGACAGCATTGCTTCTAATCTTAACTAATATCAGATCAGTTGCAAGAATTTCACAGAATGATATGCCCAGTGTGACCAAATGTTTGCATATCTCAAAACCAAATACAACTCCAACAATTTGGAAAGTAGACCACCATGACTTTACAGCAATAAGGCTTCCTAAAGATATAATACTAACCAAAGCTTCATTGCCATGCAAATAAATGTACAAGCATAGAGTTTAAAGTGCCATAACAGTGTATCCATACTTATTCAGTTTATTTCTTGGTTAATGAGAATATATATTCAAAATACGAATGTAAAAAATCCGATTGAAAAATTCTAAAGTAATAACTGCATGGGAGCCGATCTAATATCGCATTTGCACCTGTTTACGATAATAACCAAACGCAACTGCAGACCACTTCCGCTATTTAGTGAAAACAATGCATGACGTCACATTATGAACACTTGTACACAATGGCTGAGTCGGTATCGTCACATTATAAAAAAGTCTTCAGAAACTCAACACGAAAGTTGCGATTTTGAAGGAAGTGAATTGTCACTGTCCTGCGGGTCTAAGCCATTCGAAGATGATGATTTAATAAGCTCAGAATATTATGATAATAGTGTACAAGCAGCCACCAGCACAAAAATTAATCTGAACCAGTTTGAACACTATGTTTCCAATACCGACGAATCCGAAGCTGCAGATGAAGATTACGAAGAAGAAAGACAAGATAGATTGACGGACAGTTCATGGAAATTGTTTTCTGAATATGTTTACGGCCTAAGTTACGATAAATATATGTATCCGGCGTTATTTGCAGTAGTGTTCCACAGTATCATATTCTGACCTGTAATAAAGGATGTAAAAGTGTATTGCATTTCATGGGTAGATGTATTTATACGTTGATAAGTAAAAGGTACATTGGATAACAGTTGTAAGCTTCGAAAACCTGTGAAAATATTGATATGATTTTGAAGTACTTAAGATTCCTAGGAGAGGATGTCCTCTTTTGCACAACTGTTGAAATAGGCATGATATTTATTGATACATGATAGGAAAATTGAATTCATATTTTGTACACTTTATTATAAGTTAAAATTTCTAGTTTCTTTTATGTATGCAAATAGTGTATGTTATAAACTATGAAATAAACCCTTTTTTATGTGGAAGTCATCTACTTGCAACTTCTAATTTCTTTCATCTCTAATTTAATTTTACAGGGCTGTACTAAATGTTTGACCTGTTCCTGACATTAGTCAGTTTGCGTCATTGTTCTGTGATGTCGATGTGTTCATAAATATAGGAATATATTTGATAAGCACAGCACAATGCATTAAAGAAAAATCTTATTTTAGGTGTAATTGTGGACATTGTTTGGTAATGCCCACAGCAAGGGACTGTGTATATTAATTGTTGTGACAGAGAGAAGGTCAAAATTGTCTGCAATGAATACCAGGCATACAATGTATAACACACCATCCAATGTTCAGTCCAGTTTGTCTCTTAATAGTTGTATACTGCCAGTATAGACAACAATTTGGAGAACGTCCAGAACAAGGAATTGAGTAAGTAAAATGTCTCAGTAATTTTTCATGTTCTTTTGTTTTCATGATCTATGCATGACAGCATAGTATTGGGATTATTAATACAGAAAATAAATAAACCACTTTTTTCCAGTCATTTTATGCCACCTTCAAAGATTGAACCCCTCTTTTTGAGGCCTACACCGTCTAACCTTTATACCACAGTGATACTGATAAGTCATGCCCAAAAAAAACAACCACATATACATATTCAAATATTGTTTTATTTCAGTTTTAATGTCAGAAAATAAAATGGTTTATATATATATATATATATATATATATATATATATATATATATATATATATATGCACAGATTATTTTGGAATCATAACTTTAATGGTATAAAAAATAACGATAAATCACACTGGACCAATAACAGTATCTACTAAAACTTTTGATTTCCTAATTTGATGCACAACAAAGCATAATTTATCTCAACTTAGTTTTCAAAATATTATTTCAGAAGACATCTGTATACAGCATATAGATAATTTGTTCGGTGATGTTGGCACTTCTTGGGCAAGAAAGTGAGGGTCATCATTCCATCATGTGCTGTTCAGAGGATCCGCACTGCCTTTCCTGATCAAAACCTGAACTACACTGGACAGCAATTAAACCTTCTAAGAAGATTTTGAGTAGCAACATCCTTTTCAGGCTTCTCATACAGACTACACATAGGTGGTGGTACATCTACCCAAAGTTTGACTCCTTCATCATTTACCTGTCCAATTCTGAATGCTGTTTTCATCAGACTTTCAATATAATCTGTAATTTAAGAAAATTTAATATGCATTGTATTGTACAAACCAAAAACTGCAACTTTGTGTTGAAGTTAATACATGAATTAAAAGTATTTGTCTTTACAATTGTTTGCATATTTTTATTATTTTACCATAGGGCAAAATTTTTTATCTTTAAAAATTAAAAGAGTGTCAACTTTAACAAATATTTTACCTTTACTGTTTGAATTTAATATATAAAAAAATAATATAGGTACTTACACTTGGTACAACAGTATTTATATCTCTAAGTGATATATTCCTTTCTGTTCATTAATTACTAATGCATATTCTTACAATATGTTGAGTCAACTAGGATGATCCTGACTGTATTCTCCATTCTTCTACTTTGGATACACTATTTTATATCTGGCCCTCCTATTCTTAGTGCTCGCTTGCTCTCTTTGGCTATTTTCATTAAAATGCAATGCAGCTAGCCAAAGCCTATTTCAAAGTAAATAAAGATGCAAAATACAATAAATAATTCTATCAAAAACCAAATACTTTATTTGCAAACATTCCAAAACACTAAAAACTGTTATACAATGTTACATTGCAGGATAAAAAAAAATCAGATCTTGATATCTATGATTTAATTTGAAGATGAATATATTGGACTATATATAAAACACTGCAAAATCTGAAACGGTATTTTTGTGTGTGCAATAATATAAGATTTACCTTGAAAGCACTCCATGATAAGAGAAACCAATCATCTTTGGTGCAAAATAATTGATTACAGAGTGGTATCTCTCCAGTGCTGAAGTTTGTTGTCTAGATGGCAGCATTGGTACAACTTTTCTAATTTGCCTGCTGGTCACAATCTCTTCAAGCTTTTAAAATACTTTAGATCCTGTAAGTTATAAAATATATTCATCTTAGCTTGGTTTTATGCTATCTTACATGAAAATTAAAATGTGCACTAACAAAAATATATCTAAATTCAATAAATTACTAAACCAATAAAGTTAGTGAGTCACATGCCTATATGACATGTACTACATAAGACCCCAATGTGCATTTGCATACCAAATAGTTTTTTTTTAAAAATGTATTGTCATCTACATTGGGAGTTTAAATACTGTGTTTCCATTACAAAGATAATTTTGAGGTATACAATATTGTAAAATTTATACTCCATTTGGTTGTTGTTGTTGCTGTTCTAGTGTTTAACACCATTTTTAAGCACAATATAGATGATACATGGCAGCCAGTACAACTGTTGGAGGAAGAACCTTGAAAACCCTGGGAAGAACCACCGACATTTCATTTTGTTTTGTAGATTTTTATTAATTGGGGATGGGAATAAACCTCATCATATTTGTAAATATCTATATTTAATCTGATGCACACATTAGTCTGACAATGAAATATATATGTAGGCCTTCTAAATCAACCAGCAGAAAGATTTCTCTATTCAAATGGTCAAAATTGAAGGCATCATGAAAATTGCGACAATATTTATCAAATGTTTATATTATATTTATCAAATGTTTATATCTCAGTTCTTGATTGATTGGATATTTACTGCATTATTTTGGAAATTATGAAAACGTTCTACATGCTACACATGGAAATGATGTGGTGACTGATTTAGTGTACACATGAAAATGATGTGGTGCCTGATTTGTTGAATGTCATAGATATAATAATATGGTACTTGTCATTAAAAACTCACCATTGCTGCTTCTCTCTTTGAATAGCCCCATCCTATTTTCTTTGGCGGTGACACTTAACAAGTAACTTCTTATGATGGTGACAACATTTGAAGTCTACACAGCTGATGCTTTGGTGTTGAAGGTTATGATACTTTTGTTTACCTTGGTTTGATTGTCAATTTCCTCCACACAGTGGATAGACGGGACATCATCATCATTGAGCTTGACTTTTTTTGGTGCCCTACACATATGCTCAACCTCAAATCTATACGTAAAAGGGAAGCGTGATTGGTCCTTCGGGAAGGAATGCATGGAAAACCCATCAGCATTTGTATTCCCACAATGTGCTGCAACACACCTGACCCCGCTGCTCTTGCTTGTACATGTACCTACACGACGTGCTTTTGGCATGATTGGGATAATAAAATAACTAATATGGAACGGAAAACGTGCTTTGTTTATGTGTCGATAGAAACGGAAGTAAAGCGTGTGTTCATAATGTGATGTCAGAGGATCTATACACTCCGGAAATTACAGAGCAATAAAATCGGTCCGATGTGTAATATTTTTGAAAACACACCTGATCGTATTTCTCACTTATTATGGAGAATTTTTCCATCGGGTTTGTTTATACCGCTTCCAGACTTTATTTTCTATTCAAATAATACTGAATTTGATTTACGTTATCTACACTGGTATGGCACTTTAATATAAAATGTGACCACAATGACAATGTCAATACTGAAAGTTATATTATTAATGATGGTTTATTTTGACTTTTCACACCAATTGTTAGCTATTTCAACAGTGAAGCTGAGATGTGAGGTGAGAGCACATACATTATTAAAAAGATTGAATTGGGTCAAAAACTGCACAGTAGCAGCACAAGGTTGATCAATCTCTAACTTCATGAAATTTAAAGATTATTTCCCAAAACATAACATATTTCATCTCTTTATTAAAATACCACTCAGCAAAAGATTACAGCATATACAAAATGGACCTCACTGGGCCACATGTCATACTGCTTGTTGATGTGGTTAAAAAATTCACAGTTTTGGCATCAGAAGTTGTTATTGTTATAGGGTTTAACATGATTTTTCAGCACAAGATTGGCTTGACATGGCGGCCAGTATTATTGGTGGAGGAAGAGCCCTGGAAAGAACCACCGACCCACAAGAAGTAACTGGCAAGCTTTCTCACATATCCATATTGGCTGAGCCAGAGACTTGAACCCATGCAGACAGGTGAGATGACAGTGATCCGTAATGATGCTAATGAATCATAAGATACAAGAAATCTAAGAAGGGAAAAGGCCGATGATAACCTGCATTTTAATATCGCACTGAGATTTGGTGTTCATGTGATGAGGCAATGAGCCATCACAAACTAAAATCTTTAAAAAAGATGAATGATCAACTCATTTATAATGATCTACAGAAACTAAGCTGTTGTTCAAATTGCCATGTGAAAAAATATATTCTACTTGGCAATTTCAGGCAGACAGAATCTGATATAAGGTCAGTTAATGATGAAAGGCTGAGTAAAGCACCTATCTATGATGCATGCACACTGTGTTAGCAAATGCAAACTTTTCAAAAACAGACCCCACCTTAACAAACCTGTCCAAATATTTAGCACAAGATGGGAAAGGTCAAAGGAAGGAAACTATATTCTGCCAAAATCAACACCAAAAGTGATCTTGTCTATGTTCAGCACAGCACATATAAATCTGAGGCATCAAAAATGTTTCCACATCTACAGTAACCAATACCAACTAACCTGTGCACTGACCACATTCAGAATTTTGTTTGCAAAATAATCTCATTCAAGAAATGCAAATTATTGCTCTATATGTACCAAACAAATCAGCAATCAGAGAAGTTTTCTAATGGTACTTCAAATCCTAACTGGAAAGCATAAAAAAAATCTGTTTAGTGTACTTTACAGATGTCACAATGATCTAACCAGATTATCCACAAAAGGTTGAAAAAGCTCTGAAGATGGGCATCTGCAAATGCTCTGATAAGCTGTTGCACCATCAATAAGTAATACCAGCATCAGCATCCCCATCAAGAAACAGGGAGTATATGTACTTTGTATGAAGTCAAGCAATGGGATGGACTTAAAACAGACAGCCCCTTGGCTCTTGAACAGCTGTTGAAATTTACAATTTGGCTGCCAATTAAGATCAACCTAAGTGTCAGGCCAGTGGTTGTTTCAAGTGATTGTTTCCTGTGCATTGTATCACTCCATCAAAGACATTAACCTGCCCTGAACTATTAATATATTAAACACAGGAAGACTGCCTCACCTGCTTCATAGCTGTGTTTACCTTGCAAAGGCTGACCAATATAGCAGCAGCTGTCTCATATTTCATATAGCAAAGATATCAAAAGGTAAAGTTTACATGCTGGAGATAAACATTTTAAAAAGGTCACTTGCTTTAACTACATGTAGCAGACCTATCTGCAGAAAGCATCTCAGTTTTCAGAACCTTCAGATTTCAATTTTTAACACCAAGTGTGTTACAATTTTGTCAACAGAATATTCTAGGGTGGTGGTGGGTGGGTGTTGCACTGGGCTTTCATAAACTCCATGGAGAGAATCTTTTAACAAAATACACAATAGTTAGATGTTTCATAAAACAAAATATCTACCTCTTTCAAGCACAGCAAAATGCTACGAAAGAAAACAGACCTTTCAGTTTAGTGTGTGCGGGTTCGTGAATGCAGACAAAACATTTAATTGATTAACTTAAGTCGACATTTCTTTTATAGTGTACTAAGTTTCAAAATTAAAGAATGGATTGACTATATCACAATTATTTCCTTATCTCAATTTTATTTGCTAAATGTAAGTTATTGGTGAAGTTCTTTCGTGTGAAATAAAGTTGTTTCTGAGTGAGTATGCTTGCGACATAGCATGCATGCATGCACACACACTTCAAACCAGATGGATTTTCAAAGAACCCTGTTTTTAACATTCAAATGGAAAAGAAAGACATTTACGGAACAAACTTCTTTATTGCAGTCTTAATATATGCACATCATCTCATTACATCAGTCCTTTCACAGTAATTAGCTGCCTTTCATACAGTCCTAACAAGTAGCACATATATTTTTAGCATTTTTAAGTAGGTCATTTCTTGGATTATATTGTGGCAGTCCTCATCGCTGTTGAACACAGCACTTGCGAGATCATGCATCATAACTGGATTTAAGTTTCCTCTGGAGTCAAAATGAATTTCCTACAGAACATGAAATGTCCTTTAAGTGTCTGGAATGGAATGTGGCATGGCAATGTTAGTACCATTGTGAGAATCTAGCATAGTTTCTTGCCTGTGGATTATCTGGATTGAATCTGGGAAAACCTTTTTTAAAATCCACTTAACTGAAGGGCAAAATGCATATTCATGTCCCTCTGAACTTGATTCCATTTAATAAAATTCCTGTTTCCATTCATCATTAGATTTCATGTTGTATTTTGGCCATTTAGATTTGTCATTTTATCAGTACAAGATAATGCACAGAGATATCTTGACAAACTTTAAATATTGAAGGGTTTTGGAAATTATTTAATAATTAAATTTTTGACAAAAAAACCTGACAACTGTTAAGTTTTCTTGTCACAAACATGTTAAATATGTGCAGTGTAATTTATTAATCGAAAGTAAGACAAGTACAAAGGGAGAGATGGTTAGGTAAAGATCGTGAATTTAAAAAGTTAACATAGCCAAGAACAGATCTGTGTGAACTGAATTCAATAATCTATATTTCAAACATCCGATTTATATGATATCCTACCTTAAGAAAACAAAACACTGATGAATATAAGCACAGCTTTAAGAATCCATCTAGCAAGAAATCAAAATTGGGTCAAATCTATTTGAAATAATAAAATGCTAGTTTCCAAAAAATCCATTCACTAATTCTTAAAAACAAGTGCAGAGTTTGAAATTAGTCTATTACTTTGATGCTAGTAGACTTCTTGTCGGATTAGTATATTTCAGAATTCCAGTAGTCCAATGGCAAGCAAATTTTCAGTCGATAAGAACTTGAGAAGTCTTGCCAGGACTAGTATAATTTTGTATCTACTAGTTTTATTGGCTACAAAGAAATGTGCGCTAAGTTCTAGATATGGAGAATCTTTTATTTCAATATATACTTTTCACCAGAATGTCTGAGAGCAGTCAGCAAGCTTGGCAAATTTCCTTAGATTAGAAAGTCAGTCTGGCAGCTTCACTGTTGAGCATAATGAACAGGGAGGGGCCCACACATTCATGATATGTGAACAGGTTACAATTTGAAAGTTGGTGAATCTTGTACACTTACAAATGTTTCAATAAAAATGTTAATTAACAAGTTAAAATATAAATATTCATTTTCTACTTGTCAAAACTAGCTTCAATAGTAAGTACTCACATCATGTCTGAATGATAAAATGTGAAACCAATCTGGACAGACGTCAAGATAAAATTAGAAGACTGTATTATGAAATAAAAAATCAAAAAGATGAATAATACTGTAGCAAATGTATGTAACAGAAGTATGTGATACATATATGTATGTAACAGAAGAATGTGATACATATACATGTACATACAGAACTAAATTAATTATATACCTGGGGGGGGGGGGGTATAGAATACACAGCATTTCAGACTGAACAACTGTCTCCAATTATCTGGACTTGCCCACAACAAACAACTTACAAACCTGAGCTTGTCCTAGTAAAAAACAATCTTGTCAGGCAAGTGGATTTGTTCAGTCATGATGCTGAAAATCTTCACATTAATGTGACTATCCCATTGACACAAATTCATGGAGAGTACCACCATTCCTGTACTTAAAAAAACAATATTCAAAAGTATGTTTGAATGGGGATAACAGCTTTGTGTATGTGAGGGATTAGCCTACTGTATCAATTGATTAGCAGTGTGAGATTAATTTCCACCTGACCTTGTATTCTACTCATTAGTGGTATTCTTCTCTCCTATTTCTCCAGATTCCTCATCTTCCTAACACCCAACTTTCTCCAACTTCCTTTTCCTCCTCCTTGATTACATACTCCTCCTCCTCCACTTTCTCCTCCAAACTCCTTTTCCTCCTTCTGTACCTTTCATCCACTGACTAAACTTATGCCGATATTGACTGTTCGGCTAGTCTCCAAGTCTTAAAGACTCAGGACTCGATGAAACGGAAGTTCTGTCCCCTAAAAAACTTCCTTTCCAAAGCTTTGTCATTCCTTAGAACCTACTTAACTTTTACCGCCAAATTACAAATTGCTTCTATCTGAGTAACCATATTGCTCAGCAATCTTCCCAAGCAAAATATCCTTTCATTTACAAGTTGGAAGGTAACATTTACATCAAATTGTTATCACACCCTCTATCTCAATCTTAAATTAGATAGACATCACTGTGGAACAATCCATTCAAACTTTCCCTTTGATCTTAAACTAACTACAGTAGTCCCCCTCTTATACGGCCACCCCTGTTGCACCGGGAAAGTGGTCTTATAAGGCGGGTGGCCGTTCCAGAGGGGGGCTAAATTTATTACGAGAAGTACATGTATATGTAATGTACGTAGCAAGAAAGCTACATACTTCAAAACATTAAATATCTTCGTCTAAATGAAACATTAATCAATAAAAGTTGTTTTTTTTGTCATAATAACGAATTTATTTCAACTGAATATACGTTACTATTTTTGCTTTCTTGGCGTAAGTTTGATAGGCGAGCGGGTATTGTTGTCGTGCACCTTGCAAATGGATTCAAAAACGTCATTTACATCTTGGTACATACATAATTATCTTTCCATTTGCTCCATTTTCCCACTGCTGCTGAATAACCTTCTTATCGGTTATTACTTTGTTTATTCAAATTATTTCAACATAAACTTGTTTTTACGAGTCTTTTGTACATACAATTGTTCGGCATCCCCCCCCCCCCGATGTCGTCGAGTAGAATAACCGACTTTCTTCGAAAATAATGCATCCGTTAACGTGATGACATTTTAGTGTTTGGTAATGATTTATTCGGTTATTGCTGACTGTATGCGATTTAATTATGCAGACAAAACTTGTGTCGAGTCTACGAAATGCAGCCTTCGTAAAGGAAGCCATATTGTTTGGTCACGTAATTTTTCCGGTCTTTGTCTGGTACCCTATTGTCTTTTTTTAAGGTTCTCTGTGTGTGCCAATGTACAAAATCTATTTTTAGCCTATGCTGACCCTTGTTATGATTATAACAATTACGTCTGGTTATAATCATCAACGAGAAGAACTCAACATAGGTGTTAAACCCCAAACTCCATCAAAACATTATCGAGCCCATTTCCTGTAAACATCGACTTTCATAGATAACGATATACTTTAAATCTTTAGTCGACACTTTTAACGGCGACTTGACATTCGAAGACGTGTATCTACGATAGAGATAATCAAAATTACTTACCTTACGTCAAGATTTGAATTAATTATTGGTTCTGGATACATTTAAAAATAAAATGAGGCCGCTCGTGAGGGGGAAAATTTTATATTATTGCACAAAAATGCTGGCCGCTGGTCGTGTTAGCCGGGTGGCCTCTCGTGAGGGGTACTTTTGAACAGAAACTCGTCGGTGCCAACGAATTCTGGCCGTTTGGAGCGGGTGGCCGTTGGTCAGGGGGGCCGTACAAGAGGGGGACTACTGTACTAACATGTAGGTGTTAACTGTGCGATCTATCGCTTTGCCGATCCAAGTTTCTGGTCTCTGGCTAGTCCAAGTAACATTGTGCAAGAGTTCAGCACTGACTCCGTGGCAATGTTTAGACATTAAACACATAGCTGTGATAATATTCTCTAGTTTGTACATGACTGGGGCTTAGCAGACATGACTGTATGGTGATTTAAGGATGTTAACAATGGTACTGTTGATGACCTAAGCATCTGGACAATAAGCAAGTGTACCTTTAAGGAACTGGCACTGTCCTATCCAAAAAAAGATTCCTGTAATTCTCAAGTAGACCATTTCATCTATTTGAAGTGCCAAGCTTTTAAACAACTCTTACAATCTTATTAACACATTTTCCCTCAAAGTTTTTGCTGTTTTCACATGAAATTCAAGTAGGAAACACATTTTGGGGACTATTTCTGAAAACATCCAAATACATAGACTTCCAAGCAATATTCCATTAGACAAATGGCTAGTTGTGCGAAATAAAATGCTTTTCATTGGTTAGTTTGCTGGCGCATGAGCAAAAGGTGAAAATTGGGACTTTTTTTCTTTTTTTTGCTTAACCCATAATTGTGGCATGGAGAAGACTCTTTATTCAAAATGTCCACCTTATCCTACTTTTTGCACAGGTTCACCTGCCTGTGTGCTCTTCAGACTGGTCTGCTGTAGCCTAAAATCTGGACACAAATTTAGATTCTGACCATGGGCGAATTTGGGTGGAAAAAAAAAAAAAAAAAAAAAAAAAACAGGTCCAAAAACTTAGGTCTTTTCCTCAGTATTTTGAAGTGCAACTAAAATGTCCAGATTATTTGCTATCATTGTAGAGCTACATCTGTCTACCTTTCTATAATACCACCCACTTTAGTGTATCATGCATGACCTTGACTCTACAGGCCTTGAAAGTAGGCTACTACCTCATGCCACCGTAAAGTCATCGCTTGAGGTTAATGTGTTAAGTGATAGGATTTTTAAATCAGTTGCTCATGTGAAAAAATTGGATATAAGAACAGTATCGCTGATTGAAGAATCAGGCCAAACAAGCTAACAATTAGAAGACTTTTGGTGAAAACCTCATGGATTATGACTTAAAACAAGTGGTGTTCCATGGCAGTAGTCTTTCAAGAGAGGTTTTGCTGAATAAAAAAATAAAATAAAGATGGCCACTGATGCAGCCATATTGGATGCCTAAGTGGCAACATTTTCAGTGCAGACAATCTTGACTCATTGGCTGACTTATGTGTCAAATTTCAATGCATTCCTTATTATAGTTTTAGAGAAGTAGTGATAACAAAAAATGACCAGAAAAGCTAAATAAGAGATCTTATTCTGAAAACATTTCTGGGCAAGTTATACAAATTTCACCTCTCTGGTTAAAGTTGTTATATTTATGCCAGAGTTTTATTGTTTGTCATAGGGATCCAGAGAAAGAATTTTTAAGTTTTGTTTTCTTATCATAAAGGATTTCATCATGACATTAAAAAGTCTGAATCATCCAATGAAAACATATTTTATAAGTAATGCAAATGCAATGGCTTGCCATCACACAAACCTATTGTTTTAATGTGAATGGAAACAGCACTCCATATCCCAACCTCTGATAGTGACCCAGAGGCCAATTTGCAAATCCACTACATGTATAAGACATCATCTTGCCCTGACAGCAAACATAGTTTGAATGGGGAAGAACCTGAAAATGTCAGTTAGTGAATTTTTTTTATTGCTGACCTATGACCCTATATCTAAATACTCCAGAGGCTAAAGCAAAGGATCAACCCCACTCAAAGAGGAACTTTATCTTTGAAGTTCTGCACATTTCCAATAGGAGCAATACTATATGCCTGTGTCATGTATTGACAAGTATCATGATACATATCAAAGTACATGTATATTTAAAGAACCAAGAGCAAGTAACTAACGAATAGTTATGATCAGAGAAGACTCTCATTAACATCACTGGTAAATTATAGATTTTGTATACATTTTTCACATTTTGTATTGAGGTATCAAAATATCAAATTATCTACACCAAGCATGTGCAACCCATGACCAATAGGCATACATGCCAACCCTGTGAGAGATATAAGCATAATTATTGCTATTATTAGTGGCAAAAAAGTGTAATTTGGGTGTAAACAGTGTAACCTAAATATTACATGCCAGAATTGCAGCATGTATGATACATTTATCTTTGCACCTACCTGGTTCTGCAGCTGGTCAAAATTCTTGTCCATATGGAAGAGAACCAGAATACAATGCAAAATATACTGAAAAATGATTTATGTTCATCGCTCACATTAACTAGCTGACATGTGTAATTATCGCTGTTCGATCGTGAATTTGAATTTTGCAATTGAGCATCATCGTGTGCTCAAAGTACTGTATTACATTACTCTCGAAGCCCTGAGTGGCCAAGTGGTCTAAAGCTTTAACTGTTATGGATCATTGCCATCTCACCTCTGTCTGCATGGGTTTGAGTATCTGGTTTGGCCAACTGTTTTCTTGGAAATAGGTTATGTACATTTGATTTAAATGGCAAAATAAGAAAAGTACTCTTATGTTATTCTATGCAGCAGTCATCTTTCTAAGAATATTCTCAAATTTTTATGAGTGGAACTAAAGAGACAATAAAAAAAATGACAAAAACAACCTTTTATTACTTTTTTTATAAAAATTTTGTTAATGAACCAAAACAGTGCAATCTATGTACAGGTGATCGCAAAATGTAATTTGGTGATGAAATAAACAATAATTATGCCAATAGCTTAAAGGTTGGCATATACACACAGGCCACATACAGTACAGTCCTTCACACTACATGGCCTGCAGAGAGTCCTTCTAAAACTATGCATTGTAATTAATATGCACAATTAGTGAATGATAAGGAACTGTTGTTGCTCATGCCCATGACCTAAAACATTGTACCAGCCTTGCACCCCTCCCCCTTTACACAGTGGTGAATCCTATCTTCCCAATTTCAAGTCAAATGGTTCTGGAGATTAATGGACTGGCAGCTGGATGGTGAGACAGAAGACAATATATCAATAATGCATGGGGGTATTAACTTATAAAAACAAGAGGCCCATGTGCTCCTAAGGTCATTTAATGACAACATTTGCACAAACCTGACAGCCATTTAATTCTAGGATGCTTTCTGTCCAATTCCATCAAATATAGTTATGCAAGTGTTAAAGAGTCATATAAATGTTTTGCTATGGTACATACTAGCATCATCTGTAAAAAAAAAAAAAATGGAACTGCTATGATGCTCTCTCAATCTGCTGGAAAATCATATAATGATTGCTGTGGGAAATAAAAATAATTCTGGATATTTTATACATAAGCAAGCTGGATGCTCAGCTAACAAATACTCTTTGCTAAGTAAATTATAAAAGCTTACCTGTTCTCTTTTAAATTTTTCTCTTTTCCGAATAAGTTCTACCAGAAGTCTTGCTTTCTCCAAATCCTGACGCAATCGTTGCCAATACTTCAACTGCTCTCTTAGTGCATTGCTCTGTTTGTCATTTTTGGTCTGAAAGAGAATTTATTAAAGTTTGTATTGCTTAAAAGCACTATTTAAACATGTGCAAGGGGTAAGCATTATATTTTTTTAAAGTATTCTAATAATGACTAGATAGTAGATACATACAGTGGATGGTGGCATCTTTGGAAAAATACCCATATAATCTCCAGGGACATTGGGACAATGGGCCCAAATAACTTGGCACAAGAATGCTCCATTTTTTATGGACACATGTACTTTTTAGCTCATGCTGCTTTGATTCAGTGATAGTATACACAGGTTGACAATTCTAATAATGACCAACCTGCCTTGGACAAACTTGGATGATGCATGAAAAGTCACCTAAACAGTGATCCCTTAAAGAGACTGTTGCTCTATTAGGCAATAGAAAGATTTTCTAATTAGCTGCTATAATGAACGTAGCAGATGTCATACTGGTATGATCTTCGTTTAGTCCAAATTAGATATATTAATATGTCTTTTGGTCAAAACCTCATGGCATGATCATCCATTCAGTGACAACAAGATTTTCATAACAGCTGTCACAGTAGTCATAGTAGATGTATGACTGGCACCATTTTAATTTAGGACCAACTAGGTTTCAAAAGAAGTCTGTGAAAATGTCATGATAATATAGCCATCCATTTGGGAGTACAGATACAATATTTTAAAGATAGCAATCCATGGTGACCATATTAAGGATTAGTCATTTTCATATATGACCAATTAGACACCAAAAGAACTCTTCTGATGAAAACCCTCATATCAAAGTGACTTTCCCTTTAAGAAGAGCAGCAAAAACAAGATTTTCAAGATGGCCAAATGCTTGATGTCAGATCAGCATCATTTTACATGAATCTGGCCACTGTGGCATGCCAGATGAGCACCTTTTTCATTTGTACCAAGTTGACAATATAAAAAATCTTTTGATGTAAAACCCTTATGTCAATGACTTTCCATGTGGGAGTAGTGATAAAAGATTTTTTTTACATAGCTACTCTGGCGACAATGAGATGTCAATGTCAGATCAGCACCATTTTTTATTTTAAGACCATGCAGACATCATAAGACGTTTTTCAGTGAAAATCTTGTATTCATACAACCATCAATTCAATCCATACATTCAACAGGAATAGTGGCAATAATTTCAAGATGGACACTGTGTGGCAGCCACATAAGATTTTATTTAAGACCAATTGGCCATGATAAGAAAGCGTTTTGGTGAAAATCCTATATCAATGGAATTTTATATTTAGGATTTGCTATAAAATTATCCAAAAAGGATTATCATGGTGCGATACTGGATTTTAGATTTGCACTATTTATTCAGGACCAAGTAGACATCAGAAGAAGTCTTTTAAGTGAAAACCAATGTTAATATGCTCATCCATGATACCCTGCACAGTAGGCATATTAGATGCGCAAGCAGCACGCTTTTCATCTAGGGCCAACTAGGTCACAGGATGAATGTATGTAAAGTTTCCTGCATCACTTTGATTTAGAACCAACTTGATATCATAAGTCATTTAGTGAAAACTCCATGTTGATATGCCCGTCAATTCAGGTGGAGTAGATTTTCGAAATGGCTTAAGTGATAGCTGTATGTTGATGTGACTAAGCTCTTAATCATGAGCGCCAAGTGAGGTAGCTGTTAGTACATTCTTTTTACGTCTTTGGTATGACTTAGCTGGGAATTGAACCCCTGACCTCCAGCTCTATCCACTAGGCAACCAGAGCAGAGTTCTGATGTGCAAGCAGTACCAATTTCATCTAGGACCACCTAGATCATGGTGTGTGCGTGTGTGTGTGTGTGAGAGAAATTTTAAGGCAATCCTCAAAGCAGTTGGAGACAGTGATAACAAACAGATCATCCTATAAATTCTGATGCCTGAATGGTCTTACCCATAGTTTTACCAACACAGCATCATACACTGCACAAATCTGGTGGTCATAATACATGTTAATTTTAAATGATGTTGATCAAATTTATTGAATAACTTCAGCTCCAAAACAGTCAATACAATTTCACAAGAAACAAAGCAAAAACTTCAAAATCTCCAAGTGCTGTCTTGTTAGAGCTCTAAAGCTTTGAAGGTCAAACATAAAGGACACCTTTACCATGAGACATGTGCAAATCAATCAAGTGACAGTAATATTTGAGCAATTGATGTTCAAAGTTATAAAAACTCATAAAAAATGAGACCTCAATATAACAGCATCCCCATAGAACCACATTTTGTTTCAAGTCCCAGATGTTTCCTTCTATTGTATTATCATTTTTTCCCCAATAAACCCAAACCTCTCAAATCCAAATACACACAAAACCTTTGATCCATATTTAAATGTTAAGCTTTAAAAAAAGAGTTACATAAAACAGAACCTCACTTCAAACTTGGAAATGTATTTTAGCTGCCAAATTCTTGGCAGGCAAAAGCTGGTATGGGTACTATCATGAAACAAAGACCTGAAAAATGTCCCAAGGTTACATGAGATTAATACAATACTTGACACCATTATATATTTCACACTGCCAAGGGATATTTGCAACACTTACATAACTACTAACCTCTGCCTTATTCCTTGACATGTGGTTTGTCTGAAGTCTTCTTAACAGTGGTACACCATTTCTAGATTGTCTCTTCAATGTCCAATAACTTAGCAAACGGGTTAAAAACTGCATCTTCTTTGGTAAATTAACAATTTGCGATATTCTGGCCATTCTGCAATAAAAAGAAACAACTCTATTCATGTTATTATTTCTATCTAGATTTATTTTGCTAAAGTACAGAACAGTGAAATAAAAAAAAAAATAAAACATGCCTGCCCTGGTGCTTCTGACCTACACATTTTTATTAGTGGCAATAATGTTAGCAAATCACAAAGAGCAGGGTTTGCCCAGATTTATCAAAATACTCCAAAATTTGAATTCTTTTTGCTTATCAACATATATGTAATATGGGTGAAATGATACACCTATGCCACATATCAATACAATTCGATACAAAACCTGTGATATCATACAAAAATGATACATATTGATACACTTAAGGGTCCTACAATCTTTGAAAGGTAGGTGGTGTCTCTTTATGTATTTTGACATAAATGTTCTATTTCCAGTATGCAGATTACAGAGATATACTTTCAAATAGACTATCTGCTGGTTGTCAGTGAGTTTTATTCATCTTTTTTATGCCATTTAATGGTGACTAGATTTAACTCACTTAAGCTACCAGGCCATTTGCTTTGCACTGCATGAATGCTTTAAAAACATCTTATTACCAATTTCATGACTCACTTAAACTTCGAAGACATTATGATCTTATATTCAAAACAACAAATAAAGCCGCTTCCTTGTGCTAAGAAAATTTCATTTAGAACAAATCTGGGCATGGGATGACTACCAACAAAATCTATAACATTATACTTGCTGCAGATGCAAAAGACTGATATGGCCACAAGTACTTGTATTTGTTAGTGAAGAAGGAAAACTAATGACAACACCATGTACTATTATATAATTTTGAAACTATTTTACACAAGGCAATAAACTTCAGCTGTTTGAAATCCCCTTGCTGATTCAGTCGTAATTTTATTTATTCCATCAACACCTTCATTCACTGGTTAAATATCCCTGCATAAAAAAAGAAATTCCAACCTTGTTTCCCCATGTACCATTTAACACATTAACCCCGAAACACCGCATTTACAGGCATGAGGTAGTAGCCTACTTCCAAGGTCTGTAACGTTGAGGTCATGTTTGATACACTAAAGTGGGTGGTATTATAGAAAGGAAGACAGATTTGGCTCTACAATGATACCAAATAATCTGGACATTTTAGTTGCACCACAGAATACAGAGGGAAAAACCCAAACTTGTTGAAACTGCATTTTCTTCCACCCAAAATTCGCCCACGGTCGGAATCTGATTTTGTGTCCAAATTTTAGATTGTATGGTCTCAGATCAAAGGCAGACAGGTGAGCCTGTGCAAAAAGTAGGATAGGGTTTACATTTTTAATAGAGTTTTCTCCATATGAAAATTATGAGTCTTTTAAGAAGAAAAGAAAAAAGAAAGAACTTTTCACCTTTTGTGTCAGCAAAATAACGAATGAAAAACGTTTTTAGCACAACTAGGCATTGGGCTAATGGAAAATTGTTTGGAAGTCAATGTATTAGGATGTATTCAGAAATAGGCAAAAAAAAGTGTTTCCTACTCACATTTCATGCGAAAACAGCAGAAACATCCAAGGGTTAATGTGTTAAGGAGAGATACTGCCAAGATTTTATATTAAGGGGGACTTCACCCTTAGTCTACAAAAGAAGGGGAGGGGAGGAAACAGTCATGGTTCAATATTTACCAAGCACTTCAATATTCAACTTCTACAACTTGAATGGACGGATAAATATGCAAATTTCCAGTGCCAATCTATGTTTGCAAAAATACTGTGCTTATGTTAGTGAAAAATCCTACAGCTGCTTTGCAACAGCAATTTAAAAATCCAGTCTTCTCATCTAACTTTGCATTTTGTTGTTGTTATTGTTGTTATTTTTCTTGGTGTAAAATACCTGAGATTCGGCAACTCAGCACACTGACATAAGCTACTTCAAAGCAGAAGCAATTAGAGATTTCCACCACTTGGTACGTTTATGGCAGGTGTAATTCATCCTTTTTCTGGTCTGTTAAATCAACTCCAAACTCATATTTATCATAGAATTCAAAGACAATCAGAAATTAATTTCCTGGTAGCTTCAAATGTTTTTCCTTTGCTCTCACTTGACAACTTTTTCATATCTATGGTAATGGAGCCTTTTGTTTCCTTCCAAGCTTCAGCTCCGAGATTGTCTTTTGTCAGCATCACAGGGCCACCCATTTCATTTTGCAGACTTCATGGCTTTTGTAATCTGCAAGACATGTTTTAGAATGTTTCCTTGATAACGGAATAGGTTGGCATCTTGGTGGATTCTACCCAGTGTCATTTACCAGGAAATACTTGAACAACTTTCAGTCAATATGACCCTTTGACCTTTTGCATACCACTCTGTTGCATTTAATGTGCACAAGGCAGCTGTATCTACGTCATCTTTTCAGACAACAATTACCCAAGATATCAGAGAGGGTTGGAGGAGAGTATTTGGCAATGCCAATAGTGACAGGTAAGTATTGCATAGTTAAAATTTGTTGGAACCCTCCCAAAAAAACTACGTTCGAAAAGCAGCAATTACTTATCATGTCGCTATTGGATAGGTGAATTTGTCAATAAGGTGGTTCGACTGATCAAAAAAGCACAAATTAAATGTACTAACTGTAGAGGGAGAGATAGACTTTTAAAGAATATTCATGTCTCTCTGAGCATCATGCTGCGTCATAACAATGGTACCAAGAGAAAAATGCCTGCGCTCTGTTGTGCTAATGAGTGCCAGTAAAAGGAGGAAAAAGTATTATGGGAGACCAAAAGGCTGTTTTCACAATATCCTCCAGAGAGGAATGATTAAAGTAGGCACACGAAGTAGCAATTGCCTGAACCTTGTGGGCTTTAAGTTTCATAAAGGCGAGGTCTCGATCATGAGAGACTCAAAGGCTTGTTTGATTGTCATGACAATCCACCAGGAGATAGTGGAAGCTGAAATGTCTACACATTTGGACAAATTAAGATACAAGCGAAAATCATGCACAGGACATAAAAGTCTATCTTGATAATCACCTGCGCATATTTTAGAGACTGGGAATCTCTTTGGGTAAGGGGATAAGGCAGCTGGAGTCAGTGGACAAGTTATGAATTTCACTTCATCTTGTGAAGGCAAGGGTGAGATGGAACACAGTTTTGAGTGCGAGATCCAAAAAGGAAACCTCACTCAATGGTTTATAAGATGCTTTGGTTAATGACCAAAGAACACAGGAAAGATTCCATCTGGGCACAAAGGAATGACAGACAGGTCACTGAAGCTGATGGGAGTGAGCAACATGCTATCGTGATGCTCAACCTCATTCAAAGGAGGGTGCAACCCACTGTCGCGGTGGATAACCTCCTTTGAGGGAGGACACAACACACTACCGCACTGCTCTACCTCCTCAATGGGAAGGTGCAACCTGCCATCACATTGCTCTATATCCCTGATGAGAATGTGCAACCAACGGCTACAGTACTCCAACTACCCAACAGGAAGGAGCAACCCGCTAATTAAAGTGTCAATGCTGTTAGGGATAGAAGAACTTTCTGTCATCTCCCTACAGGGGGAAGTTAAACAGCTTCTCAAATGTCAACCTCATCAGCAGCTGAATATGTTTGTTTTAACATGTGAGATCTGGAAGAAAAGCCACAAAAGTTGAATGAAGAAGATAGGTACACCTGGAATCTACCGTATATACTCGCTTATAAGTCGAGGTTTTTTACTTAGAATTTGACTTGTACAGTGTAGGGGTCGTCTTATAAGCGAGACAATAAAAAAATTAAAAAATCTTGGGGTAATGTTGGAAACTCAAGATGTTTGCAGTACATAAAAATACTGTCAATTCATATATTTTTATGTTTTCAAGCCACTATTCCTATGCAGTAATGCATATATGGTATGCACTGTGTTTATCCGTTTCATGACGATCTTATAAGCGCAACATACAAATATTTTTTTAATCAGACCCTAATCCCTCAGCTTATAAAGGCAAACATGCTTTGTTTTTCTCCAAGTTCACAATCTTTTGATCGAGATACTAATTTGACAATTATGACCTTAATCCCTTAGATTGTAAAAGTAGCACTGCTTTGTTTTCCCCAGTGGACAATCATTTGATCTTGCCGCGCATTTGATACTTGTTCAATGTCATGTTGAGTCCCATTGATCATACCGCACCTGCTCAGTTGTGACGATCCTTTAATGAGATATCAAAGATCGTATAGTCAAATGCTCTCACAGAGTCTCTACATAAATAATGGTCCAAGTTTATGAATTGTTAGTGTTCTGTCAGTTACTGTGTACTTTGTCACTTAGATATCATACAGCGTGAATAGCTAAACTTAGGTAATTTCACCAATATGGGGAAAAGACAACGTAATGCGTACGATGGAGCATTTAAGCTAAAAGTTATAGACTTTGCAGAGAAAAATAACAATAGCGCCGCAGAACATGAATTTGGTGTGTCGGAGAAACAGGTGCTTGACTGGTGCAAGAAAAAGTCAGTTATAGGTGATAGTGCCAGGCATCTGAAGAAAATTTGAGTAATGGAAAGCCCTTATGCAAACTGGGAGTTTAAACGAGTGGGTTCTAGAGCAGCGTCAAAATGGGCATGCAGTCACTAGAAACGCGATTAGACTGAAGGCCCTTTCTACTGCCAAGGATAACAGCGATGAATATTTTAAGGCTTTAGCCGGATGGTGTACGCGATTTATGCGACGGCATGGACTTTCAATTCGACAACGTACTCACATAGCCCAGAAATTGCCTGTTGATGTTGAGGATACTGAAAACTTTATTTGGTTACTCTGATGATGAGGATGAATTCTTGGGCTTTGAACCAGAGGACATTAGACAGTGACATTTATAGGATACCAATTTTATTCCTGTATGTAACCTATAATCCAATTCATGGATTTATCATATAAATGGATTAAAAATGTTAAGCTATATGGATTTCATTACACAAAGATGGACAAAATATAAGTTGTAAATTTATTTGTACATATTCAACTCAATAATACAATTGTACGGTATTTATTCTACATTGGTTTTTGTTTATATTTGTCCTATATATCTATATGTCTATCTATCTATCCAGATTGTCTCATTTATTTTTCCTAAGTGCAGCACTGACTCAGTGATGACATGTCACCCCTTGCAGACGGATTTAATTTGCAAAAAACACCTTGACTTATAGGAGGATCATAGCTGAATTGGCTTTTTGAAGCTATGACAAGGGGGGGGGGGGGGGGTGTCGACTTATAGTAGAGTCGACTTATAATCGAGTATATATGGTACTACATTCTAGGTGCTGGAAGGCCACAAGTCACAAATGGTGCAAGTTTATCTGAATGCACCTTGAGCACTTGATGCAGTCTATGTATGTATCCCACAACGCCTTTCTGAGCTTACACCTGCCCCATAAACAGCACTGAATAATGGGAAGGCTGCTGAAGTAGACAACATCCCAGCTGAACTTGTCAAGAATGGGGGATAATCAGTGATAGAACTACTAACAAAACTCTGCAACAAGATCTGGCAGACAGGTGAATGGCCAACACAGTGGACCACGTCACTGATTACAACACTCCCCCAAAAAGGCAATCTCCATCTCTGACAAATTTACAGAACTATCAGCCTGATGAGCCATGCTAGTAAGGTGATGCTGAAGATCATCTTGAATAGACAGAAACCACAAGCAGAAGAAATAATTGCTGAAGAACAGACAGGGTTCTGGAATAGATAAAGCACAACAGATCAAATATTCAATCTCAGGGTTCTGCATGAAAAGTACTTGTAACATCAACAAGACATCTACCAGTATCATGTGTTCATCGATTTCAAAAGGCCTTTGACAGAGTGTGACATGAGGCACTGTGGGCCACCATGATGTACAGCATGGGTCAAAAGTTGACCAATACCATCCAGCAGCTGTATGCCAAGGCTACAAGTGCAGTAATTGCTAAAGATTCTGTGGGGGACTGATTCCAGATAACAGTTGGAGTATGTCAAGGCTGTATCCAGTCACCCACGCTTTTCAACATCTACTTAGAGTGCATCATGTGTGAAGCCCTGGATAACCACTGTGCGACTGTCAGCATTGGAGGACGTTACATCACCAACCTCAGCTTTGCATGCAACATCGATGGGCTGGCAGGCAGGTAAGACAGGCTTGCCACTTTAATGGAGAACCTGTATGAAACATCTTCCAAATTTGACATCAAGATAAACACTGAGAAGACAGCTGATGACAAAGAGTTGCAAACAAATCTCAGCCAAAATTAATGTCCGAGTACAGGAACTGGAAACAGTGGGCCAGTTCAAATATATTGATTCCATAATCCCTGAAAAGGGATCAAAAGAAATTTGTCACAAGCAGCACAAACAACGGCAGCTATGTCAAAGCTAAGACCCATCTGGAGAGACAAGAATATCTGTCTGAAAACTAAAACCAGGCTATTGAGAGCACTAGTCATCTCAATCTTTTTGTATTCATGTGAGGCCTGGACCCTGATAGCAGAATTACAATGAAGAATCCAGGCACTTGAAATGATATGCAACAGAACCATCCCTGGCATCTCTTACATGGACCACATCACAAATGAAGAAATGCGTAACACCATCAGGCACAGAGTAAGCCAATATGAAGACCTCACAACCGTCGAAAGAGCAAGCTGAAATGGTATGGCCATGTCACTAGAGCCAACAGTCTATCTACAACAGTCCTGCAGGGCAGCGTCCAGGGTAGCAGAAAGAGAGGTAGACAAAGAAAAAAGTGGACTGACAATATCACAGAATGGACCAGGAAGGTTTTGTGGAGACACGGGCATTGGCACATGATCAAGACAAGTAGAGAGAACTAGTCAGATGTTCAGCAGCACAGTGCCTCAACGACCACACTAGGTCAAGAGAATGATGATGCCACACAAACTGTTTTTGTCTCTAAAATTAAATTTGATGTCCTCAACATTTGAGCAGGTTCTGTTTTTGTTCCTAGAACAGCGGGACATGCCCGTACCATTTAATTAATAGTTTAAGTAAAAGTGTCTACCACCACAGGTAGAAAACAAAGAAGCTTCAAATTTCCTGCAAAGAACAAAGTTCTAAGGGGGAAAACAAAAAGCTATAATATTGTTTTACAAACGATTCAACAGTGGAAATACTAAGAATTATTCAACACTGTAGAGAGAGGCCACCAACTGCAAAATATTATTTGTCCACTGGCAGAATTTCTCGGCCGCAATGGCTTCAGACATCTATGCAACATGTAAAAATAATGACATAAAGGTACATCTGCCTTCTGTCCATGACCATGCAACAGAGTGGTGTGCAAAAGGTCATACTGACTTTTTCTCCACTTTTTTCCGTATCCTAAGACATAGGCAAGTTAAAAAAATAACTTTCGGTGACCCGACAGTTATTAACTATTTCACTACCACTGACGTGTATATCCGCTGCATAAATATGCCTAGCCTCACCAGTGACTGATAGATCCGCTTGTAAACAGAGCACTATTACTCCCAGTGAATGATATATCCGCTTGCCTTTTACCCTTCCTGTACCCTAGTGACTGACAGATCCGCTCTGTATGTCATTGTTACAATCGGTCGTATTGGTCAATATATAGAAGTAAAAGTCTATTCAACCAATCAAATTAGAGTTAACAAATGATTGTTCTTACTAAATCCGGTTCCTTTGTTCAAATTTGTACTGCGCATTTGTTAATACATGCATTTGTAGTTGACAGTAGAAACCATGGCGTTCTCTTACAACAGCGATTCTGATTCCGACTTTTCCGGTTTTTCTGAGGATGATATTGACCACCATGAATTAAGAAGTATTGGTAGTGATATTAATATATCTTCTTTATCAAGTCTGTCAGAAATTGAGACAGAAACTGATGATGAAGACGACGAAGTGTGGACAAGAGAACCACGTGCACCGAAAGTAACGGAGTTTACAGAAAGCGTCGGCTCTACTTTCGTTTTGGATGAGGGGAAAAAAGAAATAGATTTTTTCTTTAAATAGATATCACGAGGAATTACTTAAGAAATAGTAGAACATAGTGACTAGGTAACAGTGTTAGTAATTAAATGTATATATTTGATAAATAATTTAGTATAAAAGACTCCCAGATAAATTTCAGTGTTTACAAGCAGTTTTGTGTTATATTCCTGGATAAATTTTAGTGTTTTCAAGCAGTGTTTTGTGTTATATTCCTGGATAAATGTTAATATTTACAAGCAGTGTTTTGTGTTATATTCCTGGATAAATGTTAGTGTTTTCAAGCAGTGTTTTGTGTTAACTTCCTGGATAAATGTTAGTGTATAAAAACAGTGTTTTGTGTTATATTCCTGGATAAATGTTAGTGTTTTCAAGCAGTGTTTTGTGTTAATTTTAGTGTTTACAAGCAGTGTTTTGTGTTATATTCCTGGATTTCAGCAGGATAAAATAATCAAACAGATATAAGGTAGTTATAGCTTTTATATATGCATGATTTTAGCCTATAATCAGTTTATTAGAGAGAAAATAACTAACACAATCCAACCATACATCAGCTAAAAAGTTATCATTTGGCTACAGTAGCATTTGGCTCTGGTAGTCAGCCCACAAATCAGCTGCAGTAGTGACCCCAGCAGCTAAGCATAGCAGTGAGCCACTACAGTAGCATTAGTAGTTAAAGAGTTAAACTGTTATGAAGTACTATCATTGATTTAAAAGAGAAAAGTTAATATTTGTCTGCAAAGAGTGGCCCGTCGTCAGTGAGTAGCATTTACATTTTGAGAAAAAATGGAAATTTTGAGTACACGAAGAGAGAATCAGTGTGAAATACACTTGTATATTGACAAATTACATTCTTAGTCCTGCTTCGACCACCTGTTGAGTGGGAAAATGTGTTGATCAATTGATTATTTTAGCTTTTTACAATCAGAAAATTCAGTGGCTGAAAGGCCCACAGATGTACATGTTGTCATTATAAGAATACACCTGAAGATCATGACCCACAAGGTAGGCAGCAAGATCAAAGACTTGACTAGCTGCAGAGTGGTGAGAAAATGTGCGATATGACTGATTTCAGAGGTAGAATGACCCATTGATGTACTTGTGTATAAGAAGAGTACATCAAATGAATAACTTTTGCCTTCATTATTGTTTTCATTTCCAAGTGTAGCAATCTAAGTAGTGCTTGAGACCTCAAAATCAAGACATACTGAGAGTTAGACAAAATTATGTTTGCAAATTTTAACAAGAATGGATAAACGGCTAATTGGCGAATATTGTAACGAAATTCAACAGAGTGTTAGAAGTTGCTAGAACTGACATTTCACGTGGAACTTAGTGCTTGGAATAAGACCTTATCTTGACATGACAATTCACTCTCACTCTAATAGACAAACAAGGCTACATGTCAGTGCTGTAAAGAAGTTTGAAAATTAAACTCGATGGCAACCGCTGTTTCTACTCGTGTGGAAATTAGCTATTTAAGGTATGCCCAATTTGCTCCTGGTAGGGTACTGCAATATTTACTGGTGGTACTCTTGAACTCCTAGTTTTAAAATCCTAGCTATACCTCATTGCATTCTTTGGAAAATGCTAGAATTGATAAGATTTCACTTTGTTTAAGTTGCCGCGAGAGGCCAGCTATATAGGCCCAAACAAAAGTCCAGGGTGGTTGTTTTGGTTAGTTTTTTTTGACCGCAACATTAAAGCCTGGCGGCAAGATCAACTAATTGTTGAACAAAGTATGGGTTGGAACTGGCAGCTTGTGGACATAAATGATCAGAAAACAAAGAATTTGTTCAAGCTGGGACCAAGGGCTTCTCTCCACATGTACGTTTATCTTTAATCTCGACGTCGACATAAGCATGACAATGTGGTAGTAATAGTAGACCAAGGGAATGGGACTTTGTTTTTTTTTGTCGACATAGGCGGCTTGTCGAGTGATGTCAATATAAACGGGTAGGACTGTATTTAATTCTGATTTAAATTTCAAAGCTATGTCATTGTCAAGATGAATGTTATGATTGAATTTATATTTTGGAAATTTTTTATTTCTTTATTTTTTTTTTTACATCAGCACTGATTATTTCTGCAGATACAGATTATAGTGATTGTTCTAATAAACGGCCAGATTATGCATACGGACGATTAATCGGTACAGCTTTATATATTCTCGGTGTGAAAGTAGATTAGCAAAGCAGTAGAGACAGGATAAGTAATTTGCTGCTATTAAATCATTTGGCCCCGATACCGCCTTTGTGCATAATCCAGTTTATGCATTCAACGGCAGATACTGCCTTTTCGCAAAGTTTCTCGACTGCATTCAATGGCCGGTCCCGCTGCTCCGCGGTCCAAATGTGTGGTCGAGAGAAAGTCTCTGACTGGTTACAAATGGGGGTTTTCCAAGAATCAGACCCACTTGTAACCAATCAGAAATTAAATTACTTTCGTTTAGGCAAACTTTAAATGTTCAGAATCCATGGATTACTACTTGAGAGCAGTTTCAATACATGTGTTCTGTTCTTGAAAAATCGTAAAATGATGGCGGAAGCATGAGTGATTTTTGATGGAGTTTGTCAGGTTTCATCTCGAAAATATTGAGTAAGTAGAGGAAAGATATGTTTGACAGTTGGATAATTTGCAAGATTTCAAATGGAACATTGAAGATTCTGAGATTGAATCGTCAGAAGAAGAGGATGCTGATAGCGAAAATGAAAGAGTTTCTGCTGATCTAGCAGATTGGAGCAATCGTCTTCTGCCTGTCCAAATCAATGATTTTAGTGGACCGAATCCTGGACCTACAACAAACATTGACAAATTGACAAGGAAAAAAGAGAAATCTAGTTTTTTCACTTATTATTATTTCCGGACAAACTGTACATGGATATTGCAAATGAAACCAATATATATGTCCAAAAATGCATATTGTATAATTGATATCACCAAACAAAATGTGGTATCCAACCTGCAATATGTGTTTATTGAACAAAGTTCTATCTGAACCAAAATCTGGATATGAACATTGCCAAGTAATGTATGTATAAATTGCTTCAAACCATATCACATAAACTGTGAGAGACTTGGACAAATAGAAGAAAAAAAAAAAAAAATACATCACTGTGTAAACAAATTCGTATGGATTAACTGGTGAAAATTTCATTGATTAATATTGGATATAATAATAATAATAATAATAATAATAATAATAATAATAATAATAATAATAATAATAATACAGTAGTCCCCCTCTTGAAGAGCCCCCCTGACCAGCTGCCACCCGCTTCTTACGGTTAGAATCCATTGGCAGCGATGAGTTTATATTCAAAAGTACACCTCAAGATCAACCACCCCTCTAACGCGACCAGCGGTCAGCATTTTAGTACAAAAAATGAAAAATGTCCCCCTCATGAACAGCCACTTCCGTTTCTTTAAATGTATCCAGAAAGGCAGAACCAATAATTAATTCAAATCTTGATGCAAGGTAAGCAATTTTGATAATCTCTATCGTAGATACACGTCTCCGAGAGTCAAGTCGCTGTTAAAAGTGTCTACTAAAGATTTATATTACATCATTATCTATAAAAGTCGATGTTTACAGGAAATGGGCTCAATAATGTTATGATAGAGTTTAGGGTTTAACACCTATGTCAAGTTCTTCTCATTGATGATTATAACCAGACGCAATTGTTATAATCATAACAAGGTCAGCATAGACTAAAAATAGATTTTGTACATTGGCACACACAGACAATCTTAAAAAAAACAACAGTGTACCAGACAAAGACTGGAAAAATCATGTGATCACACATTATGGCTTCCTTTACGAAGTCTGAATTTCGTATACTCGACACAAGTTTTGTCTGCATAATTAAATCACATACAGTCAGCAATAACTGCAATAACCGAATAAATCAATACCAAACATTAAAATGTCATCACGTTAACGGATACATTATTTTCGAAGAAAGTCGGTTATTCTACTACTCGACGACATGGGGGGGGGGGGGGGTAAGAAGACTCGGAAAAACAAGTTTATGTTGAAATAATTTGAAAAACAAAGTAATAACCTATAAGAAGGTTATTCAGCAGCAATGGGAAAATGGAGCAAATGGAAAGATAATTATGTATGTACCAAGATGTAAATGACGTTTTTGAATCCATTTGCAATGTGCATGACAACAATACCCGCTCGCGTATCACACTTACGCCAAGAAAGCAAAAATAGTAACATATATTCAGTTGAAATAAATGTTATTATAACAAAAAAACTTTTATTGATCAATGTTTCATTTAGACGAAGATATTTAATGTTTTGAAATATGTATCTTTCTTACTACGTACATTACATATACATGTACTTCTCATAATAAATTTAGCCCCCCTCTGGAACGGCCACCCGTCTTATAAGGCCACTTTCCCGGTGCAGCAGGGGTGGCCGTATAAGAGGGGGACTACTTTAATAATAATAATAATAATAATAATAATAATAATAATAATGACTTTATTTAAAGAGGGTAACACAATTAGCTAAGAACTAATCTACCTTGAGGCCCTCTTTACAAGGAATGTATTTATTTCAGCAGCATCTCAGAAGCCACTGGATATATTGGGTTTGGAAGATGGAAATAGAGTGGGCATTTCTAATCCCAACTGGAATACTGTTCCAGAGCAAAGTTCCAAACTATTGGAAACTTTTTAAAAATAATTCCTTATTTGGTTTGGGAATTTTATACTGTTTTGTAGACCTTGATCGCTTGTGGGGTGTATTACCAGGTAGCCTATACTAGAATAGGGATTGTAAATATTCAGAAGCACTATTATTGGATTATTGGATATCCTGTACATTAATTTGGCTTTTCTTAAACAGATTCGGTCTTTAATTGGTAATATTTTTAACTTACCAGCTAAATTTTCCTTGCTTTCTTTCTGGTTTGATATTAGCCTAAATGCTCGTTTTTGAAGCTTTTCCAGCTTTGCTATGTTTTTATCATTTGAATTACCCATACTGTATTACAGTAGTCTAAATAGGGTTGTATGTAACTGTTATAAAATAGTTTTCTGTGCCTTTCAGGGAGAAAATGTCTTATCCTACTGAGAAGCCATAAACTTGAATTGACCTTTTTACTGATTTGATATGATCAGTCCATGATAGGTTATTATCTACCAAAACACCAAGTAGTCTGTCATGACAGACCATTTGCAAAATTTGTATCCTTTTATGTCAGACATAGTTCATTGCTATTAAGATTTCTCCCTTTTTTCCTTGTTGAGATAAGTAATATTTTAGTTTTACCAGCATTTACTAATATGTCATTGCATGTGCACCAGTTTTCCAGCTTGTTTAACTCTTTCAGCCCCAAGAAACTTATCAGTAACACTTTTACTGTGACCCAGCCACACTAAGCTGTGACTAGCTGCTTGTGCCCCAGAGTGTTTTACCTGTTTGGAAAATTTTGTAGAAATCATGCACATGCCTTCACATTTACTTCAATTTCTCTTCTTGTATCCAATATTAATCCATCAAAAAACATGCATATGCAGGTGATATAATACAGTGCTAAAAAAAATCTGACAGCCTGAAGCATGGGACCCCTTGAATTTCCAATCAGGATCATCCTATATTCTAAGAAGTGCCCATTGGGCTTGCTGACAAAAAAATAATCTAATTTGCCAGATAATTTGATTGCCTATCAACCTACAGTAAGTGGAGATCTGATTTTAATCAAACTCTATCTAACATGGTGTGTCATGCCATGAGACGTTGTAATAGTCCCAAACCCCCTGACATAATCATGTTTCAAGAAGAAGAAAAATTTTCTGTAATCTTGAAAAATATTAGAAAGAAACCCACCACTTCCAGTATGTCAGTTACATGTAGCAGGTATAAAAGGTAAACAGTGATGATATGAGCTGATGTACAACTATCCTTTGGGCAATTTAAATAACAACAAGTTTTAAAAAAGCAGAGGTCATGTATAATCCTCCATTTCATATATTACTTAACTGGCCAACAATAACAAGTGAAAGGTTTCAAGAATGCACTGAGTGAGCCAATTGTGTTAATTTGCATAGTTATGATCATGGCATTGAACAAACCCAATACAGTTGTATAGGTAAATCAATGAGATGCTAGATACATGTAGGAGAACAAAAATTATTACATATTTGCTATGAATGAGAATGCTTAAGCTATATGTATTACAGATTTCTGTTATAAACAGCGTTGAAGTTTCTTTGAAGTTGAATTTTATTGCATATATAGTACGGAAAGCATGATAATTTAAACTGTCAGAATAATGTTTAAGGAGCGTAGTAAGGGGTGGATATCCAAGGTCCGTTCCTTCGAAGTTACTGGAAGTCGAGCTCCAGGCAGACCTAAGCTAACATGGGAAGAGTTGACAAAAAGAGACAGAAAGAGATTGGGGCTGAGCGGAATCAATTCACAGGACCGTAGAGCCTGGAAGAAAGCTTTGAATACTCTCGTAACGAAACAGATAGGCCTACCCTTGTTAGAGGATTAATAAAACCTCATGGTAGTCCAAATAACACATTTTATCTGCAAAAGCTTTGATACTTTTGTTGTGTAAGAATGCCTTGAATGCTAATGTTTTCTCCAAATACCTCGTGGAAAACAATGGCCATTTTTTGAAAAATCTTAGATCAGGTCACATGCATTATTCACATTTGCAATCTTCACAATCATGGAAAAAAATGTCATGCAGGTTATCCAAACAAATGCACTGTATCTCTCCAAAATTACCTTGATTTGTTCTGCTTCTTTCACTTTCTTAGCTGTGATTCTAAACCAACATCATTTTCATGTAATGGACTTTTTTTAAAGTTGAAAAGCAATAAGGTGCATTTGTCTCGATTACAGATTGCTGAGATTTAAGAAGAGCACGCCAGATTAGTGGAAGCTACTCGTAACATTGTAAAAAATCAATGCAGACATAATATCATCCTATGTCCTCTGCATTGGGGATTGAAAAATCCAGATTGCTGTGTGAATCCTTTGCATAAATATAAGCACAGCAACAAAAAGTCTGCAATTTGTCTGGCATGAGTCTGACACACAAATGTGTGTAAAGCAAAATACTTTGTATTCACTCAGATGCAACACTGAACACGGGATACTATGTGAAAGTTCATGTCCAGTATTTATACTTATTTGGACTATCATGACATCCTCTAAACAATATCTATCTGTCCAAGCTAGAATTTACCAAAAAAGTGCATTGTAAATACGTGTCACATCAAAAAGCTTTATTGGGTACTTTGTATCTTTAAAAACAACAAGCTGGGTCACTTAACCCTTAAAGTGCGTGTCACGATAGTTGCGCTGTTGTTTTTGGTAACGTAGTGCATGAGCAACACTGATCGCATTCTATAACTTCATCTTGCCATAATTGCCTGTAAAACTATATTTGATTGGTTTAAAAAGGCCCAGAACTAGCATTCTGCAGTACTTTACTATATTATTAACGATGTAATTTTACAAATGCTCGCTTCTAAACACATGGTACTTGTGCAAAGCTAAAATGGCCGACGATGAATACAAAGGTGATTTCTTGCAACAAATATTCGCTTCTGATATTGATGCTAATAGTGATTTTGAATAATTTGAGAAAAATGACATTATTGGAGCAAGCGAGGTATTGATGGAAATACACAAGAATGATTTTGAGCCAGTAATTTACGTGGAACTGGAGTCGGATGTACATGCTCGTTTGACGTGAAAAGATGGTGCGCCTGTCAACCCCCATTCACTGGTAATTCAAAATTAAATGTCGAGATGGTGAATAATGAACCTACGGAATATTGAAGACTTTTTCTTAGATGACGAGCTATTGATAGTAGATCAAACAAATCATAATGCAGATTAGAGAGTTCATGGGACAGACTTGAACGAAATAAGTCGCATGAAAAAATGGCGGCCTGTCTTTTCTGAGCATCTAAAACGTTTTTGCATCGATTAAAACAATGGGTTTGGTACATATGTCTGTTCTCGATTCCTAATGGGCTATTGATGATGTGATATCAACCACATTCTTCAGCAAAAAAATAAGTATGGGATAGATTTCAAGCTATTCCAAGCAATTTACACCTGTCAGACAATGAGAACAATTAAGGTGACTCTTCACACAAAATCAACCCAATGATTGAACAAAAATAAAGCCGTTGCCGAGGTTTAATCACCAGATATGGACCTCGGTTTGATGATATTATAATAAATAACAAGTGATAGTTTTTATGACCATTAATTGCTGACTGGAGGGTTTAAACATACCTCTGACATTCATGGAGTGGATTTTTGCAAAACTGTCACCCTGCCTTTACCAGTGATTTTCACAATTTATATATAACATTGTGACAGACATAACATGTGCATGGTTGGACTACTAAAGAATATAATATTTCTTAGATATATTTGAACTTTTCTATCAAAAACAAACAAAAATACTGATGAAATACAATTGTAACTTGTCATTTTACCTGTATTTACACCTGTACCTGCAAATATGTTAAACCTACACATATGTCTTGATGCTAATCTTAAAGTATAGATAAGCACCATCATTTTTTATATAGGGTTTGATTAATAGTGTATATTTAATGAAATACATGCAATTTAAAGACTGTGCAGTTTTCTTCTTTTCTCCCCTGAAACAATTCAGCACTGAGGGACCTTTTACTGCAAAACAATGCAGCACTTTAAGGGTTAAACATATCTCATTGTATTGTTAAAAAGTATCAAATAATGTGGTTAAAGATGTGACATAAAACTAGGGATGTTAATATCGTTTTTTTTCCAAAACCGATTATCGTTTGTAGAAATCCGATTTTAAACCGATTATCGGTTTTTGTCCTACATTGAAATTACAAGAAATATATTCTTATAATGCAAGTTAGTGAATGCCTTTGCGAATAAAAGATATTCATTACATACCATAACGTATAGACGCGCATCGTCTGATGGCATAGAGGACGATATTGTGGCTCCACCAAAGCCATCAAATCAAAGAAGGAATTGGGTTCAGCAATCGAAATTGGTAGCATGTTTTCAGTGACAAACTTAGCTACAGCAGCAGTAACTTTTTCTTGATGACTATCAGGACAGTTTCTTTGTGTTCCAATAAATGTTGTTAATCGCGGCTGAACATTTGAAGGAGCCGCAATTCCGGAATGTTTGCTACGCAAATGTGCATGCAATCCAGTAGTAGTACCACCGCTCCGACTTATTTGTTGTGAACACAGTTTACAGCGAGCCATGCTTGATGAAATTTTTTCAAAGTTTTCCCATACATCAGATTTATTTATACGACCAGCCATATTTGTAAAGTTGAAAAGACACAACCAGCAGAGACCAGTCCTCAACAACAGAGACTGTAGCTATTAACTGTCTATTGTTGTCAATTTCGGATATCAAAGAACTTAGTGACCGGTCGGTCGACTAACTATTTACATTCTTCAACAATAAATGTATTCATTTACAAACACGCTGCATGGAGCACTCACAAATTTTAAACACACCTTCTTATCTGCTGGCCATATTGAATTAAAATGTAAACACTAAACAAATGCATGAATAAATTTTTTTCAGGCATCTTTTAAAATTTTCACTACAAAAATGGTAAAAAAATATTAAATTCGATTATCGTTTTGTAAAAACAAAAACCGATAATCGTTTTCAAAACCGATAATCAGATTTCCGATTTTCGTTTAACATCCCCTACATAAAACCTAAGTTTATTTTCTGAAGAAAGTAAATAAACTGCAAACATAATTATGTGTCCACACATACATTTATCAAGATATAACATTTCATTTGTGTTTGGTATATCAAAGCTTTAGTAGGCTCTAATTATCTTGAAAAAAATGATTTTGAGCCATCAAACATTGACAAAGTACCATGAATAAGCTTACAATTCAACATGCAAAACAGATTTTATATATCACAAGGCGTAAATATGACACATGTAGGCAGCTAAAGTGCCTTTAACCTTTCATTAGATCAACTGGAAAGTTTTTTTTAAACAGTTCTTCTATATAATGCACACACAACATCTTACTGCAAATAAGAGAATTAGGTCTCAATAGTGCACAGTATACACACCAAAATATGATATTCAAATCAGTAATGTTGACCAGACCCCATCAGCAAGAGTTGGATATAAATGGAGCAGAGATGGCCTTTGTGCAATCTAGTGCTTTGAAGTTCATGTATCTATTACCCAGGTGTCCCAGGTTACCTATATGTAAAAACAGGTTAGGCAAATTAAAGGTATTTGGACATGCTTTAAAGACACTACAAGATATTCCTAAACAAGTGAAAACTATTTTTTCAGATAGCGATTTAAAAAATCTCAAACCTAATTCTTGCAACAATGACCAATTTAATTCTTCAGTTATAAACTTGTAACTGGAAAATATTTTCCTATACTGGTTCAAAAAAAACAACATAAGCATCCATAAATAATACAACAAAATAAAATAAAGAGCTACTCAATAATTATGAAAGGAACCCCTCCACCAATAAATTAAATCAAAATATAAAATAAAAGAGGCAATATATTCTTACCTCGGTTGTGGAATCATAGGCAAATTTACAACTGGCATAGCATTTCTTTTCTCTGCTAGTATTTTCCTTGCTTTGCGCATTTTTATACGAGATTTTTCCTTTGCTTTCTTAACAGAGTTTGATTTTTCATCATCACTTCCTGCAAGTACTGGTTTGTATTCATGATCTGGAGGAGTGTGAACATCACAGTAAGCTGTCTTCCGTACACTGACTGCACTCCCACCAGAACTAGGCTCACGAATGGCCTCAATTCTCATGTAGAGTCCAGCTTGCTGAGCACAAGTCACATGAAATGCAGTGTAACAGTTTGTCTTGTGACACTGAATACAAGCTCCAGTGCCTCGCTGTTTGCAGATATAGCATGAAAGTTTCCATCGAGCTGGAGGTATTCTATCTATGCTATCAACTGGTTCAAGAAACACAGTATTAGCAAATCCCACTTCAGGAATCCATAAAGCACAAACAACATGCGCCCAGCGCCCATCATCTGTCTGTTTGAAAGCTCCTCCTTTGTTTGGACAGAGGCAACAGTTAACAGCTCGTGATGGTGACTGCAGACACCGTCGACACAACCACTGTCCCTCAGGAATATATGGCACTCCATAGCACTCCTGGTGCACTGCAAGATTGCACATGTCACAAAATAGGATTACATTACTGTTCTGACACTCCCCATCATTGCATATGGAACATACAGCATCTTCATCAATTGATGGAGTTAGTTCTTTTCCAGAAGATTGACTCTGGAAAAATGCCTCCTTCTCGAATCTGTCCATTAACAATTCAAAGTGTTCCTGTGTAACTGTTATGAGGCCATTCTTCTTACGACTGTCGTTCATTAGCTCTAGCCATGCATGGTCCTGAAGTTGAAAGAAATTTAGATTGATGTACAGAACATTATCTCTCATTTACACTCATGCAAATATGTAAGCCCATAAAAAAGTTATGTCAAGGATGATGTAGCTTTTTGGGGGTGGGGGTAAAACTAATTGTCATTATGAAGTACTAACCTGTTGCTACTGTGTAGCTTTCTTTTTCTCATGGCAAAAAAACTTGTCTATTTAGAGTGAACACACCCTGCCTTGGCATGGAGAATTATCATTAGAAATAACACAGCCCACTCGGGTACTTTGCATGCCCTTGCATTGACAACTTATTTATTGCTAATGATTACATAAAACCACCATAACAGGATTGGAGGATGGCATTTAGCAATAGCAACTGGCAAGTATTACATATTTAAACTTAGTTTCACCATACAAAATATTGTATTGGCTCTAATGCATAACCATTATTACTGTATGGAACATGCCACTTGGGAGAAAGATCCACTTTTCCGTATTTACGTATTTCACTGGGCCACATGTTTTACTGTAACTATTGGTATACACAAAAAAATGTACGTGCTCTGTTGCATCAAAATGTGAAGATAGGAGAAATTTGGGATTGCCAGAATGCTACCTTCATGATATTCTCTAAGGAAAAATTATTAAGTAAAGTAGAATCTTGAGGCAGCAATGGTTTGAACCTCATGGGTTTTAAGTTCAAAAAAGAAAGGTTTCTATCAGTAAGAGACCTCTACTGAACTCATTTGATGGCAGTGATACTCCACCATGAAATGGTGGAAACCAAAATATCAATGGAGCCCTGAAGGTAAAGAAAAGAACATTTCTGAACCTTCCATTTCCCTTTGGAAGCAGTGAGATTGCAACATAGTGCCCTAACAGGACATAAAACCTATCTTGTTTTCTCCAACACTGAATCAATAGAAACGGGATCTCTGCGCATAAAGGATCAACTAAATAAAAATCCTGGTTGGAAAGAAGAGAAACCTATACATAATTATGATTAAACAAGAGACAGCCTGTGTTGATAGGCAAGACATGAAGCTCTCACCCATCTTCATGTACATGCCAAAATGAATCAAAACCAGTCTTGGGTGTAAAGTTCTGGAAAGAAGTCTCACTTGATGGTTAACTTAGGGTTTTCCTTAAAGATAACAAAACATGAAACAATTTCATCTGGCATATGAGCACAGGAGACAGGTCTCTATAGTTCAAAATATTCAAAAAGTTAAGCAAGGTGTGAAATAAGCCAACTGCTATGCTTAGAAATTAAGTGTCTTGGAAATGGCAGTTCTATAGCTCTTGACAATACTGAATATCCTTTGTTCTCAAAATGAAACAAAAGGAATTCAGCAACTGAACTCACTAGGGGAAAGCTATTATCAATGTGTTTCCTACTGCACCAATCCCATCAGATACTCAACAGGGCATTATAGACCAATGATGCAAAATCTCTCCTGGTCTAAACGATGCAACTTGCAACCCTGCATGAAAACTTGTTCTGGCAGACAGAATGCTTGAGTTGAGAAAAGTGTGAAGGTGGACAATGTAAGGGTTGTGAAAAAAAGATGGGGGGTTTCTTTAAAGATCACTTAAGATGATCCTACTCAAAGCTTAATGCATTCATTGCCCATGCAGTCTGGTCCTGGATTAAAATACATAAAAGGGACATATTTTGTTGGTCCACAGTGAAAAAAAGACTTTTTATGAAACAGTTTAGTAACCATTATCTTAAGACTGTTTGCCAGTCCTTGATATAATGTATGCTGATGTATTCTTCTTGGTTGGAATGTAAGAAACTTGGAGTACCATGTTCTCCAAACGAGTCCAGTGAAATAGTTTCCAGACCACTAAGCAAAATAGATGGGACAAGAGTGCCTACTTGACATCAGAGATATAATGAGACAGACATGTTGTCAGAGGAGACCAAGGCATAATCATCTTTTACTCTCTCAATGTACCCTTGCAAATTTAGAAATACAGAATTTATTTCTAAATGTTAATGTGGTGGGAAAAAACATCCAGAGTCCAGTGATGTGCATCCCAACATCAATCTGATGCACTGATTAACCAATAGTTTGAGTTTCAATGCACATGTAGGAACCCCTCCAGTCAGAAACCTGTCCCGATTCAACCACTAATGTAAGCAGTAAGTCGGTATGGTTTTCCTTTGTGAAAAGAAACTGTAGGGGGCACATGAGAAAATAGCATAAGGGAAGCATCTGCATTAAAGATTTCTGATAGGGAAAGCAAAGGCAAGCAGACAACAATGCCTATGCGAGTAGAACCTCCAGAAGTTTCAAGCTTCGTTCTATCTGGTCTTGTGGGACCAAGTTTAGGCTTGCGAGAGAATTCATCCTGACATAAATCAAGACCAAAGACACAATGAGCTCTGGTTTCTCAAAATTTGTAAAAGACTCAACTGAGTTACTGTCAGCCAACAATGAAACAGATACTAATGGAGGGATCATACCTAAACATTGCAAATCAGCCATTCGTTGGAAGTACCGTGGGATCATAATTCCCAGCAGCTGGAGATATACCACAACTACTCAGGTATCTCGGGTAAATATTTGGAGTTCAGCAGCTATTCCAAATGGCAAAAACATAACTTAAATACTTCTTGGTCCAAGCAAAACCTGAGATATTTGCAATGAAAAGGAACTAACAGGATGTGCAAATAAGAATTCTGATGGTCGATGGCACCCTTCAAATTTCAAGATGCACTGCATTCTGGTTTGAGGATGTAGTCTCCTTCTTAAAAGATTACTCAAGAAGAAACCAGTTTAAAAAACAAATTGATTATAAAATTCAATTTCCCACATTTTTTGGTGACCTGGAATTTTTAGGAGTAGAATGATGAAGACTGGTTGTTTGGTATACTCTCAACTGTCCCTTCTGTAAATGGGTGTTTTTTTCAGTAATTTCACCAGATTGGATTAGTGAGAGAAAAAAAGGGAGGGGGATCTGGAAATTGTAGCATATGACACTTGCTCTAATGGAAACAACCCATTCATCTTCCACAATACTTGATCAAGCTTCTGAGAAGAGGTCTAGATGAGTTTGTTTCCATACACACACACACACACACACACCCTTACTCAAGAAAGAAAGAAGAATTAAATAACTCCCTCTCTGGGGTCTTGGTGACTGCATATTTGACCAGACTATGCAGGAAATTTAAACGGAGATTACAGGCTGGTTAGATGGAGGGCTGCATCTGTTTGAGAACAATTCACATTACTGAACTTTCTGGGAAACTGAGAGGCAAGTGGTAGTTATTAATGGATCTGAGTTGATCAATTCTGATGTTGTAAGCCATGCAAGGAACGAGTCCTCTTATGAGGGTTTTACCTCTCAAAGGTGTAACCTTGATTAGGTCATTACCTTGAATGAGTAAGACCTTTAAGTCCAAAACAAAATCACAGCAGATCTGCAGAACGTATAATGATAAGACAGTAAATGCATGTTGGGATCCTAGCACAGCTTCCAACACACACTGCAACAAGGTTGGGCTTAGTGAGCATGCTAAATGATGTTGCTGAAAACTAGTTGGCATCAGAAGCTATGGTAACATATAGTCTCTCTGCTGAATAGCTTTGATTGTTTAACTGAATGTGGGCCCAGGATAACGGCAAAGAAACCTCACTTGAGACAAACTAGCATCCAAAAGAGGAGGCTCAATAGGGAATGTATCCAGTAGCACATGGCTGAGACTAGTATTTTCACATATAGGAAGGAATTTACCATATTCATCTTTGCCAAGGAATATCCTGGTCTAAAGGAAACCTTAAGAGATGTTCTTCAATTGTGGACAAATGAAGCAACAGATCTAGTTGACTTTTGGGTCCCAGAGATCCTTCCCAAACTGAAAAGAATTTTCTTGAACTGTTCACCAGTTTCAGGAACAAGACTGCAGGTGGAGGCACTGCACTTCATTAACCACTATATCAATGGAATAGATCTTCATCCAACAGACAGAAGGTAGAGGAGGTGAGGGTGATAGAGGATCACTCAGCACAACTTCCTCTTACACCACATGGTGAGTATGGCCTCTGTAAACTAAGTCCCAGTGGTAAGACATGATACCTGATCTTGCCTGGTTGGTAATGTTGGCATGCCTCCAGCCTCATGTTGGAGCTCTATGTATCAGACGTTCCAGTGGTAAGGTAAGATAACTGATCTTGCCTGAATGGTAACAATAGCATGCCTACAACCTATCTGGTTTACACCACCTTAATAAAAGCATTGATGGTGGTTTATGAGCTGCAGCTTCAGTTCTGCTCTGGGTCCCAGTAATATACTAAGGCAAGAAAGAACAATTCTTATGAGATAGAAGGCTCCACATCCCATAGGAGTAATAAGTAAGAAGGGGAGACTGGTCTCCATTTTCAATGGTTCCCCCTGCAGACATTTGGTAGGGAAAAATATCAATAATTAGATGAGACTTTCCCCCATTCTTTGAAACAAAGAAAATCTGAGAATTGATGGTCAAATCTGATCGTTTAACACCATCTCTACTGCACCCTACCAAAGATGGGAATGAACTGCTTCCTTTTACAGGCAGGATTTAACTGGTGGAAACAAATGGGGACTATATTATAGAAGGGACACCTCAGAACTGAAGCCAGTAACCATCTCTTATCATTGAAAGGATCCAATTATCGACTGTTATGTCTGACCAAGCCTGAAAAAAATAGGTATAGTCTGGTGCCAAATAGATCAAAGGAACAGGCATGGAGAAAGAGTGAGCCCATATGGCTAACCACCCTAGTCTTGTCAACTTCTTCCCTGCATCTTTGTTGACAATGCCTATTTAAGAGCAGCTCTGAACTGGAACTGATGCCTAACTGGGACTGCAAGAGCATAAAGATTTAAAGTGATCTCCTATGACAGCAGTCAGGATGATTCTGTTTCTTGGCCAGGAATGGATGGGGATGAACCCTCCAGACAGGCAACTGAATGAGAACCTTGGAAATGTTCAGTGCCACATCACTCCTGAGGGGAGATAACAAACAATCGAAAGACAAAGACGAGAGATTCCTCCTGAGCAATCTGAATGAGGTTGCTGAAAAGATGTCATTAGGTAAGGCTAGTCACTAATGACCAATCCTTTTGTTTTAAGGATCCAGTATTTTCACTTGAAGGTAAGCCCAGGTCCCTCTTAAAATACACACCGGTGCTGCTTTATCATCCAAAATGTGAACTTCAGCTTGCCAGGAATGAGTACAAACCTTGTACCTAGAAGCATCTACCAAGGGCTGTAACAAAGGTGATGGGTGGGCCAGACGTGGCTAAACCTTTGAGAAAGCTCCTTGATTGTAAAAGAGCAAGTATGGAGCAAGAGATATGGTCAACAGTTTGACCCATACAGTTTATTTAAACTAGAAAATATTTTTGAGTCTCCAGAACCTGAAAGTTTGAAATACAGATCATTAGGCAAAAGGTTTAACATCGCATTCACTGCTTTATCAAACAACCAGCAGGTTGCGAAAGGCTAGGTGACCCTCATAGACAGGGTAAAACATTGGACTCCTACACTCTTAACTCATTGTCATCAACTGGGAGAGAAAGGACATCATCCTGAACTCCCTCCTGGAAAGCAGGAACAAGAGACCAGATGTCTCTATACCAGGAGGGAGACTTGGTGTGAGGAACTTAAAAATTCCTTTGTGAAGAAACTTTTTGAGTGATTTTTGTTGATGTTTTAGGTCAATTCTGTGCCTGCCTAAATAATTTTGCAGAAGATATATCTCCATCTCTCTTTTTAGACCCAACTAAAGTAGGTCTATGACCCACAGGTGGAACCTCACTACTATATGACCCAGGTTCAAAACTTGGAGAACACCAAACATCTACTGAGGATTAAGAGGAATAACAGGGAAGAGATGCTAATCCAATCTGGTACCCTCATCTGGCATCTAAGTCAATTTCCAGTCCCTCATGGGATGAAAAAATAGTTGGAGAGAGGGAGAGGGACTGAGCCTTATATGTATCCCTATACCAAAAAATGGGATTCAAAGATACATGCCTAGACCAGTAACAGGTAACCAGTGATTTGTGCCAGGTGACCAGGGTAGAACTCTACAGGCAAATGAAATCTCAAGCATGAGCCAAATGTAATATGACAAGACTTGGTTCTGACCGCTCCCTTCTTCAAGTGACTAAATCACATTGCCAACAATGGGTCATTGAGACAGAAAGGGTGCTGCCCCCATCTAATAAGATGGGTTCTACTGAGGCAACACAGGATGCTGCTCACCCTTTGCAAGATGTGTAGGGGTGGGGCTGACTCTCTGACCTTTTAGATGTGAGGGTAACATTCCTCCCATAAGTTGAGGGTATGATTCACTTTCTATCCTAGTGACGACAAAAGGGAGTGCTCTTCCTCTCTCTGCCCTCATGCAGACAAAATCTTATGCAACTGAGGAACTTCATGTAATGTAGCTACTAAATGACCAGAAAAGGATTCCTATCATACCGAATGAACAAATCTGCTATGTCTTCTTTATGCTAACATGTTATCAATTACTGTGCATATTGACGAGATAAAATATTCAGCATGGAAATGGTAGGGTTGGGATGTGGAGGCATATTTCAAGCCAATAGATACAATGTCTTTGTGAAATTCTAGAAGACATGTATGTGTTGTCAATAGTTTTTCTTTCATACTTACATGTACAGAATGACTGCATATTCCTGCTATGGCTGTCTAAAATGAATTCCCAATTTAAAGATTAAAAAGGCAAAAATTAATATTCATTCATCACAGCTGAAGATTAATGTAACCTTTACAAGGTTATATTTATCTCATCACCTGTTACGACTCTATGGTAATAAACTAAGTAACAGAAAGAAGACCAACACATTTTGTAAAATTTAACAAAAATATTAAGAGTTATAAATAAAACTTTAAGATGAACATACAGTATTATGAACAAAATCAAAAAAAATCCTAAAATGCTCTAAACAAGTCCAAAGAAATCAAGTGCTCTGAATGAATTTCAGATCATCAAAGATAATGGTCTGTCAACAAACGTGATGTATCACAATGTCACTGTCTGAACTACTTTGAACAAATTCACATTAGTACCAGAATATCATTTTGGGCCAATGAGCATTCTATAATTTAAATGAATAATCCAAACAAATGTTTCTTCAAAAATTATATCTAAGCACAATATAAACACATTTGCATTAAAACAAAAATATATGAAAGAAGAATTAATTATCCAGCTCTACCTACTTATAGACACTCTCACTCACTTCATGGCATTTCACAATACCACAAGTCAAAACACACATCTGACCAGCCCTTCCAATGGGAATTAACATCATGAAACCACTTGAACTCGCTAGCTAATGAGAAATTGCTCAAAAAAAATCTGTCAACAGTTTAAATTTATAGTTTGAATTTATCTTGTAGACACCTATTTAGAGCTGGATATTTTTAAAATAGAATCTACCTCCATGGACAAAAACATAGCTGTTATATCTTATCTACACTACAATTTAGTCATGAACAAAAATTGCACACAATATAGTCATGCACCAAAGCTTAAACAGAATATAGCTGTACATAACAACTCTTGTATTGATATGGAAAAAGTATTGATTCATCAATGTATCGCCTAATCAGTTCACCCCTACCTCCAAATTAATTTCTTTCCAAGGAGAAAATTTCCAAGCTGGCCATAAGATATAATCACAAGTTTTATATTTATTAGTCAGCTGTTGTTTTTTTTTAGCATTGGGAGAAAGTATGAAAACATCAATTAGGCCTACTTGCCATGAAAAGCTGTGATTATTTCAAATCTGTTGGCCAACAAACACATTACAAAACAAGAAGAAATAAAGTAACCAACAGTGTTCCCCTTTACCCTCATTTGTGCCTCATAGACCTGCAAAATATTTCAGATGACCCCCAGTTTTGATACAAAATTTGTTTTTTCAGTCAAATTCCCAGTTCTGCCATCAAGGGGATTTTTAACTGTCTTGAACCCTTATGGGATACAATGAACCAATACCAATCAATCAGGCAAAGAATAATTACAAGCAGTCAGCCTTAGAAAGTAATTGCAATAAAAATTATATGGGGAAAGTTTTTTTTATATAAATAAACTATGTGCATGTAAGCATTTCACAAGGTCATCCAAAATCCAACAACTTAGGCAGGAAGGTCAAATTACTGATGATGTTGAAATAGTAAATACATTCAACAAATATTTTTGTCAGCATAACCTCCACTGTCAATTCTAATCAATGAACTAAGAATTTATTTTAAGAAAAACTTCCACCTCACACATTTGTTATTTCTGCAGTACCAAAATGAAAATGTTTTGCAATTTTTTGCTAACTATTGCAACAAAGAAATCAAATAGATATATATATGGACCACATCTTCTGAAGGCTACTGCAGATTAAATAAACGACAGCATAGCTTTCATATGTAATCAAGGCATATCCATCTCATTGTTTCCCCAAACATCGAAATTGGCAAACCACTCCTGTTTCAGCATTGGTCTCCATGATAGATGAATTTGATCAGGGAAAATTAGATGTTATACAGTTGCCTACAGTTGCCTATTTTATGTGGCATATCATTTATGAAAATGAGAAGGAGCAGTGGACCAAGAATTGATCCCTGTGGTACTCCATATGTAACTAGTTCTTCTTTAGAAAAAGAGCCATTTATTTTGAGTTTTCTTCTAGTAGATAAGTGAAAATTTTCCATAACCAAGTTAAATATTGTTAAAAAACATCAACTTCTTTTTTTATTACTAATGAAGAAATGTTTCATATCCTCTAAACTTTTATCAACCCTATTTATTAAAAAAAGTACAATACATTAGAATTGTGCAGTGCAAGTCACAAGTCTTATATAGTTATGGACAGATTTATGTTTTATACTGATCAATGCATACACACATGCACACACATAAGCTAGACTAAATTACCACTAAATTGAAGACGAAGTTTAAATTATTGCCCTGATAACATACCTCTTCATCCATGTCATATTCAATCTCATCATCCAATTCATCTGGTGACTTCTCCATATATCTATAGTAAGAGTTTGGAAGAGCTGAAATGTGACTAGGTTTGACATAATCCTCAATCACTTTGAACTGAGCCTCTGGCAATTTGATATTGGTTGTGTGACTAGAAACACTATTCTCTTTTCGATTCTTTTGGTTTTCCATGTGCTTACTATTCTTCTGAGGTGACTTTTCAGCCTTTTCTTCCTTTTCCGTGTTACAGTGGTTGTCAATTTCATCCTGAGTGATGATTTCTAGTGGCTCATAAATATTTAACCTATGAATTTTTCCATCTAGGTCAATTTCAACCAAGCGCTGGGCTTCAGCATAACTAAGAGTCTCTCTTTGAGGGGAGCGAATAAAATCTGGTGGAGAAGGTGTACGCCTTAACTTCTGTCGATGATGCCACTTTTGCTTCTTTTTGCTTGTAGGTGTCTTCTTTTGGGGAGATGGAGTGTTGTTTTCTGGATTTTCATGGTCAAAGTTGTAAAGGTGAAATCTGATTCCACAGTAACTTTTATAAACACGGCCACAGTCTTTCACTGGACACTCATATGGTGGTTTAGTGGCTCTAAGGTTCTCAGTAAAGATTTTGACATCAAAGTCCAGAACCATTTTACCACCTGCCCATGCCAACAACAAAGAACCTTGGTTGAACCTGTACCTGAAAGAAAAAAAAGAAGTCAATGAAAGCAACGTGAAATGGGCAATTCAATATGCAACCCGATATACCAATACCACATGCTGAACCGATACAACTCATGATACAAAGCCTATGATATGACATTATTGATATACATATTAACATGTCTTTTTATCTCTTGAAGATATAATCTCTGGTAGGGTCATGAAGTTTTTCATGTATTGAAATCTTTGTTTTATTTTCCACTATACAGCTTACAGACAGACATAGACATATCATCCATTCATAAACTATTCTCATCCATGGCAACAAAAATATAAAACCACTACCTGTTAGGTGTAAATGATTGTTATGCCTCCTTACAGGCCACTGAAGCTGATCCATTTGATCAGATACTGGACGCTTGGTCATGACGCCATTCATTTTGCACTCATGAATGGTTTGAAACTTGCATGTCTTCACTTAAATTTGGAAGGCATTACATTCTTATCTTAAAAACCGGAGAAATAGTGCAATTTGCTCCTGTAAGAAAATCTCCATCAAAACAAGTGAAAGTGTGGGAGTGATCTATCACACTGTATCTCCTGCAGATACAAAACAACTACCATGACCAAAAGCATTCACATCAGTCAGTTAACAAGGAAATTATCAACATTACACTCTTGCCTTCTAGAAATTAACAAGTTGACTGTACTTGTACTGTTTAGAATCTGCTCCCTCATCAATGCTGTGATTTTTTTTTCTTTTATCTGATCAGCATGTTTGGTTGTTGATTGCATATATCAACATAAAAGAAGACATTCTAATATTTGTCCCCATGTATGACCTATGTACTTTACAGTTCATTTCACAACCAATTTGTGCGCAAATATTATTTGTTGCTTTCTATTAGGATTGTGTTTTGATGCAATTCTTTCAGTGTGTCATCAGTGAAAAAGCTCCAGTTAAGGTAGTTATGCTTGGTTGTTATCACTGATTTACCGTCGACCTGAACAAACAAATAACCTAAAACCAGAACTTAATGTAACATATTGTACTGTGACACACTGGACAAGAAGATTTTAAATTCAATCCAAGTATAAAAAGATATGAAGCAATGGAAAAGCTTCAAATAAATGTCGTTATTAAATTATCAGTAAACTATTTAAATCAATCAAAAAACAAATATGGATTGTCTCCTTTACATTAAATTTGTTACCAGCCGATTAACATGCCAACTGTGTGAAATAATTCAAATAACACTGACTGGGGATCCAAATTGTAAACAATGTGACTTAGTGAACCTTAACCTCGTTTTACTTTATAGTTTCAACAGTTGGTGTGTTCTTTATTCTGACAGAAATGAGTGCACATGCCTGCAACAGCTGCCTGGATGAATTATCAACTTAAAGAATAAAAAGGCAATTGACTAATAGTTGATAGCTGAAGATTAAAGCAGCCTACATAGCTTAAGTATCATTTGTTTTCTATTGATTCTTCACCTATTGGTATGGATGTTAAAAAGCATCTATGCATATTCGTTATACCCAACATAAATAGCATAATATACATGAAGCTACTTTTTTCCTCTAACTCTGAATGCTTTATCTTTAATGTTGTACATACATCTCACTCTAGTCTCTGGACTATGGCATTTGTTAATTACCCCCCAGATACAATCACAGTAATGTTACCGGTACTCCTTTTTTCCCTCAAATAAATAAGTACTCGGACGAGAAGTCGGCATTCTATTACAGTATGTATGAAGCAGTATTTTCAATGTTCTTACTAAATAAAGCTGATTTCCTGAAAGTGCTTTTTTGTACTAATTCTTAATTTTATTAACGTTAGGACATACACAAGCATATACATGTATACTCAAATGTAAATATCATTCGTCTTTCCTTACAAAAGTTTCCTACTATTATTTTGCAATATCAAACACAAAAAAATGACCTGTGAAAAACTCACTAAATATTATATTATATTTGCATATTTTCAATGGAATTATTATGGATTCCCTCTCACACATGCCAGGAGATCATTGAGTACATAGTAGATACAAGCTATTATTTGTGCTATACCGTACATTAGACATGTTGTTTAGGGAGATGAAGGAGGTAATGTGCGACGAGTTATCAAGGAGGCAGGGGTTAATGTGTTAAAAAGCACATTGCCACAGACCGGTAAAGCAATCCATACGGTTTACAGACTTACTTCCCCTTGACCTGAAAACCGGTCTACCATGATGAAAGGGTTAAGATCATAGGATTACATACCGTATTTTCCGGCCTATAAGTCAATTCGGAGTGCAAGACAAATTCACCAATTTCGTAAATTTTCCATCCTTTATTCATTGTTAATTCAGATTATAAGACGAGGCCATGTCAATATCTTGGTTTCATATTTTACACTAGTAATTAGGGCATAACCGACTTTTGATCCGGAAATCAGATTCCACCGGATAGTATGAACTTCCGATTAATCGGAGTCGGACAAGGCAGGAATGACCGATTCGGATAATAAAAATAATAAAGTTGAATTTCTATAGCACCGTGTCTAACACTGCGTGCCATTCGATAGTGCGTTAATAAAGTTAAAATAAGAAGTCAGAAAAGTCCAATATGGTCAACACAACCACGCTGTGAGACAATCTATTTGAACTGGCGGGTGAAAACCGGAAATGAAGCCGGATATGCTAAAGTACTAAGTAACATGCTAGACATGGCAAAACCAGATACCAGAAACCCAGAAAAGGAAGATGAAATTTTTTAGAAAAAAAAATACGGATTTAGCATTTCCGATTAATTGAATTGTATCCGGAATTGGAAAAATTTCATGCCCAAAATCCGGAATCGGAAATCGGTAGAAAAATGCTAATCGGTTATGCCCTACTAGTAATGGAATCATATGATATTCCATATTACCGGCAATTGTGAAATTGCATTACCAATACTAACATGCTTGTGACTTTACTTATGAACAAATCGCTACTATATTCTGTTATCAACTGACACAGCTGAATAAACAGTCCATGCTTGTTTTATTATAATTAAAAGCAAATCCATGTTTAGTTTATTTTATTACCATATCTAAGTAGATTCGGAGTAGAAGACCTGACTTTCAAGTAAAAAATATTAGGGCATAACCGGAAATCGCCTCGGACATTCGCTTCGGCAGAATATCCGGTTTTTCGTTACCATTTAGAAGTATTCGCCTCAGCAAATAACACACGCACAAATGGTTACAAGTAAAATAATTCAATAAATATCGAACTTTATAAAAAAGTTTTTATACATAATAATTTTAGTTAATAATGAAAAATTTCATCTTACAGCCGATATATACGGCATACGAAAAGTTTAAGCCTCGCATACGATAATGAAACAAACATTACTATCTGGGGTCGCACCTACTACTCAGTTTGTGCCCTGATCCGGCAAATAGTACATCCAAATACTCGGATTCGGTACTCTGCAAAAATTATCTACTCGGTTAGGCCCTAAAAAGTATCGACTTATTGGCCGGAAAATACAGTATTAGAAATTTGTGCACTTTCAGTTTATTTATTTTATTTTCTTTAAATATATTGATATATTGTAAACTTTAATTCTTGTTCAGCTGCTATGAATTGTAAAGCGTCAACCTCTAGATTTAACACAATGTGCGATGTTACTACATGTACACAGGCAATTTAAAAAATAAAATTTAAAAAATGCCAAGCCGATCAATGACTGAATGAGCTGTTATTGTTTATGTTTTTGTAGGGTTAAATGCCATTTTCAGCACATGATAGGCTATACATGGTGGCCAGTATAACTGGTGAAAGAAGACCCCTGGAAAACACCAGACAATAGAGGATGCATGTGTAGCAGTCCTGCCAACCCTGCCAAGTTGATCTCAGTAAGGCAGTTGATGTTTTTTTTTAATCTATTCTTCACATGGCTTTTAAAAGATGTAATGTTTATGCATCAGGCTATGGAAATGAAATGCATTACTTTGGACTCTTTTCTGGCAACACAAATTTCCTGGTAGTCAAAAGGATTAGTGTACTGAGAAATTTACTAGCCCTGCCAAACATTTACTAGCCCTGTCCCCAAAACAATGTCGAACACTCGTATTGAGATTAACAACAATTTTATTTCATAAATAGCATTATCATATAAAATGTATAAGTACAGAAGTATAAACTCTACTTTAAATCATCAATAAATTCAAATTTCTTGTTTATTAAGATAATCTGGATCCAATTCCAGAAAGGGATCCAGGTGTCCTTTCTCGTCCTCAACCTGCACTCTGGGTCCATATGGGGTTTGTTCTGGTCTCCTTACCGGTCTCACTGAAACATTCCACAAATGTATTGTGTGATAATGGATCATATGTTGGAATGTCATTTGTATGAAACATGATGAAGAGTAGGTCAGACAGAACCCAAGGTCGCAAACAAGATTTCCAGTCACTCTTCACCATTTTCATCTCGGCGCGTTGTATTTAACTTGGCTGCTTGACGCAAGTCTGATGTGAATGAAAAAGAAAACAATAATCAAAAGGAACAAAATCATACATAGCGACAAAAATACCAAAAATATTCCTGAGATATTTTTCTAAGGTATTTTTGTCACTCTGTATGATTTTTTTCTTTAGATTTTTTTCCCCCCTTCACATGAAGAGCACACTGAACACCTGTGGTGTTTAACAGCTCCAATTATGGTCTCATCATTAATAACGTTTGGTAATTGTTCCTAATTAATCGAACCTCAGTGTATTGTTGAAATTAATAATAAGTGTGACTATTTTCAATCTTAGACGCCCATGTGAGATTTTAATTCCCATCAAATGCTTGGATATCTCCACGTGTATTCAATTATTTGTTCAATCGTTTTGGGGGGAAAATATAAAAGCTATTCTTATTATCATAGAAAAAGTAGTTGCTTGGAAAATGATGTGTCAGTAATGTTATCATAATAAATTGATCTAATTCTTCTAATTATTTTGATGCAAACATAAAATATGAGTTACCCATTTGTGACTGAGCAAGCAAAAAAAAATACCTTCAAGAAACAAACATGTAAACTAATTTCTTTGAATAGTTGATGCTATGTTCTTTTGTGTGGTGTAACGTTTCGTAACTTGTTACTGTGGTCGCGTCAATTTGGTCCCGTAGTTTCCATCCAATCAGCATGGTCGCAGTTGATAGGAAACTGTGGGTGCTGTTCGAAAATTGCCCGTGCAGATGAATTCAATTATTTCCTTCCACCATTTTCGGTTCCGCGTGGCATTTTCTTTGGCATGTGCCGAGGTCATGCCATAGTTCGCCAGGTCTTTTTCCACTTGTTTGATCCAGGATTTCTTTGGTGCATTTCTTGAGACCTTCCAGGTTTCCGGTCTGGTGCGCCACAGGGCTTGATACGGTAGACGCCTCTCTTACATTCGGCAGACATGACCAAACCAGCGAAGCCTAGCACGTCTAATCAGAGATTTCACTGTCGGTTGGTGAGAGCATCGGGCCCGGATTTCCACATTTGAGATTCTGTCCAGAAGGTCGCGTGAATAAAGCGTGATACCATTTAATTTGCTATCAGATTAATACGGATCAATTTCCAAACTTCCGTTGTTAATGACGGGACCTAAATTGGCTTCTTGTAATAGAAACACATTTCCGAGGCAGAAATTGACTTCATCTTCACATGCTAATATTTTATGACTGTGTTTACAACAGTCACTGCATTGATTCTTTAGAACATCGACTGAAGTCACGTCTTTATTAGGGTATTGAGTAAACAAACGCTGCCTGTTGATAACCAAAAACTTACTAGCCCGTCAGACTATTAACATTATGAAAGTTACTAGCCCAACAGGAAATCTACTAGCTTCGAGCTAACGGACTACCATTAATTTCGAGTCCTGGACATTTCAGTCAAAAATTATTTTCATTCAAACCACTGAGTAAACCAATGTTTACAGAAATGACATCGTTGTGCAGAAATACCAGACATAATGAATTTGCTGACACAGTTGTACATGTCAGTGTTATAAAGAATGTGAAAATTAAACAATTGCAACCAACAGTTCTTCTAATCTGCAAAGTTCAACACTCTGGGATGGGACTGCAACTACTGCTTGTGAGACTCGTTTATACTAAAATGGGATTTGTAGACTCCTAGTTTAAAAATCTAAGCGAGATCTTTGCGTATGTATATTTAAAAACATTAATCAAATCCAACCTCTAATTACAAACTTGAGACTGGTACCTCTCAAAATATTCATTATCCACACATTGATAATGTATATTCCAAAATATGCCCACATCTCTGCAATGCTGATTTCATACCATTTCACATCTTGCTTTTGGTCCCATATTTTCTTGGCAAATTTGTTTGTTTCTTTTACAAGCTATTCCACCAGACATTCAGGTTAAAACTTAGGGAAAAAATCTTTTTCACTGCTTAGTGGTCCAAGCTCAATCATTGAACCAACATGACAATCAAAATCTATGATCTTGAACATGGCGAAGTCTTCACTAACACTAATATCTGATCCATTTTCTAAGAATGATCAATTAAACTCTTCTATATCACTTGCATTGAACCCTTTAAAGTCACTTGTATCTGAATCAGAATCCTTCTTTGTTTCTCAACCACATGTTGTGTAAAGCATGGAAAATCTTTTCGTGTCTAGATTTAACCTCTCAGCTTTCAAACTTGTATCGAAATGTTGAGTAAACAATCCTCACATTGGTTATGCTAATCAAAATATGTAAACTTCTATACTTTCAATGCTCAGGCAACAGTGGTATAGTCTGCGAATATGCGACACTGGGGTAGTAAACTAGGCATATCAGCACTGCATATATGTGTCAATGGGGTTTAGAAGCTATTTACAGGAGACACTTTGATGTGGTCGTCGTAGCTAAAGGGTTAAGGACATGGTAATGACTAATGTAGAGTACATCTGTGCAATGGGATATAACTCTCAACCTTCCTGTAATTTATGAAATTATCCATCAGTTACTGAAAAGGGTGAACAATGTCACTGTTTCTGAGGAAAATATACTTGGCCACAGTGCATGAAATGTTCACACAATGACAATGTTATGCCACCCTGATCAGTCAGTTTAGAAATTATAAATCAATGAATGAAATTACTAATATATGCGCATTTTAAACAAATCACATTAATGATTTTCGTTATTGAAAGTTTTTTTTGTTTTTTTTTTACAAACTAACGGATTTATACATAAGCTATAATCTAAAGCAAATTACAGTTCATGATCATGTTTGAAAGAAAGCTCAAGTTTATGTTTCTTTCACAATGGCCTTTTCTGAATCATTGTATCTGGACATGCCTAATCTACTTTAAGTCAGGGCATCCTATCTACTTGTTTATTATTCCAAATTAAAGGTGGGGGAGATAACCTGCGCGAGGCATGCTGTCTACTTCCGGTTTAGACATAAAATTTCGTATACGATGCCAAAGACTGGAGATTCTACACATAATATACGTATATAATATTGATTAAACCAAATGTGTGTGGTCAGTTCGACATTCATAAGATATGCCAGTCTATAAATAATGATATTGAAGAAAATGTTTTTGTTTTATCAACATCATGATGAACGCTCTTGCAGAAAACGACCATCTATTGCATATATTAGAGTAATAATTTACCCTACTGGATCACCAATACTTATTCCTGCGATACAGTAAAGATACTTGAAATGAGACATACCTTGTGCTTATCAGCTTTCGAGTCTTTATCGCTTTAAATCCACATAATATTTATCAAAATTTTGGATAGCGTCTCACCGGATAATATTGATCAGTGATGTAATTAAGGCGCATGTTCTAATCCATAATTTCCGGTTCCGACTTAGCGGGAAAGCACATAGTGCTCAAAATTAGTTAGGTTAATTTTAAACTAATATCCTCCGGTCTCTCTAAACAACCCATGATCACCCTAATATTGCATATATTAGCACCAAATCTTGTAAAAACGTACCAAGAAGCGGAAAAAATAAAAGAAAACACACATACCAGGGCTCGAAGTTAACGGTAGTCCGCTAGCCCGAGGCAAGTAGATTTCCTGTCGGACTATCATAATGTTAGTAGTCCGATGGGCTAGTTAGTTTTGTTTAGCAACAGTCAGAGTTTGTTTACTCAATACCCTAATAAAGATGTGACTTCAACATATATTCTGTAAAATCAGCGCAGTGACCGTTGTAAACTCAATCATAAAATATTAGCATGAGAATGAAGTGAATTTCTGCCTCAGAAATGTGTTTCTATTACAACAAGCCATCTGATTTTGTGCATTTCACTTAACAGCGCCAATCACGGTCCCGTCATTAACAAACAACGGAAGTTTGGTAATTTATATCCTAATTAATCTGACAGCGAATTAAATTAAAAATAACCTGGTATCACACTTTATTCATGCGACCTCAATAACAAACTACAAAACTACATCAACTATTCAAAGATATTAGTCTGCACGCTCGCTTGTTTGTTTCCTTTTTTTGTGCTTGCTAGCCAAACGCTAACAGTCACAAACGGGGAACTGCATAATTTACGTTTGCATCATTTCCATACAACTACTTTTTCTATGACAATAAAAATTGTTTTTTTTTTTTATAAAAAAAAATATTTTTCCCATACAAGACTGAACAAATAATTGAATACACGTGGAGATATCCAAGCAGAATGACGTACATTTGTTGGGTTAAAATCTCTCAGCATGGTCATCTAAGATTTGAAAATTTTCCGCTTATTAATTATTTCAGCAATACATTGAGGTCCGATTAATTAGAAACACTTACTAAACTTACACTATTAATGATGAGGCCGTAATTGGAGCTGTTGAATGGAACGCGCCGTGTCAGATGGCTTCGTTTGATGGGAACACACATTTTCCAAGGTGAAACTAACATTATCCTCTGATGTCAATATTTTATAACAGTGTTTACAAGATCCACTGCTTTGATCCTGCATTAGTCAAGAAAATTGTTGTTAATCTCAATACAAGCGTGTGACATAGTTTTGTGGGCAAGACTAGTAAATGTTTGGCAGGACTAGTAAATTTCTTAGTACACTAGTCCTTCTGGCTACCAAGAAATTTGTGTTAAATTCAAGCCCTGCATACGGACATTGTTACTATCAATGATTTATAGTATTGGTTGATGGCCCTATTTCTGATAATCTAAGGAAACGAACTATGCATCAAATATCTTTATATATATATATATATATATATATATATATATATATATATACTATATATATATATATATTATATATATATATCATTTATTTATTTATTTGAATTGTTTAGGCTCCATGTTATTATTTGTCAAAAAAAGGGATGAAGGAATAGTTCAGTTGTTATTGAGATAAACAAATAATGTTATATACAATAAATTTGTCATTTTGTTTAATTTATTTAAGTACTTTATTGTGGTATTGCTAATTATTTATAAATGTTGATTAATATTCACGTTACTGTACCGGAACACTAGTCATCAAAACGGGAGTTGTTTCCCTTGGCAACTCACGACCTTACTAATTTTACTGTTACACAAAATATCGCAAAATATTCGCAGTTTTTATTTGTTTATTTGTTTGGTTTTGGTTTTTTGTGCTGCTGTTGAAATTTTAAGTAAGTATTATGTAAGTTTAAGGTGTTCTTGGAGAGTCTTGGGGTGTTTATAGAGACCTAATATCCTCCACGATAATGGCTTCCAGCTAGGGGCGTCATTTGGGAAGAGAAGGGGGAGGCAAATGTACCTCCCCACCCGCCTGAATTTGCATGTGCTGCAAAATTGATGTGGCATACATACGAAAATTAACAAGCCCGTCAAGTCAACAACAAACACCCCACCCCCCGAAAAAAAAAAAAAGACTTCCCTAGCAATTTTAGCGCACAGCATCTGACATTTTGCATTTTCAACATTATACTTTGAAGATTGTTTATAAATATTGTATACTCGGTTTTAATTTTGTTTATTTATTTATTTTATTCTTTTAAACTTTCAAGTTTTGTGTGATCACTTTTTAAAAGTCCCGGGATAGTCAACTAACGGAACTCTATTTTTCTAAAGGGGCTGAGGTTTCGTCTCATCTTTGCACACGTTTTGGGGGTATTATGCATAATTTGATTAAATACACTTTTGCTGTGGTGCCCTATTCAAATTTTTGACACATTCCACCCACCCTCGCTTTAACTGATCCGGCTAGTTAAAGTGTATTAAAACGGAGCAGATGATTAATAGAATTAAGAAAATACATAAACATTTACATTTTTACCAAATAAATTTAGTCAAACTTGCATAACATAATCAGAAACATAGCTTCTTTTAGCTGTTGTACCCACCATAAACAATATATTATTAACTTACGACATCGGACAAATCTGTGTGTGTGTGTGTGTGTGTGTGTGTGTGTGTGTGTGTGCTTAGATAATACAGATGCAGTGGTTATCAGTGTAAAATGTACGAAGACTTTTGTTTTTCTTAAATTTAATATGTGGTGTCTTCTGCAAAATGTTGTCCAATTAAAGATCACGTGTAGATTTTTCGGGGGGGGGGGGGGGGCACCAGATAGATTCCCCAATTTCCAAAAATATGAAAAGTGTTTTATATGTAGTTGTTTCTCTCAAAGGTGTGTATGTCTGTGCTATTTTATTTCCATTTTCCACACAAAGAAATTGTTTTTGCGTGTTTTTTTTTTGTTTTTTTTTTTTTGGGGGGGGAGGTCCTAGTGTGTCTAAAGGGTGGCTCCTCCTACTAGATTTAATTCCTAGTAGGTGGAATTCTTTCCCCTTTTTTTCCACGTAACCACTGCCACTGGTCACATAGTCCCGTATATGCTTTATGTTGTGTATGCTATAGGTAATGTTGTTTGGGACGGCTATTTATTCCAAATCTTACTCCCCGTTTTCTTAATACAAAGATTTCTCTCTTTTGTTGAATTTTACTTGAACTTTACATAAAGTTCGTGTCTTTTTTTTTCTGTTACATTTTTCATGAGAAACGGTGTTTTAAGTCATGTTTAATTTTAAAATAAAATAAAATCTTGGTATTCTAGTGCATTTAATGCGTGATCATGTGCGTCGTTTCTCTTAGATTTTGAATAAAGCTAATGTATCATGTCACAGGGAGACACGTTCTTCTTGTTTGTCCAAATATTTCTCCTGTGACAAGAAACACTTAATACCTTCGTTGCCAACTTAAATATATAGTTGTTGTTTTTATGTTTCTTCCCTTCTACTCTCGTTCTTTCCTCCATGGGGAAGAGATAACTGTGGAGCACAAAAAAGAGAGGGTTAAAAACGAAAGAAAAAGGTAAAAATGAATAAAAGAGGGGTAAAGCTTTTATTTTTGTTTAATCCCTTGTTGGTGTCCTGCTTGTCCATGTTCTGCATAAGGGGTTTCTCAGGTGCTCTTTTCCAGACCTGTTTCACTTCGCGTAGCACCTTGTGACATATATATGGAATGTCTACGCCCTTTACTTACCCTCACACGGATCCCTTTCCCTTTTTTTTTGTTTTCTTTATATATTCTAAGGGGAGAAAAAAGAGGATTTTTAATTTCTATTTCTCAATAGATATCACTTGCCCAGATGACGTTGTGGCATTTGTTATGTAGCTTGTTATTTTATGCCTTTTTATTTCAGTTTTTTTTTCTTCACGCCTACCTTCGATTTATTTGTAAGTTTTCCTGTTCTATTTTGCACTTTGTTTTCTTTGTTGTATCCTCCCTAATCCATTTGTTTGTTTCTTCTATCTTATTTTCCCATAGTGTCTCTATATCCCTATACTTTAATTTACAATATTTTTAATTTCTCTATATTTTCTTGGAATTTCTCATTTTCTGCTGAGTTTGCTGTTTCTGTATATATCTGCTGTTACCTGCTTAGGCTCGAATAAACAAAAACATAGAAAGAGTGAAAATAACAAGCTTGTAAAAAAACTTAATAAACAGTTTATTGAGCACAAATATTTTCCAGAAAAGAAAAATAAACTTAACGGTTTTAAGAATCAATTAAAAAATTAATCCAAAATAATTCAAAATATAATCCACTAGTGAAATTGCAAAAGTCCTGGTAATAAAATGTCCTAATAATTCCCAGTTCGAATCTTAGTGAAGCATCCAAGATGGAAGACTATGTCACGTGATGAAGTCAGTTCTGGTCTCATGAAATTCAATGAGCACAATTATTTTCCAGATAAATAACAAAATAAATCCTCTTGATCCAAACGAATTGAAATAATTTCCAGTACAAGGTAATTTAAAATAACTCAAAACAATACAATTTAGTATTCTAACAGTCCAACTTCTACTAAATATTTCGTTCCAAAACATAATTTATATACCTGTTTTTACGTAAACAAGGAAGGGGGTCACATGATCTTCTAGAATCTTTAGAACAAATTTACGTTCAAAAAATCTCGTACACACTGTATGACCCAGATGAGAATCAGTTATTTTTTCTCTCAAGAACTAAAAATAGAAAGATTTTTTTAATAAAGCTCCATAATGTCCTTGGAATCAACCAATCATTTTAAAAGTTTGTTTACAACTCTGAAGCCAGGTCAGAAATGAGGTCAACATCTGGTGTTTATTCGTAGAGTACAGGTCATCCCACTTTCTAAAAAAAATATCTCCCAATGAACGAATCTTAAACTTAAAATGTCAAATTTGAATCTTACAAACTAACAATTAAAACAATAATAAATGACTTAAATCAAATATACGTAACACTGCCTTGTTGCTTAAAGTAAATCAGAACCAGTATGTAAAGAGCCCCCCCCCCCCCCCCCCCCCGGGTGTTTTGGTTCTGTATTTAATCTTTTGAATCTATTTACAATATTTATTAATTTAATCCACACTGGATTTAGTATAGCCACACACACACCCACACACCCTTGTGTAGCCCTCTATAAAGTGTCTTTATTCAAGTACTGTGGCTTTTGTGCCCATATATAATATACTATATCATTGTCAAATTTGTTTAGTGTGTCGTTTTTCAAATCTATGGATTTTAATATAAAATTCATATTTGAGTATATGTAGGTTTTGGCCACTTGGTCCCGCTCCATTAAGCTTAGTGGCGTAAGCGCCCAAACATTCAATTTACTTTCTATATTCTTTTTCATTATTTTGAAATTTTATTCTTATTCTCCTATTCCGTAGTTTATTCTTAACACGTTGTCTCATTGTTTAATTAAATGGGAAGGCAGTCATGGGTGGTTTCCCATCCAGTTTCCTAATTTTAGTATTTCAGTTTTGTCGTTTATTTTTTACCCTGATGCTATTCCAAATTATTTGAATTATTTTTCCAGATATTTTAAAGAATTTGGAACTCGTATAAAGTTCGTACAATCATATGCGTGTTAGAGTATTTTTACTTCTTCTCTTATGCTCAGAATTTATATACCTACTATATCTTTATCGAGTTTTCGTTTTATAGTTAAGATTTCAAATGCTATTACGTATCATAACATTGATAGCGGACATCCTTGTCTCACTGATCTTTGTATATCAAATTTTTCCGTAATTGCACCATTTACCTATATCTGTGCAGTTTTGTTATTGTACAGGATTGAAAAGCATTTATTGACAACTTTCTTTTGTGTATTCTGTCATACCATGCTTTAAGCTCCTTCTGGGTGAATCTGATATAAGGTTTGTCCAGGTTACATTGAATCCTTTTCGGTCATTTACTGATTGCACAGGTTATTCTGACCAAAGTAATCGTTTCTGACTGGAATCATATGTTTCCTGTTTCATGGATTCTGTTCCCACTATCTACCACGTCAAAGGTTTACACAAGTGCTATATTAAATCCGAAGCCCAGATAGTATCGTGCATTATTCTGTCGTCATCAACCCTTTTAAGATCAAATAATCTGATCAGATGTTTGCTTCCTGCAAATGATATAACGTTAGGCATTGCTATTCCAATAACTTACCCTGATGGAGCCTTCGTTTTCTGCATGCGTAGCACATTTTGACACTGCTGCCAGTTTTTGTTTACATCATGTCAGACAAGTATCTTCCCTCATCATTAACTTAACTCATTCACTCTTTTTTTTAAAATCAAGTTATGAACGCATTGTTTTCTTGCAGACAGTATGCACGTTTCATGTATACTGTAAATAGGAGGCTACTGATCTCATTTTAATCAGCTTGTTTGTTACTCATATACTATCCAGTGTAAACTTCGATATAAAACCCTACAACATACTTTAAGTTGATAAAGTCTTTGTATGAACTTGGGGCTCTTTTTATTGATTTTTATTATGTTGCTTTTTTTTTTAAAACGACAAATTGCTAATATTCAGCAAAACATGTAGTAACACTGAATCCATAATGGTAAAGTAATGTGGGGGTATAATTTCAGAATAAAAACAAACTTCTAACAACCCTCGTCAATATTTTGTGTCAGCATAAAACTGGTATACTTGTATCTCTTTAACAACTGAAGTACATACATTGTAGGTTGTTTTCATATATATATATATCTAATTATGCTGTTAGTAATATTTATTTTTTCTGTCGACGTTCTCTACGTTTTATGTTGTCTCTGTTAAATTAATTTACTTCTGTAACTCTTACAGGGTATTTCTGTTGGCAATGATTCTGTTGTACACGTCAATCAACGTTTTCTGGATATTTTTCTATCTGGATTTGTTAGCTGTTTTCAGAAAGAACATGTTGTTCAAAGATCTAATGTCCATACTTCTTTAAAAATGTTCATTATCTGCTTTTACGTGATGCATGTGTGCTAATAAAACTTTATGTATGTCTTCACCTTTAGTTACTTTTGGAAGCATCCATTTCTCATGAGGGGGTGGAAATGCGTGTTCTTCCCCACTCCTTATTAGTTTTGGTTATTTAGAAGATTGACCACGGTGTTACTATGCCGGATTGATAAATCAGGAAATTAAGAGATGGAACAGCAGAGATTTAGAACAGAGTAACCCGTATGTACAATACAACAAGTTAATCAAGTACATAGACAAAATGAAAATGAGCATGACAATTTAATGCTATACTTTCTCTAAGAAATTGATTAACAAAATTTATGAAAATTCAATCTGCCGTTCTGTTCTACTGATAGAACAAATTTCATCATATAATTGAGTGATTTTAGGAACTCAAATTGTCCGCATGTCAGCATCACCTGGTGCTTCCAGTCTTTTCCAAATCGCTGTTGATAGGTAGGCGTTTCAGTATTGCTTCTCTCTCTCTCTCTCTCTCTCTCTCTCTCTCTCTCTCTCTCTCTCTCTCTCTCTCTCTCTCGGGTCATCATCCTTTTGGTTGCAGACTGTCTCTCTTTCGAATGTGCAGTGAGGTATAGAGTTATCTTCCTTCAATTAAAAAAAAATAGTACACAACCAAAATAAGTGTCAGGTTTATATTCTCATGCACTCAACCAATATTCCCTCTTCGTCATATATCGTCTATGTAAAGTCAACAGAACTAACTATGGTAATTTCGCATCCTAATAGATACTAGCAATCCTATTACTATAAACTGATATCCTTTCTAGTTCTCTACTGATGACTATGACATACTTAGCCCCTCCCCTATATACTATTACTTACTTCCCTGCTGAATACATTACCATCTGAACTATGCCTCTATTTTCTGTTGAAGAGAATCCACAACTTACTTACACACGAATTAGTGGACTCCACTCGTTGTCCTAACTACGCTACTTTGCTAATTAGTGATTTATTGCCATACATTTACAGATATACCAAAATCATTTACAGATATACCAAAATCATTTACAGATCTACCAAAATCATTTCTCAGCATACCTTATACCAAACATGAAATCTTTAACATACAATAAGGCAGTTTAATTTGCCTGGTGATCTACATAAAGGAAAATATTAGAGTCAAGTCATAGATTATATTACATTTTACCTTGAACCAATTTTTAGGATACTAAGAAAGTTTTTACAGATTTAAAATTCATTAATTTATGAAGTTCACAAAACTGAATTATCAATTGTGGTACAATAGATAGTTCAGCATGTACAGAAAGTCGTGTGAGTAGAGAATATGTATATTCCAGACTCTTGATTTTGGGGTACATCATAGCGATTTGACTAAACTTATGTTATTGTTGTCTTTATTACGCAAATACATGAAATGTGTTATTGTTTTCATCATAAATTGCTTCTTGTGGTCGATTCAGGCCTTCATACATTTTTATCAACTAGTGTCAAGGTTGTTCAGAACTGAATATAGTCCATTTAATTTGCAACTGCGAATGCAGCAAAAGAGTTAGAATTTCAATTTCTTCTCTAAGGTTTATTAAAAATCCACTTCTCCTTGTCACTAAAGTAGTATTAGGATTATTCAAAAGTGTCAGTGTTTTTTTCATTTCACCAATTATAAACTCCATATTGCTGTACACTACATAAAAAATCTGTTTATCAAAAAAGTACAGAATTATGCTTATTATACGTTATGCTTTTACATTCTCGTTGCTAAATGGTGCATGATAATTAACTCAAAGAAACTGAACGTCGGTTATACCACAATTTTAGCCATTTTTTCTTTTTCCACAATCAGAGTGCCAACCCACCCACCTATACTGAATTGTACATTACTAATAGCTTTAACCAACAAATTTAGTATTCTGGGGTGCTTATTATTTTCAAGCAAAATGGAACATGTCTTGTCTTTATACAAGAGCCGATCAAACTGATAACTATCAATGTGAACAGGTACTGCAATTACTGCTAGTGGAAGTGCCAATCAATATTTGAGACCTATTATATTCTCTAGCATGGGCACCTAATGGTAATTTTGATGGGAAGATGCCCATGTGACCTCACACGTACTCGCTTGTGTTGTGAGGGCAAATATTCTGAGGTAGAACACTTTGACCTGTAACGGTTACAAAAAGTTCATCCCTGTTATTATTATACTACGTTAACTCCGTGTGTGTGTGTGTGTGTGTGTGTGTGTGTGTGTGTGTGTGTGTGTGTGTGTTTGATATATTAAACGTAGCATTTAAGAACCTTTCGCTTCGATGTCAGCAGTGTGACAGATTATAGATATGTCTACCATTGGAGCATCATGCTGCAACAGGTCGACATGTCTTAACACTAACCTCTTAATGCTGAGCGCATAGCTAGGCAGCTGCTGATACCATTTTTATGTCTTTGTTGTTATGACTCGCCCTGGACTCGAAACCAAGATATCTCCAGCATCCAATGATGTTCTAACCACTTACTGCGTTAAGTAGAAACTGTAATATAATGGTTGGTCAGGCCTGGACACGGAATTTTGATGTGACACAATATTTTTGTGGAAATAATAGAAGAGATAAAACTGTTATGCATCATGTGAGAAAAATAGATGATCTAGACACAGTTCAGGGAGTTAACATGAACTCCAAGCATGATAAGTCAGCATGAATCTTTCGAAACATCTAGGCACTTTAAGCCATACAAGCAGACCGATCCAACAAATAAACAAGCATGGATAAAAACAACATAGTAGCATTGACAAACCACTCACTACGTTACTACTTGAAAAGATGATATAAGTATAAGAGATAATTTTGTATTTACTGGGATTGCTGAAACTCGAAATGATGATCGCTATGACGAAAAGGTAGGCAAAGATCTTATACGACAGAGATCTGCAAGTGGACTTGAACGAGTGCATATGATAGATTCATCAAAGAAGGGAACATCGGTGGATAAACAGCAAAGGAAGGGACTCAAATTTTTACCGATTATTATTAAATACTCTCGATACAAGAATCACGAAACCTTAAGACAAACAGTAACTGCAGACAATGACAGAAAATATATAAATGAAAGGTTTTCAAAAAAAGTTTCGTACGACGAACGCTGTTTGAAACTTTCAGGAAAGTACAGAAAGATAGAAATTTGAGAGTCAACTTTAATCTAACGCATGAAAAGATAAGCAAACGCAGTTGTGAATGGGCACCATCCGTTTCCACGCCAAAACCTTCCCTATCCGACTGCTGATATTTAAATAATCCCGAGTCTTATATATACCATAGTGGAGGCCCTTTAGTATTGCGAACAATGCTGAAGCGTAGCAAATAGTGACCCCGATTTTTGACCCAGTAAACGCTTGACGGTATCAAGTGGATAGATGTCAGAAATGCGAAGCTGACTCTAAGCTTGGGTCTGGCAATAAGCGCATGAAAGCCAGAACAAACTTTACCATTTGTATAGCAAAGCTCACAAAAGTTGAACAGATGCATAAAGTATAAAGCTAATACGCTAACAGTCAGTAAACGATATTATTTGGTTCTGTGGGGTTTAACAGCATTTTTCAGTGCAAGATAGGCTCTACATGGCGGTCCTGTAATTGGTGAAGTAAAAACTAGTATGCTCATCCGCTATTCGTATAGCTGAATACAACGCATGGAGGATACGAAGCAGGGAACCAGGCTATAAAACCCGAGAAGACCCACTGACCCACGGGAAGCTACTGGCAAGCTTTTTCACATATCCACGTTGGTCTAGGCGAGATTCAAACTCGTGCTGATATTAGTGAGTAATCTGTAAAGGCGAGCGCTTTAGATCACTCGGACATCCAGGTCCACCATAATAGACATTATAAGAAAGCTGGCGCAAATAATCACTCTCGTTATTAAAAAAATAATTGAAAAGTGACACTGGAATATTATGAATAATGTCGATAAGAAATGACGTGTGAAGAATATCGCACTGACATAATATTTTAAAGAATTACATTCAGTGGACACATCGACGAGCGAATAATCCGCTAAACGGTGCAAGCGGCATATGTTGTCGATACATTGTGTAAATGGCACAATTACATCTAAACACATTAAATTTGTTTTGAAATCTCCTTATTATAAATCGGGTTCAGTTGATAGTATATTAGTAGTAATAGGGGATACCCTGGGGACAATGGGGAAAATACAGTACAGACCCCCCCCCCCTCGGAACGTTTAGGGACAAGGTTTTAAAAATCACCCTGTTGTGTATTGTACCATTTCTTCTTACATCAGCTACTGAACGGTCACAGTACTCGTACCATTTCTTGACATGCGTAGATATGCCTCTCACTTTGATAAGGTATGCGGATGTAATCTGCCCTGTACCAAAAGCTTGAAAAAAAATTATAATCAGAGAGAAATCTCAATTCAATTTTGTTGTTGGAACATACCTTAAAAATTAAAGGGATATTCCTACCGTTCTTAACCAGCTCCGTATGATAGGACGGGTATGTAGGATATCCACAAATAAAAGAAATACAGATTTCTATAAAATCTGCAAGTGTGTGCGTGTTTTGGAAAATGGTAAAAACAAATTGCTAGATATTTTTCTCGTGACAATTATAACGCGAAGAGTCTGTGCAAGTGTCAAAATCTAGTCATATAACTTTTGTACGGTTAGTAAACTTCTACTTTAGCAAATGTGAAATCTCATACGCTTTTAGATACATCAACTAAACTTCACAACTTACTGGCTCTATTTTATACTTTGGTCTTAGGAAGGATCACCTTTGTAGGTGCAGCGACTGTAGTAAGAGCATGAGACGTTGTCGCTGCTGTCGAATAGGGGTGTACATCTTTTTCAAAAATGGGTCTAGTATTTTATGTTTAAAAAATATAAAATGAAGAAAAACAGATGTTGGTAGACATCGTGGTCAACGACAAAGTAAAAGTGACAGAGAGAAAGAAACAATGCGGTCGAGTAGCGTGGTTTTCCGTAGTACTTACGTGTCCTAACGGAACAGTATTGTCTCAAGCACTCTTGATGACACCAACAGTCGGTTGTTTTGTCCTGTCTCTGTTCCCGCAACCTGTCTCTTTCGTGATAGGTTTTGAATCGAAGGGATGTCAACTTCCAAATCACATAAAATAGAAAGACACAGATAAAGAAAGAGAAGATATATTTCAAAGTAAGACTCACAGAAGTGTCGTGATTCCAAAAGGAAAATTATCTTGGCTGGGCACAAAACAATTATTTAATTACATACACAAATTCCACGACATGTGCTTTGGTCTAAGCATTATCCATTTAATACATAACAATTGGACATGTAACAAACATATTTACAAGTTATGTACATATTGATCTCTATATCCCAATGCAAAGTACTTTTTACTCATTTCTCATTACTCAACACATTAATTTTATCAACTCCCAAATCCCATTTACACCATGATCTCTCCATACTTCAGAGTCCTTATACAAATCATATGTATCATTCGTATTTTCCTCACGTTTATCCTTGTAAAGTCTGTATAGATATCCTTGACATGTAATACCTTTTGCCACATGTATAGCCATGCACGTTCTCTGTCTTTTCTCTTCCACTTTTCAGTTCTTTAGATTCACTCAACTTCACATTGCAAACGGTACCGTTAAACTTGGATATATTTACTGAATTAACCTCAAATTCTAACTTCTACTTCGGCATCTTCTTCACAAAACAAATACTCAGACTCATTCTGCTTCTACTTCATTACGCGTACGATGAAGTAAATCTTCAAAGAACAGAATATGTGTACAAACTTCTCCAGTTAATTGAATAGGATAACTGGAGAGTACATCATGATGCTGTTGAGTTGTCAAATCTGTTCTTGACAAGTACAGGCTCCAAAAGAAAGTTCTAACAAATATGAATCGAATATAATAGTTCACTTGATCTACCTTTCTCATATGCAACTCCTGAACAGGATCATCTGAATTCACTAGCTTGGACTTTTCCTCTCCCCTTGACTTGTAATGAAACTCGTAGATATGATTTTGTATTTTCATTGGTCAGCTTTGGATACTACTAGTTACATTCCTATCACGTAATGGAAATTTCACTCCAATCCAGTCCATGTTAATTTCAAGAAAACTAACCGGGCAATGAACACAAAAAAAGACCACAAACAAAAAACTCTCACTCAGATCCATCCCAAATTTGTTTTAAAACCCCAGTTCTTGGTCCTAGAAAACTACTATTCATACCTGAGGAAAAATCACTTCACATACAATGCTTACATTTACTTATAAAAAAATTCCATTTTCTTTCAAGCTACGTCAAATGTTCATTTTTAAGAAAGAGCTAAAATAAACAAGTAAAAAAAAAAACCACAAAACAAATAGGATAAAGTTAATGTTTCTCTCTTTATCCATCACACGCTTGGTTTTAAATCTGGCCAGAAATCACTGAATCACTGAGTTTACAACGTACGTCATCGCATGGTACTTCACCGCACTCTACTCCAAAGTCCGCTACCCAATTACAATGGTAACTGCATGCGCTCTTACAGTTTCCTTCCAGACAACTTCCGTTGCAATGCACGGATCTTATCCATCCACTACTACCCACACCAGGGAGATGTAAAAATTTGCTTATAATCCCCGAGCTTGTGTTCCAACGTAGATGTTTCTATCAAGTACATCTTTTCAGTGTTCGTTTAGCCAACAAGCTACACACATCGTTTTAAGTATCCAGAGTCACTAAAGTTGTACGATTTTTTTTCTTCTTCATGTAGTAGAGAGTGACATGTATTGTGTGAAATTGCAAAGATTTGAACAGAAAGAGTGTAGATATACCCAGCTCTGGCTATTTGTTATGGGGTATGTCCTCCCAGATATTTAGGTCATTTTCCTAGGAAGGTTTTGGATAGACTTTCCAAGTTGTTGTATTCAGGCTAAAGCATAAGGAACGAATATTGGTCATTCACATACTCATTTCGATTAGGGTACGGTGAAATCCGCAGGAGTTTGCTCATTTTTCGATGACATCGTAGGGAGGTAGATGCATGGTCTCGCGTGGAGGTTGACATCCACTATGAAAACCAGAGTTCATGATAACGAGTGGCATCGCTTTCGCATCCGTCAGGTTTGACACGCACATCACTTTCATGGTATTAATGGTAGTAGTGGTAATATTAGTCATAGCAAAGTTCGCATGATGTCCTGCTGAAAGAGTCATAACGAAGTTTCCATGATGTGGTACTGAATCACTGAGTTTACAGCGTACGCTATCGCAAGGCACAACACCGCACTCTACTCCAAAGTCCGTTACGCAATTAAAATTGTAACCGCATGCGCACTTACGGTTTCCTTTCAGACAACTTCCGTTTCAATCACGAATCTTATCCATCCACTACTAGTCACACTAGGAAGAGGTAAAAATTTGTTTATAATCCCCGAGCTTGAATGATGTCTGTTTAAAAATATTTATCTTTCTCGCTTGGTCCTTGCAGTTACTATGAACTATTGGTCTTCGACGTTTTCGCTTTCTGTAATACTTGTAGTGAAGTCTCGAGTTGTAGATCGTTCTATTTTATGCCACATTTTGGAAGACTTCCTTTTTTCTTCCTGGACAAAAGTAATACCTTCTCTAAGGTATTGTCATACCTGTACCGTAGGGTAATGGGTGGAAAGGTCATCGAAAGGTTAAGAAGAGAGAAAAGACCATCGAGGATATTTCATAATAGCTGAATATAGATACATCGATCCATTCGCAACTTCAGAGCACAACTAAAACGCTGTATTTCGTATCCCAATCCAGTTATGGGTCCCAAACAGACAAATCCTGTTCTTGCTAAAACATTCAAAGAATGTAATCCTATCCTGTCCTTATGCCATTTTATAAATCACAATAGTCGGTCAAGAAGACAGATAATTTGTGTTGTTTGAACGTGGAGTCCTCAGTAGGTCCCTAACTCGATTCTTGCTGTGTCTAAATCATCATTCTTGTCGGTGATTATCGTCTTGGAACCATTCTTTTTTATACCGGCAAGTCCGTAATGTAAAGTGAAGTGGTTGGGAAGTCGCACACGGTTTGATAGTTTTTCTAAAGATCAACTGGCGAATTGGCGAGTGGCTAAACTTCCACTTGTGTGCTGTTCTTAGACGGTCCCTCTAAAATCTCGATCCTCGCCTTAGTGCATCGTTTCTTTCAGTACGCTATAGTTGAACTCGTCCCATGATTCAGTGACAATCATTTTACTTTACACTGGGTGCACATCTTCTGGGTCTCGGTATTCGTAGCCGAACATTTTCGTTCTGGCGCTAGCAAAACTGAGAATCTTGTCGTCGGGATGCTCGTCCGTCCACGCTTCCTTTGATTTCAGGGTAATGGCGATCACCAGGACGTTGAATGTAGATGCAAACGTCCGTGGCCAAGTACAGGACACGATCTTGTAACTAACAAATTATATCCACATACCTTATCAACGTGAGAAGCATATCTACACATGTTATTGCCATTCTTAAATTCGGTTTTATTGATTAGTCATCGTTAATCTTTAGATTTGACATGGAGATAAGTGCCGAGAAGACAAAGCTGATGACAAATGGTGGCAAACAAATCTCAACCAAGATTAAGGTCAGAGGACAGGAACTGGAAAGAGTGAGCCATTTCAAATATATTGGTCCATATTCACAGAAAGGGATCAAGAGCAGAAATTGTGTCACGAGCAGCAAAAACAACGGCAACTATGTCAAAGCTAACACCCATCTGAAGAGACAAAAATATCTGTCTGAAAACTAAAATCAGACTATTAAGAGCACTAGTCGTCTCAATCTTTTTGTATTCATATGAGGCCTGGACCCTGGCAGCAGAATTTCAATGAATAGTCCAGGCACTTGAAATTTGATGCTACAAAAGCATCGTTTGCATCTCTTACATGGACCACATCACAAATGAAAAATTGCGTAACACCATCAGGTACAAAATAGAAAGACATCCTCACCACCGTCAAAGCGAGAAAGCTGAAATGGTATGGCTATGTCACTAGATCCCACAGCCTATCCAGAACAGTCCTGCAGGACAGTGTCCAGGTTGGCTCAAAGAGAGGCAGACAGAAAAAAGTGGACTGACAACATCACAGAATGGACCAGGAAACGTTTTGCGGCGACACAGGCATTGGTACATGATTGAGACAATTGGAGAGAACTGGTCAGATGTTCAGTAATTTTTTTCAGCAGCACAGCGCCTCGACTCTCTCTCTCTCTCTCTCTCTCTCTCTCTCTCTCTCTCTCTCTCTCTCTCTCTCTCTCTCTCTCTCTCCGTCGTAATAAGTTTGATTTAAATCATAATGATATCTGTTTCTGTTTGAAGATACCTCTCCACAATTGTGAGGCACCATAATTATGGAAACTGTTCCGTTTGTTATGTAATGTTTAAAACACTTACATCCTTACAAATTGTAAATCAGTAAATCGTTGGATGAAATAAAGTCTTGAGTTGACGAGCTTGTACTATTCAGGTATATGAGCTTTATCCTTAATTTTAGCACTGCGATGTATCACGGCTTTAAATTTAACATTAGATCTACCGTTTTTCAGAAAGAAAACAAACACCAGGCTTTTCTTAAGACTGACGCGAGTGATTTTGCACTGTATAACTCTGCCTATGGTTAACTTTGAGTTCTAAAACCAAACAACACCTTCGGAAAAATGTAAGTGACCTATTGTCTCTCAGTTTAGACTGTCAATATAACAAGGTGCGTTTTTGGTGGTACTTTTATCCACACTTAGATTCGTGAAAACTTTGCAGCATTGTTTGTAGCGTGTGCTGAGAAACATAGGACACCTCTTAAATTTGAGATATGTTAAGCAAATATTTAACAGTAAGTCGAAAATAAATATCACACTTAGGTGGGGTGCTCCCAATCTTATTTAAATTATTACAGAAAAACCAGCCCTGGCTCGTTTTTGTCAGAAACAGAAGTAGTGATAGAGAGATGCAAAGCTTAGAGCCCCTTGTCAGCGGTGCCGACAGTTAAAATTAATGAATACACAAAATGTGCAATTCAAATAACAACAATTTAGAATAATTCAATAACAGTCATCTCTCAAATAAAATTCAAATTAATACCCTATCACTCGTCTTTCAATCGACCAAGTGACGGCCTATTTCATGATCTGACTTAGTGCGATAGAATTTCCTCCTGTCCTGTGCTCCTACTCAGCTGTATGATTTTTCTGGACTGGTAATCCAACTCCCTCCAGTCCGTCTAACGTCTGCCTTCGTTCATCCTTTTTCTTTTGTCTGCCAGAGACTCGGACCAACTGCACTGGGGTAATTCCCTCTGGTCCATAACAGCTTCCTGTATTAACACACAAGGACATTAGCATAACATATTCCCCATGCTATCTAAACCCACACTAAACATTGATATCATACACATTCACTCTGATATGTGTACACGGTATAATATATTATTATACTGAACAATATCTTATAATCAGATGCATTTCTGTACATTGGACTTCTACAAAGTGTACACAGATATTCACATATTCATTCGCTGATATATCCGTACATATGATACTCCTACAAAGTATACACAAATAGGCAAATCCCTATTAACTTATGTTGCATACTGCAACCCTTATACAAAGATTATAATTCAATTCAACATTTGCAACTATATAATATCAAATGAATAAATGCATGAGGATACTACGAATTAACCCAATAGCGAATTACAATATTAATTGTTTACACAAACATTGCTCATATCTCAAAATATGCATGTATATCAAACAGTACGAATGAATAAAACCCTACAAACGGTAATGCTATACGTACTAAAGTATACATATTGTAATAATTAAAGTACACTTACTTTGCAGTAATATATAACAACAATCGAACAAATAGTCACTGACCTATACTGAAGCTCCTAGTAATTCTCAGAATACGTTTCCTGCTAATTTCGAATGACGTTGGAATAGCTGATCTTCCCGTATAATTTCCGTAAGCGGGTTTTAACGACTACTAACGTTAAGTTTTCAAGGTAATATATTTAAATTTGCGATTCTAATGTTGGCCACGCCTTGCTCAATTCCGAGTGGATGTTGATTCATAAAATTATCAGACAATGCCTGCCCCCACCCCCACCCCGACAGTCTGTCAAGGGTGGTTTTCCGACCCCCACTTGATGTTCCTTTAATCCGAACAAAAAATTCCACCACTTACCTGTGAAACATATGATCGCAATTATTATCTAACTAAGACTGTCGAAAATACGGTCAGTTACGAATTTTATGGTCATGTCAATTAACTGGTTTGACACCCACTTGTTCGCCTAATTGACCTTCAAACATATTTAGGGCGCGAATTTTTAGCCTTAGGGTCTAATATATACATGTTGCAATCTGGTTAATCCTTACAACGTGACAACACTGCCTGTTAGTGAAATTGACGAATGAATGTGGAAAAAAAATGAACATCACCTCAGTTCTATAATACCGCAAAAAAAAAACAGAAACGAAAATGGTGTCTTTTTTCTTTTCTTTATGATTCACTCTGTCTGTCTCCAATGTAATATTAAGTCTGTCTGCCCATCTCTCAAATATTCCAGACTAAAGTACTGTCCATTTTACTGTCACCTACTAACACTTATATTTCACGTTTTAGGTGTAAGCCTTCGTTCTCAATTTTCTGGAATTTCATTTTTGCGTTTCTCAAATGTGGTAATATGTTTTATGGACCGAACGAATTTCTTCGTCCATGAGACATCCTGACTGAATACCAGAGAGAGGGGAAAATAAGAAGAATACATGAATTACTGAGAAAGTTAGAAATGGTGGATTAACTGGAGAAAATAGAAGAAGAATAAGAACCCAAATGCTCTTTTCAAGGCCATTCATATGCCATGAAAAAATTTGCTTCCTTGCCTAATTTTTTAATAGTTGTTCCCGATCGAGGTCAGCAGGTCTACATCTGTTCCTATAACTGTTGCAACATTGCTACCAATCTTTAGTACCATGACGTCACCAGACGTGTTCCATTCCCATCGTCCTTATACAACAATGCTCTTATACAAGCATTTTTTGTGTGGATAATTCTTATGACAATAAATGGATACTTGAAGTCAAATCTATTTAATATGATTTGGTGTTTAGCTACATATGGGACAATCAGTCTTGTGTCAGTTAAAAATAGTGTTGTTCCGATTATCGATTATAATCGATCATCATTTGGTTGAGCAAACCAATAAGATAATCGATTGTGAAGCTCCATAATCGATTGTGTGTAAAAGGAGACTACTTGTTAGGTGTATGCAAAGCAAAAAAGTTAGTAAAACTCCCAGCCACTAAAGTTGACCTGAAATTTAGTAATCTCTTCACAACTACAAATAAAAAACCTTACGATTCATAATTAGGAACATATAGTTATTATTACATGGTCAAGTTGTTAAATTGTAGAGTTAATAAATTTAAACACATTTGTTGATTTGTTTCAGTTAAATTGCAATATATTTTGTAGTATTTATAAACAATGACAAACAAGAAAATCTTGTCCTTCTTTACTTTAAATTATGGACACATCACATGTGAACGAAAGAATTTCGGGGGATTGTAGCAATATTTCAGTTACATATGAATGATCAGCCATAACAAGTTGCGTTCATTTAACAAAGTTGTAGAACAAAAGTAACACACAATGTAATATTATTGCCAGGTTAAAGTATGCATGTCATTAAAAGAGATTACTGCTGTACATTTATAAACATATTGAACTCTTGATCAAAGATATAACTGTGTAACAAAAATTAACATTTGCTCTTAGTAACCGATTATAATTGATGATCAGTTGGTTAAGGGGAACCGATTATCGATTATGAATTTCTGACCGATTCCTATCACTAGTTAAAAAGTTAGCAAAGTCTGTGTAACTACGACCCGAAAATCAATATGGAGAAGTTTGGACAGACAACTCCAATACGTCATCTTAAGGTCTTAATTACATGATATTTAAAACTAGTCTAAATTTAAAGATTAAACAAAAACTTGTTGTCATTACCAACTGACTATATTTCATGGTTTGTAAAGTTGGCAGTATCTGTGAAAGGAATGTTGCTATATACTTACCAACTCTATGCGTACGAAGAAGCAAGAATTGCATCGTCATTTCATGCAAGTCCGCAAAGGATACTCGCGTTTACCGATCCCGTATAGCATCCTCTTAAACGAGGATGGAACTATCTTTTCTTCGATTATTTCCAGGCAAATGTCAACAACTAAACCATAACCTCGCCTGGCTTCTAAAGGAAAATAATAATCTCTGTAAGAAATCGGTATCATCATGTGCTAACAAGGTTTCGTTAGGTAAAGTGATTTTATTAAACATTATCTAAAATTTGGAGGTAGATACAAATAAGATTATTATTGTAATTTGATTTTGATTGCTAGATCTCGTCTTTTTCTTAGCTTCAGACAGGATCCGGACTCATAATCATCCGGATATTCTGATGCAGACAAATCGAACTGATCTAGTAATGAAGATCGCATATGCATAATAAATTACTATTGAAGTGCCACCCAAGCTCGTTTTTGTAGGAAGTGAAATTAGTGATAAAGAGAGGTAACGCTCCAACCCCCCAACCCCCCATGGTGAGATTCAAATGAATAACAACTTGAAACAACTCAATAATCAATGACAATAATTCCCCAATCATTTTTTTTCCTCTCGATCCTGTAACAGCATATTGCATCAAATGACCTGTAATATGAGATAGCTTTTCACCCGTCCTTGTATTCTACTCATCTGTGTATTATATCATAATCTTCCAATTTATTCTTCTCTTTTGTACCAGACTTGCTCCAAATTATATCTCCTCTCGATTTCTCTATAGTCCTTCTCCTTCATCACTTTCTCCTTCTCGACTCCTTGTCCTCCTCCTCGATTCTTTCCTGACTACTTTGTCGACTCCGACTGTTCTGCCAGTCTCACTTCCGTCTCACCTCTTACAGACTTGGGACGAACTATACCAGAAGTATGTCCCATACAATGTTCCTACGATAACATAAGGGCGTTAGCATATTTCCTTAGCCATCCCGTCTCATACTAACCAAAAATCAGTCATTATATAAAGGCTATTACATTGTTCGATCCCACATTCGTGCACGTTGAAGTAACCAAATATTCTTGTATGGTAAACAACGTCGTAATAAAAGCGCGGAATCAACTACTTATCATACAGTCACCAATAAATTGCGTCACATATGTATATATTCTTAATCTCATTATAATGAACAAAATATCACAGCAATCAGTCGCGCTTCTGTACATTACACTCCTACAAAGTGTACACAAAGATTTAAATATATATGCTCTGATATACCATTACATTCATATTAACTAAATTTACACACTGCAACTATTTGCCAAAGTTACAACTCAATTGAACAGTTGCAGTCTCTAGAATAGCACATGGATACATGCACTAGTCTAATGTCAGGTTCTCTGCGGGTTAAGAGCGTTACTCGTATAATATTGTATAAGCCCCACTTGTCAAAGGGTAAGTGTTACGTCCCACTTTGTCAAGGGGTATTTTACAACATATAATAATAATACTATAACCCACTCCCCTTTGATACCCGTTATCTAAGAGAAAACCGCCCTCGGTATAATTGCCCGGTTCGAGTAAGAGAATGTATATGGTAACCTGAACAGGTATATTAAACAAACAACTCCGAGCCCCCGTAAAGATAAAACAAACAATTTAATCAAATACATACACAATTATAAAAATTAGGAATACACGCGGTTTAGCATAACTTTCACCGAATTACAATAAGATTTGAAACAGATTAAAACAAATTAGCCGTTATATTACTGATAGCTAAAAATCATCATAGGATCCAGTGGTACAATCAAAGTCAGTGCTTTGTTCGATTTTTATAACCTGCTATGTCTCGGTCCACGTTCACTGTTCCCTCCAATGTTGTTCTAGAAGTCCCTTTCTCTCTAGATAATCTGCCCTCGTGGATGTTCCGCTTGAATCCGGACTTGTCCACTGTATCATGCATACACTGCAATTTCCACCTCTCAATTCTTTTCCCAACGTGTACGTCGTTATCCCCGTACTTGACGAGCTTCCAAACAAGCTATTTTCTTCATTGCAAAAGAAAATTAAAACAACCTAAGTCTCTTGTTATAATGGTTACAGTTGAGACTGTCCATTATTTCTGGTTCGAACAATCAGATATTTCTATCAGTGATAACAATTTTACGGCTAGTAATTAACTACACGTGTCCTCAAATGGATGTAGTTAAACCAATGTAATAATTCGTTTTGCCTTGACCTAATACATTAACGTATTACAAAGCGAGGCGTTGAATTATGGCTCTGCCTTAATTTTCCACAGTACATAAACCCTATACCACTGTCGCTAAATTATCTAGGAAATCAAAATTCAGTGAATTCACATATAATCTTGTAAATCATTAACTAATGTAATACATTAAATTCTTAGAACACAATCATTATTCAAACAATATGATAAATTCAAGAATTAACGTAACACTCCCTATCCATAACTCGGCATCGTGTTTTTACATAAATTAACACTACGTCATTCTTAACTAAGAATTGAGGTAAGAATTCCAATTCATAATTCAAAAGCACATTATTATACAAATGTATCAAATTAAATCAATTATACAAATGTATCAAACGAAATCATGCAGACCTGTAAACGAAGCAAACATCATATGCAATATACATGGAATTGCGACAATACCTTTGTGATTTTGGTGTGTCACTCAACCGTTGGTTTGGCGGTTTTTCCCCTGGACTACGGTTTAACGGGTGTACTTCTCTAAAATACCATCTGGAGCCTTTACAAAATAATTCTACCACTGTCTTCCTCTCTTGCAGAGAAATTTTAAAGACTGGCTTCTAATTTAGCTAGTGCGATATTATGTTCTAAGATCTTCGGGTGAAAACACACCCTTTATTTAACCGTGACCAATCAGAATCAAATGTATTTTCTCCCGCTTTCCTCTAAAAGTCGCTTACGTCATGGTCAATATGACATGCTTTGGTTTTAAGTAACATAATCTCTGCGTTTCCTCAATTCTGAAACTTTTCGTGATTAAATGAAACTTTAAAAGGTCGCCAGCAGTCAGCCCCGGCTTCTATGTAAACAACGTTTAATTAGTACAACGGTCGCCTAGACTCTACAGATCCCTCTCTCTTGCACGACGTGTCTCGTAAATCTAACTAATGGCTATCTGGCCACAACTAATGGTTTATTAATAGATCGACCGAAATTGGCATTTCACATCTACTACGAAGCAACCAAAGGGCGAATTACATTATTTCTGACCACGAGCTAGCAATCTACATAATTCTTTACATAATCGTATCTCATTTCTCAAATGCGCGTGTAAATTAAACACTACAAAGGTAATTCTACATGCTAATGATTCTTGTATGAAGTATTCATACTGCAAATAATTTCAGTCACAATGCCGTGATATTCTGCAACAATCGAGCAAATAACTTAGTACGTTCGAAGCCAAGAACTTAGTAATTGCTCAAACATCGTGCGGGAAAATTTAGAAAATTCTAAGAAAAACAAAGCTTCGTGAGGGTAAGTTATTTGCTCGATTGTTGTTGAAATTAAATTCGGGTTGAAAATGGTGACCACATTCTCTCTCAATTCCGCTTGCATGTCGTATCTACCCTGTTTCATTCACTTAGCAGACAATGCCTTCTGCCATCTGTCAACGTGGTGAGATTTACGACACCAATAGGGTCTTTTGTTCTTTAGCAAAACTTTGAATGTCCACGTGCGACATTTTACACTAAAAAAAGCTGGGTTCTGGTATCATTCAACTATAGCCGCGGGAGTCTAACATATATGCATGGCTTTCCTTTGTTCTTCTACGTATGACTTTAAAAATAAATGAATAGTATTAGGGCGAGGGGGGTACGACAAAAATAAATTAAATCTCAGTTAGTCCGTTAAATGAAAGTACACTAATATTGCACGCAATACGTTCCCTAAAGTATAGTTTATTTTCTTCAAAAGCATAGCCATACAAATGGTACTAATGAGTTGCCAGTTCTTCTTGCATATTTGTCACCCTGTGCGTCAATGGCACACCTCAAGCGAAAAGTAAATTGACTCTATTACCAATTTCAAGTTCTCTCTCTCTCTCTTTTTCTCTCTCTCTCTCTCTCTCTCTCTCTCTCTCTCTCTCTCTCTCTCTCTCTCTCTCTCTCTAATACATTCTCTCTCTCTAATACATTCTTCTCCGAAATCATTGGTAAATGCTTCTTTTGTTGCCTCTCGATCACACCCACTGCACTTCTTTACCCCGAAAATATTTGGAGGCCATACAAACAGCTTGTCATTTCATACGGGCGTTGATTGAGTGTGCAGATGGCAAGCTCTTGGTACAGAGTGTATGACAAAAGTTTGTAACCTCTCCTGAATTCCAATGCCTGTTAACAATAGATGTTTTTTTCTTCTTCAGAAAACCAAATCAATAACATACGGGGATTTACTTAATAAGATGCCATTTGATGCTTCTTTTCTTTTTTGCTTTCTTCCCATGTGTTTGTTGGGTCTTACCGGGGTTTTCCGTTTTCTTCCACCACCACTGATACCGGATGCCATATAAACCCACAAGAACATTAACAACACCAACATTTGTTGCAGGGACGTCATTTCAAATTTTCGTGTGTGTGTGTGTGTGTGTGGGGGGGGGGCGAACATAGATAGTCTACAGCAATTTTACAGCACATGCAAATTCATGGGAAAGGGGAATGCTTTCCTGCACCCACCCCCACCCCAAAAAACTCCAACTAGTTACGTTCTTTATTTGTTTGTTTCCTTTATCTCTTCGTCCAACAGTTGTCTTTAAGGCACGTAAATTGTAATTTGCGCAAAATAATTTGCACCCATTACCCACTTACGTACATGAGAGATGTGAATTCCACTGAGTAATTATTTTAAAATGAAACATTATCGTGAAAACAGTCTGCAATAATATATAAACAGCACGCATCATTACCTTCATCTGGAGATCTTATTTTTTGTATCCTCTTTACGTGATGTAACTGAGTGCCATTGCAAACTTTCTGCCATACTCGTGAAGAAAAATATTGTTTACTGAAACTTATTTTTTTTTTAGAAGACAGACAGACTCGTTATGGTTAACTAGTGCAGATTCCAGTATGAACTCTAAGGTTGGTGATATAGTCACAATATTTGTACTGAAATACGGCTATCTTTCAACAAACAAAATGTAATGTCATGTTTCCAGAAACTTTTGAAATCGAACATATCAGTCGACATCTTGAACATTAATAAAACGACAAAAAACAATATCCTTATTTTGAATTTCCTGATTTACATAGGAACAAAACATTTCGATAAAAATCTGCTAGTGAGTTCTCTTCTTCATAATTGTATGGCTTATCGATATATCCCTTTTGAAATTTGTTCAGCTCGATTCAGTGCAATCAGTTGAAACAACAGTAAATAACAGCAATTTGGGAAGGGAATCAGAACATATAAAATAAACAGAAATTGTTACGAAACATGCTCTGGCAATAAAACCACAAGTGTTTCTTGTACTGAGGGGGGGGGGGATGGTGTTATGACAGACACATAAACCCGCTATGCGTCTGCGCACGCACGAGATATTTTTTCCTTCGTGTGTAGGAAAGAGTAATTTAATCTGTTTACTCTAATGTGGGAATATTGTGAAACTTACGGTGTGTGTGTGTGTGTGTGTGTGTGTGTGTGTGTGTGTGTGTGAGAGAGAGAGAGAGAGAGAGAGAGAGAGAGAGAGAGAGAGAGAGAGAGAGAGAGAGAGAGAGTTGGGATGTTCTTACTACGATTAGGTACCCTAGCATAAAAAATCTATTTTTTTTAAAAAAGTTAAAATTACTTCTCGTTCGTCTTCACTATCCTATATATTAGAGAAGACTTCCGGTACTACTTTTTCCAAACTACTATGGGAATAACTCTGATGTACAATTGTTGACTTAAAACGCGCTATCAAAGGAGCTCTCACACATGTATGTATGTATGTATGTATGTATGTATGTATGTATGTATGTATGTATGTATGTATGTATGTATGTATGTATGTATGTATGTATGGTGCGATTTATAACCCTTGATGGAGTGTAGACTTGTTTTGTTTGAGAAAGCAAATTCGTAATAATGCGAACAATAAATACAGAACGCAAAGGCAAAAGCATCGAAGATAGGCAAACACTGACATCGTGTGTCGATTTTGCGCTATATAGTCAATAATCTCCCTTAGCTAAACCTACCTAACATTTTGAGTACGATATGCTAGTCCATTGACGGTGTTCCTCTTCCGACTCAAACCAGCTGTATGTGTTGGGGAGAGACACGAGGATCAACACCCCCACCCCACCCCCGACTGGAAAATCTTACTCGAAATGTACAAATGAACCCTCTTTACTGATCGTTATAATTTCAACAAAAACTTATTTTCGAATAAAGTCTTATGACAGATGGTATGGTTCTGATAAAACCGATTTAAGTCGTATGGTGAAGTAAAAACATGAGGTATTTCATTGGTCAGTTTTAAGCTAACCTTCAAAGTTTGTCAGTCAGTTCGCTTGGTTTAAAGACGTAAGTTGAAGTTCACATTTGTCTGGCGTTACAGCTGAGCATTTACCGACGTGGTTGCATGTTTGGCCTACCAAGCAGAACACTTGACGCCACTCGAAATCATACTCGAAAATATTCCGATCAATCAAACTGCTACATATGTAGATATCAAGTAAAATTTAACGATGAATGATCTCACAACACTAATACAAATTATTTAGAAACATGAGAGATTCTTGTCGATATGGGTTGGTGATGTCATTACAAAAATATAGGGATACCACGACAATTCTGCAAATTTACACACAGCAGCCAACCTGCGCATAGCAAAGACTATGCAGTTTCATCCTGATCCTTACCCTGGTGTGCCAGAAAATCCCACCTGATCTGCTACATAAATTTTACTAACAAGCAAATCAAACACCACATAATGTATGCTACATAAATGAATCAAAGAGTATTTGTGCTGAAATAAATTATCAGCACATGTACATTTATTAAACCTATTAAAAACGCGCAATTGAAAGGAAATAATCACTGTAAAGCAAAAGTTTACTTTGTTCTATACATATCCTTCAAAACATTTTGTTTATTCTCTTGCTAGATGTTTTGGGGTACCTTATTCATGTGCTGATAACCTTGTCAGCCTTTACACTGTGTTATCAATTAAGAGCATTTTAATTATATTTTTTAAAATAATTTTTAAAGATTAATTATGTTTTATAGTTTCTCATGATTTCCTTAATAGTTTTAATGGAACTTTTATGTATTTGTCTTGACGACCGCTCTGGTGACTTAATGGTTAGGGCGTCCGCCGCGAAAGCGGAAGGTCGTGAGTTCGATCCCCCGCCGAGTGATACCAAAGATTTACAAAAATGGTACATGTACTAACAGCTACCTCGCTTGGCGCTCAGCATTACGAGGTTAGTGTTAGGACTAGACGGCCTGGTGTCAGGATAATGTGACTGGGTGGGACATCATGCTACATGTCTGCGGCATGATGCCCCGGTGCTAGACATCACTATAAACTGCCACACTGTAGACATTGTAAGGATATGACTGAAAAATATTAAAGCTACGTCCAAAATCCGAAAAACACACTTTTTTCTTGACCATTCATCGCTTACCATCATGTATCAAGAACGTAAAAAGGTACTAATTAAGAAGGTACTAATTAATTAAACATCAGTCGGGTAAAGCGCTTACTTTGCTAACTAAAACATTACTCCCGTGATGATAAGAACCAAGCACATATATTTCTTTATTGTTTTACTTATTGTTCAACGACCAGATCGTTTACATTACAATCTATGTTTCTTTTGTAATACAAATTTAATGGTACGTTTACATACCTTCTCATTTACGTAACCAGTCCTAAATGGATATACTTTTGACAGCAATCAACAAAATTCTTTAATATTTATATGTTTGATATCGAACACATTATTTTGGTTCTATTGTTGAGGGAGGAGGTTAGTGGGAGTGTGGTGTTTTTTTCTGCAGTCATAAAAATGTACTGTTTTCTTTCATGTCTTTGCAATGCTTTTTACTTCAGCTAATATTAGTACAGAAATTAATTTATATCGGTCGTAAGAAATTCTGTCACAGTATTTTAGCTTTTGGGATAGATTTCATTCAAACCAGATCAATAGCAATAAAATGGTATAACCACATAAAATGGATTTTCCTATTTTATTATTTTAGGTATACGTATACAAGTAATTCATAAATTTGAAGAAATCCTTCTCAGATTTGTTAACGACGTTTTCGTCTCAAACTTGAACTCAGTTCAGTGCGAGATTTAAGCCACGATTGCTGCTGTAAAAGTGTAGCTCTATGTATTGTTTATAACTTATAGGCCTAACTGCTTATCGAAGCTTTTGACTTTTGTCGTAAATATGTTACAGGTGATATATTGCATGGGAAGATCAGGCGCGTAACAACAGGAATATTTTCTACCGTCATTTTTTGTACAGTTCAATCGATAAAATTGGAAAGATATTGAGGGCAAAGGATTTTGGGTACACTTGCCTCTGGGCACTCTAAAGGATTTTTTGTCCCACATCCCCGTCCCCAAAATACTAAACAATATTGTCTGATCTACATCTGTATCTCTCGTTGCTTTTTAATGAATAGACTAGTTTAGGTACCGCTGGCCCTGGGCCTCTTTAATGTTCTATCAAACTCCTTCGAAGTTCAGGTAAGTTTCCTTACCAGATGCACGTTCATAACATGCTATATGATAATGTATGAAGTATGTCTTTAACTCTTACTGCATGTTAGAAGTAACTACCACACTTCTAAAATATTCTAATAACTTTAAAACGTACACAAAACATTTTCTTCAACGAAGTTTACTTGTTCAGTCGTTTCACAAGCGTGTATTGACACCTGACCAACCATCTCTTTCTCCTTTTCCCACTCCCTCGCCTCTCTCTCTCTCTCTCTCTCTCTCTCTCTCTCTCTCTCTCTCTCTATATATATATATATATATATATATATATATATATATATATATATATATATATATATATATATATATATATATATATATATATAGTTAGTTAGTTAGTTAGTTGTGCCCGTCACCCCTGCCAGGGTATAGGCCGCCCACAAAAGATCGCCAGAGGCTTCTCTCCTGTGCCATCCCCTGAAGCTGACTCCATGTGTAACCCATCTTACTGATGTCTGCCTCAAGGTCGCATCGCAAGGTGTTTTTTGGCCGTCCCCTTCTCCTCTTGCCTAGAGGGTTCCACCGCAATGCCTGTCTGGTAATGTTGGTTGGCGGCATATGTAGGGTGTGTCCTATCCAACCCCACCTTCTCTTCTTGATGTCATCCTCTACCGGAAGCTGGGAGGTTCTCTGCTATAAGTTGTTGTTGCTGATGGTGTCTGGCCAGCGGATCTGGAGAATTCTTCTTAGGCAGCTGTTGATGAAGGTCTGAACTCTCTTTACTGTGGACTTGGTGGTTCTCCAAGTCTCTGCTCCATACAGTAAGACTGACTTCACGTTGGAGTTGAACAGTCTGACTTTGGTATTCAAGGAAATTTGTTTGGAGCTCCAGACGTTCTTGAGCCGATCCTTGCCTTGACATCTCGGTCTGTGCCACCCTGCTGGTTGATAATGCTGCCTAGGTACGTGAAAGACTCCACCACTTCCAGGGGACTTCCCCGCAGTGTGACTGGGCTGTTACTGGTATAGTTGATCTTGAGGATCTTGGTCTTGTCTTTGTGGATGTTGAGACCAACCTGTGCAGATGTGGCTGCCAGTATGTCGGTCTTGTCCTGCATTTGCTGCTGACAGTGCGACAAGAGCGCTAGGTCATCAGTAAAGTACATGTCATCAAGTTGACCCCACAATGTCCACTGGATACCATTTCTCCGCCCATTGGTAGTCGTCGTCATAATCCAATCGATGACGAGAAGGAAGAGAAATGGTGACAGCAAGCAGCCTTGCCTGACGCCAGTCCGCACTAGGAAGGTGTCTGTATGCTGTCCTGCATGAATGATTCTGCAGGACATTCCCTTGTAGGTGATCTTGATCAGGTTCACCAGCTTGGTTGGAATGCCATAGTGGCAAAGAAGTTTCCAGAGTGTCTCTCGGTTTATGCTGTCAAATGCCTTCTCATAATCGACAAAGTTGATGTAGGGCGAAGAATCCCACTCCAACGACTGCTCGACTATGATGCGAAGAGTAGCTATTTGGTCCGTACACGATCTGTTTTGCCGGAAGCCCGCTTGCTCGTCTCGTAACTGGGGGTCGACGGCCTCCTTCATTCTCTCCAAGAGGACCCGGTTGACGACTTTTCCTGGTACTGACAAGAGTGTGATTCCTCTATAGTTGGAGCAGTTGCTGAGGTTGCCTTTTTTTGGGATCTTGATGAGGTGTGCCTCCTTCCAGTCAGTTGGTATTTCTTCTTACCCCCATATCTTCACAAAAAGAGGGTATAGCATTTCCACTGAAGTCTCTGTCTACTCTGAGGGTTCTGCTGGAATGTCATCAGGTCCAGCAGCCTTGCCGTTCTTCAGCTGGGTGATGGCTTTCCTGGTCTCGTCTCTGGTAGGATTGTCACAGCTTATAGGGAAATCTGCGTTGGCTGGGTGGATTTCTGGGTATTTGGTGGTGCTGGCCTGTTCAACAGTCCTTCAAAATGTTCTTCCAATCTATTCATTTGGTGTTCTGAACTTGGTATGGTCTTTCCCTGCTTGTCGATTGTGCATCTCTCTGCACGGAACCCACACTGTGACTTTGGATACACTCTGTCAGTAAGCGTGTGCAGTCTGTTCAGGATGACGCATGGGGAGACTTTACCCACGATGCTGAGAATGGCTATTTACCTGTAGTTGTTGCAGCCATTCCTCTCGCCTTTGTTCTTGTACAGGGTTACGATGCTGGAATCTCTCATGTCCTGGCAGAGGAGGTCGTTGAGGTGAAGCCGAACCTCTCTGTGCCTTTCAACATTTTCAGACCTCGTCCCTTCTTGGAAATACATGAAATTACGGAGTCTCTTTTACTGCATGCCTGTGTATGGTGCATTTCATTTTGATCTGCCTGCAATTGTCTGTCTTCGTGCAACCCCTTTGTATTCAAGTTTTGTTATATTCCGGTATGTTATGCCTTGCGTTTCGGGAACTCTGGAGTGATCTGTACTAGTTCGCGTAAGCCAGATACCATAGGCATCACTCCTCCTTTAAAGCTTCTTATAGGGACATAATCTGTGATTATTTTGTTTTATTGCTAAATTTTCTCAATGTGTGACTATGGTGTATGGTGTTGTTCTGATTCCGCTTGAAACAATTACAACTGTATCCAAATTTGTGCAAATAAGGTAAATTGATTTGTGAAAACTATCTGTTAAAGTCATTCATGATAATTAACTAGGTAAAACTGCTGGATTGTTAACCTTTAGACTCTTTAAAGGACCGCTCAAGTGGCCTAATTAGTTAGAGCGTTCACCTCATATGCGGCAGGTTGCGGGTTCAAACCCCGGCTAAGTTATAATACAAACCTATAAAAATGGTACCAGCAGCTGCCTCGCTGGGCGCCCATTATTTGGAGGTTAGGACTGGTTGGCCTGGTGTTATGATAAGGAGACTGGATGGGTCATGATGCTACATGTCTGAGGCGTGATCTCTCAGTACTAGATATCACTATAAAGTTAAACACTGTATACATCGTATAGATGTAACTGAAAAATTGTTAAAATTACGTTAAAAGTCCAATTCTCTCTCTCTCTCTCTCTCTCTCTCTCTCTCTCTCTCTCTCTCTCTCTCTCTCTCAGTTACATTATTGTACCATGTTTTATTTCAAACAAAAGGTTTATCAATTACTTCAAAATTAATTGAAGTTTTTTTCATCATTTGTATAGACTACAAAATGAATTAAATTGCTTATGAGCAAAATTGGATATGGCTTGTTAAATGTGTGTAATGATTATGAGATAAAGTAGAAGATTCTCTGCGAGACAGTTTAGCTGTTAGAAAACATGAAATAACAAAGTAAAATAGAAGTTGTCTCTGAACTCACGTGTTGCGTACTACTTAGTCATGGGCAAATGGCCAAGATGCGTCTGAATAATCATATATGCAATCATTTATTTTGCTAATATACGAAATAAGCTTAGTGATAATAATTATCCAGCGAAATTAACGTCTGTTGTAGTCAAAACATGAAATTGCTTTCTACGTGTCCATTAACGAAGAAAGACAATCAAATCAAATTAGAAAAGTAGGAAAAATACTTTTCGGTTCATTCGTTTGTCTCTATTATGGTTTTCTATCTTGTCGCGCCTTTCTGGGTTATTTCCCTTGTCATCCCGTAAAGAATTTGGTTTGGTTTGATGTTTTTACGTCACTTCAGTACAAATATGTTTTCATTTTATATATGGTATATACGGTATCGACACTCGTACCAGTGGGAGGTGCGGAGGTAATCAAAGTAGCATCTTCACAGATTGTGACGTATACAAGTTTCTTAAAACTGATTTGCGTCACATTGAGGTCATAAACAGGATTAACATACGTGTGTTTAAGTCATTAAAGCTATGATCAGCCATTGTGTATATTCCTCGTTACATACCATACCCAGTCTTAGAGCAGTATGTAATAAATTTTACATTCTGTTGATTCGTCAATAAACTATATACATCAACACTCTATATTATGCCAGCTAAAGAACTAAATACACTACTTATGTGCGAAAGGTTTTATTGCACCATGTGCACTTAGCAAAACTCGTCATTGCAGGAAAGCCGCAGAAACACGTAACCAAAGAAGAGCCTGTGTCGGCTGCCTCGATTTGATTTAAAACACCGAGTAGATATCAGAAATGAAATGGTACTTGACTCGCATTTCCGAGGCATAACAGATAGCCAACGGGTGTTGAAACTGCTGTTAAAGCAACAAACATCATTGCACAGTGACGTGCAGTGACTCATTAACCCCTGACGATTTGTGTCGTTTTTTTATGGAAATGCCTGTAGGAAGCACATTTTGGGGGCTGCTACTGAATACATCCAAATTAATCTTCTTCCAAGAAATTTTCGTTTCGACAAATGCCTAGTTGTGTTAATAACGTCGTTTTCATTGGCTATATCACTTGCTCGTGTGCAGAAGGATAAACGTTTTTGTTGTTGGTTGTATTTTTGCTTATCGGACCCAGTAGTTTCGTGTCCTGGCCACTTTTTAATTGAAATCCCTAACTTATTCTACTTTTTGCAAAGGTTTCCTTGTCTGTGTGCAGTTCTGTTCGGTCTGCCTTAGATCTGAGGTCAAAGAGTCTAAAATCCGAAAACAAACTACGATTCGACAACGGGCGAATATTTTGTGTCAAAACGAAATTGGGTCTCAGAAACTGTTTTTTTTTTCTCCCTCCGTATTTTGCAGTGCGAGTAGAAAGTCAAGATTATATGGTATCCCGTCAATTTTTTTCTGAAATACCACCCATTTTATACCTAAAATGATCTTGACGCTACAAAGCTCGATCCTGCCTCCTGACGCTCAAACATGGATTATTGAGTTAACGGATTGTAACTCAAATGCAGAAGTTGAATTTTATATTAGCCATTGCAAAATATAAATATAATAAAGTCAAATTAATGGAACAAACACTGTATTCAGCTCGATATAAATTGATTGATTTCCATCCCTCGTGTCATTTGGTGTGTCCCCAACCCAAAATATCCCTTCGCTATAATACAGAATGTCATGTCCCTATTGTGAAAGTGGCCTGACGTTTCACAACCTCTTGCCACAATCATGTTACACAACAGTGGATGAAGTAATTTAAACAATTGTTTTAACATCGACGTAACGGATAATCTAACAGGGTATAACTACTAGTTGGGGAAAGTTGGATTATTGTTTGGGGGAAATTTTAAATAAATATTTTTTTCAAGCAATTATTTATTTAGCTACAATATATAAATTACCATAAACTGCAAAGACTCATCGAGTTTAAAATGAAATGTCTGAATAAAGGAACATTACCTAGTTTCTCTGTAAGATATAATACGTATTAAATTATTACCATTTTAATATGCGTCCTCTTTGTGATTTTTGTTTTTAATTATTAAAGTCTTTCTCATCAATTTACGTCAAATATTTCATAAAATGTAATTTACCTTCCAAACAAATCTAAAGAATGGCTATTATTCAATGAATAGTGTAGGTATCAAAGATAAGACTTAGTGGGTGTTTGAACCACGCCATTATCTTAAACTATTTTAAACTATTTCGCATTCATAATTTTATGAAACATTTTTTCCTAAGCTGCTTTTTTTCTGCCCCCCCCCCTCCCCATTTAAAAAAATTTATGCTTTATGACGTCATTTTTCATCATCATCCGTTTACGTTACTCTGAGGTACGTGAAGTGCCTATGATTAAACCGTTCATACAAAAACTAAAATAAATGCAGCTATTGTAAGTTCAAACTCCAAATAAATTCATATTTGATATTGCTTAATAGTTGAACTTGATATGCTGTTATTTTGGTAAACCACTACGTTGACGTGCATGTGTGATCTGTCATTTGAGATTTCAAGTTAAAAATAGGGAAAAGTAACTGATCCACTTTTACCGATACTAAATATTGTGCTCATTGATTTATTTATTATTTATTTATACGATTAACTGATTTCTTGCATGAAATATGATCATAAACATATAGAACCAACCATGACTTCGAATAGAAGGTACTTTCAGCAATTAATTGTCGTATATATTCAGACTTAAGTCACCTCATCTCTGATTCGATGCTCTGCCAAAGAAGAAATCAAATGTTATTTATCTGTTACTTAACTTGAATGGACGAACTAGCAAATATCGCAAATCGGATGACATGTATTTTAGTGTGTGTGTGTGTGTGTGTGTGTGTGTGTGTTTGAGTCTGTATGACGAAGCTATCATGAAGTTTCCCTTATTAACGATACTACTATAAGCTTCGAATTTCTACATCAAAATACGGTTAAATACGGCAATTGCTGATGTTATCACTACTACTACAACTATTACTATATATATATATATATATATATATATATATATATATATATATATATATATATATATATATATATATATATATCACACACAAACACACACATACGCACACACACAGAGTGCACACGTGCAGATTGTCTGTTTGATATTCATTGACACAGTTTGGTCGTTCTGTCAAAATCATGCATATTTTGATGCCATGTACGTTACACACGTTGAACAGTCTGTTATATTCCTATATATTAAACAACGCGGAGCAGTCATATTACCATTTTCTTCTCTGCACAATAACTCAAGTTCTCCATTATTCATAATTGGATAGCTTGCAGGTGGGGTAATAAAGGACCTTAACGATGTGAAAAGGTCAAAGGTAAAAGGTCTTTGTGACTTGAGGTAGAAAAATGGTTTCTGCACAATATTATTAGATATACATCGCATACGTAGAGCAAACGTCTGGGTTGCTTTCACTTGTGATAAGATAGTCCGAGTTTCCTCTGACTGAAATGTGACCTGGATCTGGCCATTTGCATTCTTATTCACGTGACTACACAAATCTCGCAACCTACATGTCAATGAAAGTCCAAATATAAAAAAATGGGGCGGCAAGGGTAAAGAAAAGCATTTCGATATTGGGGAATATTAAACAGGAGCATATAATGTGCCGTTCACCATACCATTGTGTCCAGCTATGCTCACAGGGGCTCGTTACCAAATAAAATTAAGCGTATCCGTCAATGGATCGAGGGCTGAAGAGTCTAACTGTAACAATATAATACAAGGGAAGACACGAGTCCGCATCCCTCTGTAGTTCCAAACCAGTTAGTTTGTCATAATTTCGTCTGCTAATTTCCAGCTTGTGTCAGCCGTAATCAAGGATAGTTTAGTTTTCAAAACAGCTCGACGGACGTCGTTCAGTTTGTGACATCTTGGAGAAAATTTCACCCACTGACCGAGTGACCGCGACATTGGTACTTGAATAGCCCTGTTATGCATGCAACGTTCCCTCTAAGCGAATGGTAGATGTGCGCGCAGTGCTCGCTGCACTGCGTAAGCATTACGGAGACAGCGAAATTTAACGTTGGATTTAGCAAAAATTGACAATTCAGCTGCGCGGGGATGCCTGAGCAGCTGCGCGCGCAGCTTAGAGGGAACGTTGCTGTCATGCTCATGTCTATAACAATCTTTGAGGACACGATGAAACATATTAAACATTTTAATTGCACTGTCATGTATATTGCACAATATCTTTGAAGGCCTGGTCCTGATGGTGTTGTGTATCCACAGTTAATCACTGTGACCATATTTCAACATGTATCTGTTAGACCCTGAGGCTAATAATTTCGTGCCGTAAATATGTCAGAAGGTCGTTTCGGCGAGCAATGAGGTGTCAACCAGTTACATAATAATTTTCATCACAGATAAGTGGTGGAATTCTGTATTCGGATCAAAGGAACATCAAGTGGGGGTCGAATAATCAACCTTGACAGACTGCTCAGAGGGGGCAGTGTCTGATAAATATATGAATCAACATCCACTCGGAATTGAGCAAGCGTGGCCAGCATTAGAATCGCAAGCTTAAATCTATTATCTGGAGATATGAGCAATGTTAATGTAAAGAATTAATATTGTAATTCGCTAATTTGGTTCATTCGTAGTAACCTCGTGCATTTATTCATTTGATAGTATAGATTTTCAAATGTTGAACTGAATTATAAACTTTGTATAATGGTTGCAATGTGCAACATTTATTAATTGGGATTTGCCTATGTGTGTATACCTTGTAGCAGTATCGTGTGTAAGGATATATCAGCGCATGGATATGTAAATATCTGTGTACACTTTGTAGACGTGCAATGTACATAAATGCGTCTGATTATGTGATATTGTTCTGGATAATAAGATTGAGTATCGATATATACCGTGTACACAGAGAGAATGTGTATTTCCATGGGCACAAATGCGTGACCAAAGAAAGTAATGGTTTATCTGATGATATTGTTGTTTAGTGTGAGTTAGATAACTAGGAACGTATGCTATGCTAATGTCATTGTGTGTTACTACAGGATGCTTTTAGGGACCAGAGGAACTGTAGGAGACAGAGGGAATTACCCCAATGCAGTTGGTCCTAGTCTCCGGGAGACAAAGTAAAAGGAAGAATGGAAGCAGAAGTTGGATGGACTGGAGGGAGTTGGATTACCAGTCCAGAAAAATCCTACAGATGAGTAAGAACACAGTACAGGAGGAAAATCTATCACACTAAGTCAGATGATGAAATAGGCCGTCACATGGTCGAGTGAAAGACGAGTGATAGGGTTTTAATTTGAATTTTAGTTGAGAGATGACTGTTTTAATTATATTAAATTGTTGTTATTTGAATTTCACATTATGTGTATTCATTACTTTAACTGTCAGCACCGCTGACTGGGGTCTAGGAACATTGCATCTCTCTATCACTACTTCAATTTATGACAAAAACGAACCAGGGTGGGTTTTCTGTAACAATTTAAATAATATCGGAGCACCCCACCCGAACATAAACAAAGGGAAACCTTTACAATTACTATTATAATATATATATATATATATATATATATATATATATATATATATATATATATATATATATATATATATATATATATATATATATATATATATAACCAGATTAGCATAAATACAAAATACCATATGGCAGCAATTTAATGATAGTTGACATTTAAGACTACACCGTTTATCAACATTATCATACGTGTACATGATGTATAATAACTGAAACGATGCCGTTCAGATGCACCAATTGGAAACTTAACCTTTCCTATGGTCTGCACGTTAGGCTTACTGCTGACAACTTTCTATTTTTTTAGTCTCTCACTATAATCATATATGGTACCTCGCTCAAATTTCGATTTATTGAATCTGTTGTAGGTAATTTTTCCGCTTACTGGAATATGACTGTACTTGTTAGACATGTCTTAGTTGAACGTACAGGGCAATTTAGGTAAATCATCCCTAAAATCGTTGGTATAATGTATATGTACAAAAAAATCGAGCATGCAACACAAAGTTCTGCCTAGACATGCACATATGATGATCGTGTAGGATTTACAATGAGAAGCTGTGCAGAGGATTACGAATTTCAAACAAGACTGCTTTGAAAAAAAATGTTACTGATCAAATGTTTTGTTAACTAACATGTTTTTCGAAGGTAAAATATTGTAGTGTAAAGAAATGTTTGCCATCATAACGAGTTATCAATATCCGTTGAGACATACATGCCGGTCAAGGGGCAATGCAAATTTCGTCGACAACTTTGAATGGTCAAGTCTGGGAATAGTGGGAAGTCAACATTAAAATCCACAGGTTTGACATTTGACCGGAAGTCTATTGTAAAGACTAATTTAACCACAGTCTTTTAAACATGACATTCCCTACTGTCCCGATAAATTGCCTTTCGTTTTGACTGACCATCATCCAGTCATCTTCTGATTAATACCTACAATTACCTACATACTAACCAATACGCAGTGTTACTGACTTGCCGTATAAAGTTGTATTGTGTGCTTTAAAAATGGTCCCAATAGCTTAACGTTGCTAATACGGGTCAGTATCTAGAGGTATTGACTGCGGTGAAATAAAAATATTCACAGCTTTCTTATATGGTAAACATTTGCCATTATTCGATGAACTACTTCTGGCTACGGCTAAATCATAATGGCAGCAGAAACATCGAATGCTGGCCATGTTGTAAATCTGACGCCCACGAAATGCAAACAATTGCAGCATCCCTTTCTAGTACCTCACGCCATCTTCGCCTGTCAAGGTTACGATATATTAACCCTATCTATAGATTGTTGTAACGAGCAGATATTTATGTGCTTCGAGTCTGTGAATTTCATTAAGGTACCGCATCCAGTCAAAATTAAGTTGATTAAATTTGAATAATGTCCGTACATGATCAAAACACTTAGAGCACACAACTTGAATGGACTCATGAATAAGCAATTTTCCACTGCCGGTCCGTGTTTATACAAATACATTTCACTCACATTGTTTCCCTCTGGTACGTAGTCGATATTAAACATACAAAGTATCTTTTTTTAGGTCAATTGTCTCCATCAATTACGCCCGATATACAATGTACCTCTATTACACTCTACTGGCTAGCTGGCATTACATACTTAAGAGAGGCAACTCTTAAAATACAATAGATGTCGCAAGGACAAAGCACCAAAATATATGTTCAATCCGCCAAGGAGTAGATAGGGTTATCATTGATTAATATATTCTTATTTTTAAGGTTTGAAGGTTACTGAATATTGAAAAATACTCAATACTTATTTAATAACCTATATTTACTGACCAGCACCCTAGGCATACTATAGAGTGCACATGCACAGTGTTACTGACCAGCACGCATACTAACGAATATAGTGTTACTGACATGCGCCCGTATCTACTAACCAGCATTTGCACGTACTAACCATCACCGTACAGCTATTGACCTACATAGTCTGACTGACCAGCAACAATCTCTACTAATCAATGCTGACGCTTACCAACCAATATATGGTGTTACTGACTTGCACCAACGTCTACTAACCAGTAGAAACGCCTATTAGTCATCACCGACACGCCCTGTCCAGCACCCACAATAACTAGTCAATAAGATTGTTACTGATCAGAACCCACATTTACTATCCAACAGTGCTACTAAGCAGCCCACACATCTACTGACCATATATATATATATATATATATATATATATATATAGAGAGAGAGAGAGAGAGAGAGAGAGAGAGAGAGAGAGAGAGAGAGAGAGAGAGAGAGAGAGAGAGAGAGAGAGAGAGAGAGAGAGAGAGAGAGCAACCAAACCTTCCAAAAAGTCCATAAAGGGTGGATTGTTAAGTTAGGGCGAAAGTAAATCATGACTAAAGACTACATTTAGACTAACAATCATCCACCATCAACACTCACTAATTTCATACCAGACATGGGAAGTTCTTTGGGCAGAATGCTTACATGCATGTATTTGAGAATTGTATCTAAATAAAGCGGCATCTACATCTCTAATAACACCAACAAATTGGAATTTATAACGGACTTTAGTATCCACTCGTTCTGTGACGGTTTCGGAGTGGTTCAGGCCATATTTGTTAATATAACATTTCGGATTTTGTAAAGTCTTTACTGAAATCAGTAATAGTTTCGGAAATTTAGTGATATGTTTACTCTAAGCCATAATTTTGAAATTTGTAATCTTTGTCTTTGATAAATTCCTTATTATTTTCTAAATCTGATTAATACTTTTCCAGTTTCCAGTCTCTGCTAAGTCTGTAACATTGTTGTAATTGTGATACTATATTTAGACTAATCCACAATATTTACAGTTGTCTTGGATATTTTAATCTCTGCCAAAAGTTTGAGACAGTTTTGGACTTTTAGTACCAGGTTTAGTTACGGCCATGTTTATTAATATTAATATTTCTGAATGATTTTTAGTCGCCGCCGTTAAAGCCTGAATTAGTTTCAGAATGTTAGCATTACTTTTAGTTTCAACCTTTATAATCTAATGTTTCAGGTATTATTTTTTTCCGTTCAATTTTAATACTGTTTCGCAATTTTAGCATTATTTTTATTCACGTCCATTTTATTGTTATTATGAGTTGGTTCTCATGATTATTGCACAGGATTCTGACGTTTTATCATTCAAGTACGACGAAATATCTGACAACACTAAATCACCTTATTGGTACGATACATTAAAATAAGGAGTGCAAGCAAGTGTCAGCTTCTCCTGCGGGTTATGAGCGTTATTCGTATAATATTGCATAAGCCAAATGGTAAGTGTTACGTCCCACTTTGTCAAGGGATATTTACAACATATAATAATATTAACTATAACCCATTCCCTTTTGATACTCGTTATCTAAGAGATGACCGCCCTCGATATAATTGCCCGGTTCGAGTATGAGAATGGTTGGGTAAACTGAGCAGGTACATTGAACAAACAACTCCGAGCCCCCGTAAAGATAAATAAACAATTTAATCAATACACACACAATTATGAAACTTCCTTTCATTAGGAATACACGCGGCTTAGAAATACAACTTTCACCGAATTACGATACGATTTGAAATAGAATTAAACAAATTAGCCGTTCTATTACTGATAGTTTCAAATCATCATAGTATCGAGTGGTACAATCGAAGTCAATGCTTTGTTCGATTTTCATAATCTGCTGTCCCTTGATCCTCATTCAATGTTAAATTCAAGGTTGTTTCAAGAAGTCGCTGTCTGGTCCAATTTCTAGGCACCTTGCCCTCGTGGATGTTTCCGCTTGTTCCGGACGACAAGTGGACAACACTGTATCCTGCGTACACTGCAATTTCCGTTTCTCCCAATTCCGTTTCCAAAGTTTACGTCGTTATTCCCGTAACTTCACGGTCTTCCCAAAAACGCTATTTTCTTCCTTTGAAAAGAAAATTAAAACAACCCAAGTCTCTCGTTACAATGGTTACAGTTGAGACTGTCCAATATTCCTGGTTCGAACAATCAGATATTTATATCAGTGATAACAACTTTACGGCTAGTAATTAACTACACATGTCCTCAAATGAATGTAGTTCAACCGATTGTTAATTCGTTTTGCCTTTACCTAATACATTAACTTACTACAAAGCGAGGCGTTGAATTATGGCTCTGCCCTAATTTTCCACAGTACATAAATCGTATACACTGTCGCTAAATTATCTATGAAATCAAAATTCGGTGAATTCACATGTATTCTTATAAATCCCTTACTAAAGTAATACATTAAATTCTTAGAGCACAATCCTTATCCAAACAATATGATAAATTCAAGAATTAACGTAACACTCCCTAAACATACTCAGCATCGTGTTTTTACGACATAAATTAACACTACGTCATTCTTAACTAAGAATTGAGGTAAGAATTCCAATCCATAATACAAAACACATTATTATACAAATGTATAAAATTATATCAATTATACAAATGTATCAAACGAAATCATGCAGACTTGTAAACTAAGCAAACATCATATGAATTGCATCAACAATATGCATGGAATTGTGGCAGTACCTTTGTGTGTTTTTGGTGTGTCACTCAACCGTTTGTTTGGCGGTTTTTCCCCTGGTCCACAAATTAACGGATGCACTTTTCTAAAATGACATCCGGAGCCTTACTAAATAATTCTACATCTGTCCTTGCTTGCAAAGGAATTTTCAAGACTAAATTCTAATTTAGCTAGTGCGATATTATGTTCTAAAGATTTTCCGTGTAAAACACACCCCTTATTTAACCGTAACAAATCAGATCAAATGTATTTTCTCCCGCATTCCTCTAAAAGTCGCTTACGTCATGGTCAATATGACATGCTTGGTTTTTAAGTAACAGAATCTCTGCATTTTCTCAATTCTGTCACTTTCCGTGAAAAATTAAACTTTAAAAGGTCGCCTGCAGTCAGTCAGATGCTGAACAAACAACGTTTAATTAGTACAACGGTCACATCCTACTATACACATCCGTCTTTGGCATAGGGTGTCATCATATATCTAACTAATGGCTATCTGGCCACAACTAATGGTTTATTAATAGATCGACCGAAATTTGGCACACCACAGCAAGACCCCAATCATCCTTTCGATTCGACTTTTGTCACGCGTCTTTTATCGCGTAAGAATCGCAAGAAGACTGAAAAAGCTATAATTATTCATTTTAAAAACATCAAACTACCAACCATAACTGTCGGACGAACATCGCATGAACCTAATCTGGCGATTAACCTTTATTTCCATCATTACGGTCAAATGTCTTTTACATGACTCCATCCGACGGAAGTAGCCAAATTTCACCAGATTCTACCCTGCAGTAAATAAGCGTTAGGATCTAATACTCGTACCGATTACGAAGCAGAGTCTGTTTTTTTTTTTAATACTACCGGGTCCAGCGTCCGTCTCGGCTTTAACATTGTGAGTGTGATGATGTCATCAGCCGTCATTTAGACTCCTAACTTTAAATATAAATATTTATATTCAAATTTTTTTTATAAACGTATCACATGAGACAATCTGAAATAAAAGACAAGTTAACATTTTGTGAATTTGCTTTTAAAGTATTATTCATCTCGTGGCAGAATCTGCAACTTCCTTGATTGATGAAACGTCAGATTCCTGTGATTATAGCTACTTAACACAACTGTACAATACCATGCAACATAATCTGCGGTGTAGGTAATACTTTTAATATAATCCTCAGGTATGTAACGGGTATCTGGGTTTTGTTTGAGAAGACGTAAGTAAATATTTCATAGTGGCGATACCATTTGTATCGTGAGTGCCGATATCACTTTTGGAACTACTTTATTGTTCCATTTAGGTAGTATACCTAGCCTTATGTACGTTTTTTCAGACTTATATTGCTATATTTAAGCCTATTTTTTGTTCTGGCAATATAATGTTTCTCCCACTGATGCATTTCTTATTACGATATATATATATATATATATATATATATATATATATATATATATATATATATATATATATATATATATATATATATATATATATATATATATATATATATATATATATATATATGAATGTAACAATTAAGCTGCTTTCTGTCCAAGCGACTTATACTCTTGTGTCTTCTTTGCAAATGGGTGAGTGTTTGATGTTGATAGTGATTGATTTTCTGTCTGAAATCAGGGTTTAATCCTCATTATTTCAACTCTTAACTTTACAGCATATCCTTACACATCTGTTTTAAGCCTGGGTACTGATCAATAATACTCCATGTGGTTAATTTGCCTGAGTGTGAATCAGTGGTTGTGGCTGTTTGTCAGTAACACTGTGTAGTGGTTAGTGTGCGCGAGTGCTGAACGTTTTATATGGTTGGTTGTTGTCAGTAAGACTTCAATGGTTATTAAGTATGGGTGCTAGACAGTGAACTGAATATTGATTAGTAAGTTTGTGTCTTGTTCCCTTAGTATGTGCGCTGGTAAGTCAGATTTGTTGTAAAAAGTGTAAGTTGTAAGTGTAATATTGGCCAGTAGATGACCGAGTGATATTCAGTAAAATGACTATGGTCAGTGATTGACAGTCAAAACCAAACGAAATAATTCCACCCCAACCCAAATAGATGGGAAAATACTCTTGCAGACATTTGTAAAAAGAACAAAGAAACTAATTCTATCATATTAATTGTAAAATGATTTTTAAAAATAAACCGACCGTCTAATCTGATTAATATTTCCTATTGCCTTCATTTCCCCTTTTTCTCGTTAAAACAATCAAGACGATGAGATTATTATGTGCTTAAGCCATTCAAATTCAAAATAGCATGAAAACTATATTTTAATCAACTGCTTAGGTGTGTGTTCACTAATATAGTTTAATTAATGGTTGGATATTTATTCACGAGAAAAGACCACATGAAGTTTTTGTGCAACTTAAAAGTCAAATTGCAGACCATGCAGAAATATAAGACGGAATACATCAATATTTATAACACGTTATTTGCAATGTGAGTTTTGATCTTCTATTTCAAATTTGTAAATGTAACAAAGTGATAACAGGTATAACGGAGTTTTAAATTTTTTTTAAGATAAACTCTCTACACGATGATAACGTCATATTTTAAAGATTAACTCTCTACACGACGATAACGTCATATTTTAAAGATTAACTCTCTACACGACCATAATGTCATATTTTAAAGAGAAATCTTTTGAACCGTGTATTATAAATATGAGATAGTAAGTCACTAACTTCTGCGTCTTCCTTTGTTCTTTTTTATTATCCAGCGATGATTACTGTCTGGTTATCGATTCATTTCCGCTGTGTGATACGGCAGATAACATAAACAAAATCTGATGTGCTGTCATTGTATCGAATATCATAGTACTGTAATATGTTTTGAAATAAATTCAATGATTGCATCCCCATAAAGATGGTTTTTCAGAGCACACACTTTTCTTTATTTCTCTCTTTTGCGGCGCAGTTTAATTAGCACAATTACAGCTTGAGATTGAAGAGGATGGGTGGGTGGGTATGTAACACATGAATTATACCAAAACTTATAAATGTTAAATAATACCAAAAATGTACAAAAGACTGGATCAGGGGCTTTCTCCATTTTGGATAGTTCTAAGTTATATCTTAGATTTAAATGACCTATAATAAATATAATCCAAAGTGCGCTGACCCCCACTAGGCGGTCTGTTAGTGGTATCAAATATCATTTGTGCGTGTTAAACCTTTACATTCTTATTGTAGAAGCATTAAGTCATGACCACATAGAAATAGCATGTTCAATACTGTCTCGATGTGACTTTGCAAAATATGAACTCTTTAATTAGTATCCTGCAAAATAATTTACAATGTTACTTTTATATCTATATCCATCTCCAGTGGTAATCTTCGGGTACAGCAACTGCCTCAATGATTATACAGTGTCTGCAACCACTTTCATGTGGCTTAGTCGAAAATAACTTAAAATGTTACAAGTGGCAAGGCATATGTATGGACAGTTGTTAAAACTATACTTTTAGATATTTTGAGCAAGTGTATTTCCCAAATCACTTGTTCAACAAATATGATGTAGACGAAGCCTTTATATTTTGTTTCATATTTATCAAATTAAAGAATTCTCATACTGTGTGCTATTTATGGTGTTTGCTGATTTGTAACTGAAACATGATATTTGTATCCACAATCAATCATGTATCAATATGCCTGTTGGAAATTGGAGAAGCCCTCCTACCGTTAGCATGCGCAGTAATTGTGATATATGTCTTGTTCAGTTCTCCAGAATGGAACGTCAAACTTTTTATCACGCATGCGTACGATGTGTTTGTGTATGTGTTTATTTGCATGGAAAAAATGCACGTATTTCATAAATCATCCATTACAACTATCCACAATGGTGGAATGCATTGATATACTCCTTACGTTATAAAGCATAAAGAAGTTCCTAATGCCATTTCCACCTCAAACCCACGTTACCACCCAGAATCCCCCAATATACGTCAACAATCCGCAATGGTAGAGTGCAACAATATGGAGAAAGACCGTTTACATTCTTTATTTGATGAAAACAAACGACTTTAACGATAATAAGGAGAAAGATGCAGGGACAATACAATGCACATATCGGGTCTAATTTTATCCGCTTGTTTTTTAATGGTAATTATTAATAAGTTTCCTTATCAATGACTCACATATCAGTACTAGATGAACTTTAAAGAATGCATTTTTATTAAGATAACTTGATATTCATACAAATTCAATGACGGACAGGAAATTATCGGAAATGCGACAATAATGTTGCGGTTACAGTGGTTTCGTGCCCTTCTGTCCTCCTAAATTATACGTGCTTCATCGTTCAAAGGATCCTTTCGGTTATGTTGCTTTATACACCAACTAAATCATCTAACACATATCTCAAATTATTAAGCATGAGTCTTTCCTCGACATGTCACATCTGGTCTCTGCTCATATACAGAATTGACATTTTTCCTTCTAATTGGTTGTCAAATAATGAGTATGAGGTAAACGAGATATTAGTTAATATGACCAGTATCTGTAATCGACTAATGATATACGTTGGTGGGTCACTGGATGAGTTTTTGGTGTATCTCTTCATACGTGAGAATACCTCCGCCTCTGTGTAGTTTGTTTTCTGGCTTTATTTGTGATCCAACCTTGGTCTGGTAATCAGTTTCCCCGAAACATTACAAATAATATATACATGAGGGTCAAAATTCTATGTCTGGTAATGAGTTAGCTTTACCCCGATTAAAATAATAACACTGACAAAACCTTCATTTTGATAATTGTTCTTATTTGAAATGATACTATGAACATGTTCCGAATTCTTTATACAATAAGGTTATTCAGGTGTCTCGAAAAACAAAATCGTCTCGGTTTATCGAAAGTATATACTGTTTAAATTAAACAAGCAACTGAACAGATGCCACTTCAATCACCTAGTCGAATATCCGGGACGAGGTCAGTGGGAAGATTTTGGCTCATTACCATTGTTCGGCATTCGTTTAAACTTGATCACCTACAAATTATTAATTGGAACATAAGTCGAGAAAAGAAACACCAGATGTAATTCGCCATCACTGGGAGCTGTTTGGAACTGCGTTTGTTAACTTCGCATAATATGTCCGTGAAACGAGACAAAATCATCAATCGAACATCTTTATCATTTATGCTGCAAAATATACAGCAAACATTTTTATGTCATTTGACAAACATCGCTCGTTACTCCTCTCCTAAATAAAAGTTTTGTGAAAAATCTCCCGTTACTCTAAGGTGAAGCTGAAATTCCATTAAATTTTCAGATTAAAAAATAAATAAAAAAACCCTTGACAATGCTCCATCCCAACTTAGGATAGCACCAGGGGGAAATTGTTTCGTTTCGCCCACCATCCCGCGCCCCCATTGCTCCGAATCATGACATTTGTTTGTAGTAACCGACATTTTTCACTGATTTTTTGCCGTGCTAATCATGAGCTTAAAGTAACTTATTCGATGTAGTTGTTCCTCCCCAACCCTGAGCATGATTATGCACGTATTGAAGGAAAATTCGGGACAGAAAAATCTTTTTATTCATACTAAACTCGTACGTTGTTCACTTTAAGATATAAAGTTTCCAAATTCATATCAAATGGAACCCGTACGCCTACCTCTAAACTATAATATTTACTCATATCTATGAACATATATGTAATTTGCTACTTGTATGATGTAATCGGAAGGTGCATGTATTATTATACAGATGAATTTGTTTAATGCACACATAGGTCAACGATAACTAAATTGAATTAGTCTAAGAAAATGGACTTCACTTGTGCGACACATGCGAAGGATGCCGGTGCATTCCTTTATCGCTGCAATCTGTATAGTATTCCTATAATCATATGTCGGTCAATAGTCACCATCATATCCGTCGCCAGACTTAGCTCCAGCCCAAGCAGATTTTGACCGTGGGTATCTCAAAACTCTGAAATCCTAAACAGGCAAATTATTCGTGAACAGCTATTATTTCACAGATAATAGATAGTTTAACGGCAAAAATGAACGCTAATCTTATCAGGTTGTCGCTGCATAAAACCGGTGTTTACTCATCAGAATCATCAATTCGACGTATACCAGTCAATTTATATATTATCTGAAATATGGATGCCGAAAATTAAGTGTCGAATAGCGGTCTCGATGACACAAAAAGTTTATATTCACGAATCGTATCATTGACAGTCAGTTATCGTCGTAACTCGTGCGGAATATTATTTGCCTACAAAACTATTTCTGATTAGGCTCAGTTGTTTTTTTTTAATGATATGATGTAAAGGCAGGAAACATTTACGTATCGCTGATAGTGTAATCTATACAAATTTACAGACATACACTAGGCCCAAGTATTTAGAAATTACATTCCATACTAAAGTCATCTGATTGAAAATGCATGTAATAATAATAATAATAATAATAATAATAATAATAAGCATCATCATCATCATCATCATCATCATCATCATCATCATCATCATCATTCTCTTGACCTAGTGCGGTCGTTGAGGCACTGTGCTGCTGAACATCTGACCAATTCCCTCCACTTGTCTCGATCATGTGTCAATGCCCGTGTCTCCGCAAAACTTTTCCTGGTCCATTCTGTGATGTTGTCAGTCCACTTTTTTCTCTGTCTACCTCTCCTTCTGCCACCTTGGACAATGCCCATCAGTACTGTTGTGGATAGACTGTTGGCTCTAGTGACATGGCCAAACAATGTCAGCTTTATAATAATAATAATAATAATAATAATAATAATAATAATAATAATAATAATAATAATAATAATAATATTAATAATAATAATAATAATGAGGACTTTGTTTAGCGCCTTATCTTTAGAAGCTCTAAGCGCTTTAGAATATCTATAATGATATGAATACAACAAAGTACAAAACGAAAACAAACACCATGAAATCGGAAGTAAACAATGCTGAAATATTTAAGGTAGGAAATAGTTTTAGGTCTTTCAGCTTGTTCTTGCAGTCGAAAAAGGTGAGTTTTATGAGCACTCTAGAAAGGGATCACTGTGTCTTTGTGTCTAATTTCAATGGGCAAATCATTCCAGGTTGCTGGGTTCTTGTATGCAAAATAACGTTGTCCATATGACTTATTTTTCACAGTGGCAATAATGAGTATACAAGTGTCAGAAGAGGAGTATAAATATCTTGCTGGTGTGTACACATGGGTGCGGCCGGATAGATATGCTGGACTGGATTCCGTCAGTGAAACGTAGCACAGAGATCAAATTTTGAGTTTGATTCTGTATCGACTGGATAGCCAGTGTAGGGTACAGAGCAGTGGGGAGTTGAGCTCTGATCGTGGTACTCTAAAGATGATCCGATCAGCTGTGTTTTAAACTCTTTGAAGTTTCTGGAGTAGATATTGAGAAACAGACAGAATTGAGTGACAATAGACCAGTCTTGAAAGTACTAACGAACAACACAAGTGTTTTAGTGGCATCAACTTAAAGATATTTGCGAATGGAGCTGATGCGTCTCAGCTAAATAATTCAGTTGTGGCGTCGGTATATGAATGTGATTGAATCTATCGAAACAAATATATTACCTACCAGAAATTTGACTTTCAGTGTGAATAAACGGTAGTTCGACTTTCATGATTTGTATTCCTAGCTTTTCAAAAAAAAACTTGGGAAGCAAATCTACGGCCTGTCATGGCGCACGTGCCTACACATAAAATTATATCGTGCAATCACATGCTACATAATCTGTGTGTGTGTGTGTGTGTGTGTGTGTGTGTGTGTGTGTGTGTGTGTGTGTGTGTGAGAGAGAGAGAGAGAGAGAGAGAGAGAGAGAGAGAGAGAGAGAGAGAGATTATCGTTGGTGATAGCATGTGTGCATGGCACATCATCACAATGCTGGCATTGCAGTGCTAAGTAATATTTTTATACAGCAAGAATTGTCAAAGAGAGAACAACCTTTCCAAAAAGGAAGGCAAACATTCCAGACAAACGTAAAAATGAGATAAAAGAGTAAAGGGAAAAAAATTGCGATAACTAGCACCCAAAAAAAAAAGAGAAAAAAAGAAGAAAAGGAACAACAAATTTAAATAAGGGCATAAAAGGGTAAAAGCCTAAAATGCACATATAAACATTTCAAAATAAATCTCACTCTCTTAAAACCTCACAGGCCTCAGTTCGAACATTATCAAGATATAAATTCTACATAAAGCAAAAATGTGAGCTCATATACACTGTCCCTTGCGACTTCCGGGCGTCACAACTCTGAGCTAAGGGGAGGGGGCGCTTTAGTTGTAAACTGTTGATGAGCATATCTGTTATAAAATTGTATCCCCCCGCCACCAACATAATAGTGTGGAATTTGAAATCGTATTGAAAATGTGTGAGGAAATATAAATTTTCGGGCACGTTTCTAATACTGACAAAATGCGATTACATTCCATTACCCTCCAAACCATACCAAACCACAGTGACACATGAGGAAACATCGGAAATTATTTCCCCCCGAAAATCCATGTCAAATTCTCAGCGCAGGCAAATTAGTCATTAAAAGTGTCAAATTATCTCCCGTAAGGTTTAGTACAAAGCACGACAGCAGATGCTTATTAAAGTGTACGCATAAACAACACCTATGAAATGCAGTGGGAGATGCCGATGAAGCGAAATGATACAGTGGCAGCGATGCATTACGTATGCTCACCACATTTAGCAGTTAGGTACCTATACTTTCTTTAGTGTCAAGTGATTACCAGTTGAAATATGCACATTCCTGTCATAATGGTCACTATGTCGCAAAAGAAAACCACAAAACATATGATTCGTTTATTTTTTTGCGTCATTCTCAGATATTTTGATCGAGATTTCCATGACCATACGCAAGATAAATTTTAATCATTTTTTAAAATGCGAACATTGCAAACATAAAACTATAGGTCGTACGCGCTTGTCATTCAGTACTCTCTCTCTCTCTCTCTCTCTCTCTCTCTCTCTCTCTCTCTCTCTCTCTCTCTCTCTCTCACACACACACACACACACACACACACACACACACACACACAAACACATACACGCGCGCGCGCTCGCGCACGTACACACGAAAAAACCTGTTGCTCGAAAATATAATGAATGCATCTCTTGTCTACATAGTCATTTGATTAAAAAACACCCCACCTTAAAATTTGTGCCTTGAAAATATTTTTAAGTGACGGAAATTGTGGGTTTATTACTGAAAGCCTTCACTCTTCCTGACCTCAACAGCTTTTCCATTATAATTACTGTCATCACATCATCGCAGCTTTCAATGTGCTTAGCAAGAAATTTTTTTTTTAAATTTTATTTTTAATTTAAAAAAAAAAAACAACGTATCCATCAATGAAAATGCAAATGCCTTTTCTCTTGTCCTCATCTTGCACATTGGAATAAAGCATCAAAAAATGTGTCGTCATTATTCCATTTGTGAAGCTTTCTTAGACGAGGGTGATTTTAGATGGTGGTTTTAAAGAAAACAAAATTTTAAAAAAAAAAAAAATATGACCCCAGGTAATACAGAGTGCTGTTTGGTCATTACGATTGACATATTAGTCATGCTAGTCACATCTTAGCTTCAAATAAAATTTGTATTATGGTAAGTGTCTTTTTAAGTTTGTAGTATTTAATATTCAATTTTATTATTAGGTGTACACGTAGGTGTTACGACCAATGTCGAAATGGAGCGAACAGTCAATGCATGGGACAGTGCAACTATTCTTTGAGATGTAGGCAGGCAATTACAATTTATTAACCATATATTCGCACAGTGTTAGGACGGTAAATATTGAACCATGGATTGATCAAGCTATTGTCTCAATTTGTTTAATAAAACAGATATAAAAATAACAAGTTAACAAACATCTCCGCCGTACTAGATATAACCCCAGACTGCCTAGTTCAGAGTTATCTATTTTGGACCAACCCTATAACCAAACCAACTCGGCCGCTAACACTGCATCTCGATAGACGAAATGCATGTATTGTTAACGTGGTTGAACATGATACACGGAGTTTGTGGATGTTGAATGTGTTATTTTACACAAATGCATTATATGAAAATTCGGTAACAGTTCCATCTGCTTCTGGGAAAGAATAAGAAAAATATTTACTTTTTCGGGCAGCGACCACAATGACATAATCATTATGACCACTACTTATATTGTATGTGAAACGTTGTGCAAGTCCAACAGATTTAACAATGGCTATTTGCAGGAGATACACCTTGTGTTCCGTTTCTTATTTTATCATGACATCGTTTAAAATGAGAGAGAGAGAGAGACAGAGAGAGAGAGAGAGAGAGAGAGAGAGAGAGAGAGAGAGAGAGAGAGAGAGAGAGAGAGACAGAGAGAGAGAGAGAGAGAGAGAGGTTTTATTTTGACAAAGTTTTTCTCTGTGATAAAGTGGCCCACACGATGAAAGGTCAATATCACGATCTGGAGCCAACACCCAACATATTAGGACATACAGGAGGAGTAGACATACTGAACGGAAGGACGACGGGTAAACCACGTGATAACTTTTCATAAATGCAAACAGCTTCGACCAGCGAAAAGCTGGCTTTTCATTACTTTCAAAGTGCAGTGCATATCAGTGAAACTAAGACGTAATCAAGCTATTCAATATCACTTGTCTGAAGCGTGCAGTATGGTGTAGTTTTGGTTGGGCGCGGTTATCACGACTACAACACGGGTTATTTATGAAGCAATTATATTTAACCATCATTCTTACGTTTATGCATCTCAATACCAGGGCAGCCATTTCATTTTTTTCGGGGGAGGGGGGTGGGGAGTACATGACGGGCTTGTTAACTTTTGTTTACATGCTACAGCAATTGTACAGCACATGCAAAATCTGTCTCTCCCTCCCCGAAATCTTTGCTCAATACAGCTATTCGCATCTCTAGTGTATAATGTAAGCACGCTGCACTTAATTTAACAGAAAGATTAGAAGTCCAGAAGTTCTCTCTCTCTCTCTCTCTCTCTCTCTCTCTCTCTCTCTCTATATATATATATATATATATATATATATATATATATATATATATATATATATATATATATATAATTTTATCATCAACAATTAATTAGTGTACTTAATGGGTAATCCGGCACTGGCCCAATCACACGTTTTACTGATTATATTAAACTGTCTAGGTAGTATAATAGATTATGTTTACGAATGCATATGAATATTTATTTGAGGATATATGGTAAATACCTAATTTTGGGTCATATACTTCAGGTAGGTAAAGTTTTCAAACATTGGTAATACAATGATAAACATAACCATCCTGCTTTAACACGGGTAATTAGAAAAAATAATAACAACGTTGAAATAACATTAGTAAAACCGATAAATAGCAAGCGAAGTGTAAGGAGACTCCAAAGCAAGCTTCCGACTCTGGATTTAAATAATGATTGATTACACTGTCATTAAGAATTCATAGCAGGTAATAAGATTAACTCGTAATCTATTTAGTAGACTTTAACAGCATCCTGGTAAGTAAGTACCAGTAATTAATAAAGTTGATTTATTGTTGTGTTATCAATTGATATAAGAACCTTACTAAACTTCGTGGGATTTACTTCACACCCTAGGAGATGTGTATTTTTATGATTTTGAACTGATTTACATGCAATCTTTCTAACTCCAGTCGGTGTAAACATATATTATCGGGTCACCCCAAAGGAGAATATTAAGTCACGCTCTCGCACTACTCACGTCAGGTATTTCTTCTTCGCGTTACATACCTTATATACATTACTTATAAGATCAATCTTGCCTGTGTGTGTATGTATGTATGTATGTATGTATGTATGTATGTATGTATGTATGTATGTATGTATGTATGTATGTATGTATGTATGTATGTATGTATGTAACATGGGAAATTCTTTTTTCTAACTTCCATTTTCTATGACTGGAGAGAGAAAATATGAAATTTGTGTCGGTAAATATTACATCTCAAACACAGGGTGCACTATCGCAAAGTGTCGAGTTCATTGGAATTATCGTGAATGAGAAGCATAAACGTATAGTAGAATAGTAAAGCAATAGTAGTGTAATTTGGTGTGTTGTCTGCGTGTGTTTGATTGGTGTGCGCAGGAGATGGGAGGGTCCTGTCAGTGATTGACAAGATGGGCGTTATCCTCAAATTTGGTAGGTATGGCATAGTACTCTCAGTGCTGATCGTATATAGTCAGCTTTGAATCCAGTACTATAATACCTACTTCTTCAAACTGTGGTGTGTATTGCAGTGCCCGTCCGTCTCTATGATCGAACGTCGCGTGAAAAAGTGTATTACCTACCGGAGTGGATGTGGCGCCCTGGAGTAGAGGGTTGAGGAGTTAGCCGTGATGCGGTATGCCTGTAGTTGGGTAGGCTTTCTGGCGTTTTGGTGGCCCCTTATTCTCACCTATTCCCAGCCGGAGCACCCAGAAAATACCCGTAATATCCGGGGTAAAGGTACTTTAATTTTTTTAGGTCAATTCCTTCCAGCATCTCCAATTCTTGCTTCACTTTTTTAAAAAGTTTTAAATAATTAATTTTGTTTATAATCGTGTAATTATCTTATTTAAGTAAACTGAAATATTAATTAGTACACGTGTTGATGTATCTATGAGTGCGCATATGTATTATGTATTTAAAGCAGTTTAGAATATTTCCTCAGCTTCAGCATATATATATATATATATATATATATATATATATATATATATATATATATATATATATATATATATATATATATATAGAGTTACAGAGTACAATTTTAGGAAAATATAATGTGATTATTTCATAAAGTAAATAAAGAAGTTAATGAAATACTCTGGTAGATAAATTAATAAAATACTATTACACTATCCTGTATCCTGACATTGTTCGCATTTTAGGTTACGCTTAATTCTTTTTGCAACAATTACTAGTTGTAACAAATCTACCTTTGCTTTCTCAACAGAGTCGGATATGCAAGATGTGTACAATGAGAAATATGAAATCGTGCATCCGATTCGAGTTAATGAACATGGAAATGGTATTGCATGGACGGACGGACACTATCGTCGTAGGAGGTCGGTGCCAGAGGACTCTACCTCTATTCAGTGGGATAGAAATCAAAGAGTGTACTATACCTTCGATGCATTTGGAAAAACCTACAATTTTAATCTGGGATTTAATTCAGAGTTTTTCCATTCTCCGGACCTTATTGTACAAAGATACAGCAATAATCGAACATGGCTGGAAGAAAGGGTAGTGGATATTAAAGGATGCTTTTACACGGGAACTGTGAATGGGGATGCGTGGTCGCATGTTTCCCTCAGTCTCTGTGATGGCATGGTGAGTTGATATATGCTGATAATAAAGTAGGAATTTACTAATGTGCCATATCATGCTACTTGTATGCGCGTTCACGTCTACGCTCGCACGACCTATTTGCTGGTGCATACAGCGTACCTAGTTACGAGAATATACATCCAGATCTGCCGTTGCGTAATGCGCCGGCACATCACTGTCAATATAAACTGTTTGTTATAGTTATGCTTTGTAGCAAATAGGAAAGACTGATTTACAGCGCATTATGCAACGACAGACCTGGATCTACGATGTTTGCAAATGGTTAATACGTGATTCATGGTTAAAAAGGTACGCTCTTGTAATCGCAAAGCAACACACGCGCGAGTGCATATTATATATAATACTACATTTTCTAATAGTGTTGACCATTAATCCCATAAGACTGAATGTATAAACCTGCCTTAGTATTTTGTTCTCGTTGTTAGATCAGATACACAAGTATTCTGTGTGGTATACTCGCTCAGAACGATACAGAGCATACGGCAAACGTGTTTCTGCGTTGTACGTATTTTTTCTTCTTCTCCCCCCCCCCCATCCGCAATAAGATGCACATGGTGTTTATTCTTGTGTACATCGTACATATTGGTTCTCTTTTCTCGTTTGCAGGACTTATATCGTATTATGGAAATTGCATCTTTCAAACAAACAAATAAATAAATAAATAAATAAATAAATAATACCAACACAAAAGTATAGTTTATAAATGAAGCCATACGGTGTTATGCTGAAAATCCGTTCTTTCTTAGATCGTAACATTTTCACAGTCTCTGAAACCAGCATACATTCAATGTGCATTCAATTGTTCGGAGCTTTAACCTGTTTGTTTTATACAATATTTGCCGAACGCACACCGCGGACTTTCCTTAATGTTAGCATTAATGGCTCTCTCTAGAAATATTATCTGACTTTCAATAGAAATGGTTTCTTAGCTTCTCACTCTCGCGTGCACTGCCTCTTTCATAACCATGGAAACATTATTTAACTAGTTGTAACGGTCAACGTATCCCCTGTGACCTCCTTGAACTTTCGACACATAAATGGTCACGTCTGGGATTTTTTATTTGGGTGTACGCTGTAACCAAATCAATACGTTTATCTTTTTCTACATCTACATACATACCCACGATTGGTAGCCGCGACATGGTCGAGGCTACGAAATGATCCTATACCTAGCATTGAAGCAAGTAAAACTGTTGTCAAAGGCAAAATAACTACTTGAGTTCAGAAATATAACCTTAGTAGACTTGTGTTTTTCAGGAAGTTTTGTTCGTATAAAATGTTATTAAAAAAGTTATTAATCCCATACAAGGTCAAATATATCGGTAACATTACACTTAACGTACTTTGACAATGTCAGTTTGTTTTGCAAACGATGTTGCTATATATCATATGGATACTCAACGATGCGTTTATTGAATGTGCATCATATTTACTACGATCTGTTTGCGTTTCCAAATAAGGATGCAATGTCCTTATACGGCTCACAGAAAGGCGAGGCTGGAAAATGAAATAGCTATCAGCCGAACTATATAATATAGCGGACGATCTAACAGAACGATTCTGTGACGAACGTAAACGCTGTTACGCATGGTTCTGCGACGAAAATGAGCAATTCTGGCATTAAGTAAGAGAGATATTTAACTCTTTCGGTATATGTATGCAACGCAACACATCCCGAGTTGTTGTTTTTTTTTTTTACAGTATTCTTGAAAAGCGTTAGGTGTGAATTACTCCAGGCTGCACAAGTGTTTTATGTCATGCGGCCTTATTTTAGTACTCTGTCGTAGTAGTCGGTAATACATTCCCAAAAGCGGTACTAGCCTGATAAACCTATTTGTTTGTTCGAAATAATATGTTTTGTGTACGTGGATGTGCGTGCATGCTTTGCCGGAGCATCGTGTGTATGTTCGAATCTTACCTTAATGCCTCATACTTTAATGTAACACCACTTATTTTTGGGGTGGGGTGGGGTGGGGTGGGGTGGGGGTCTCGCTGACAAACCAGTATGGGTACAGACTATACGATGAGCATATAAACTCTCGTACGCTTTTTATATTTCATCTTGTATTCGTGTTTACGCTTATTTTGAAGATTTTATCTTACTAGTTAGGCGCAATTTAAGTTTAAAACTTTGAACCTGTTCGTTCGCACCATCTTGCCACTGTACGAATACTTTTTTATGCAAAGGATGTGTATAACTGGCGTTGTCCTCACTCCTCATTGAGCTTTTCGAAGTTTACAGTACTTAGCAAAATAATGTTTTCTTAAGAGCAACACCTCCGTAAATTTCTCATTGTGCTGACAGTGAGTAAGGTTTGATTTAGTGTCTTGCGACACAGGAACACAAGTAAGTTATTTGGTGCCGAAGGAATTGGAGTTATGTGCCCAAGCCGTTAGCCGATTTTAAGAGTCAATTCCTCACCTTGCTGTTCGCGAGCCTTAGTCCTTTGAGTTTTTGGTGGGGGGTGGTAATTTTCAACTCGGTTTGGCAGTAAATTTTAACGTTTCGGCGACAGATATTGAGGAACCAGGCATAAACGAATCAATGACAGTTTCATAACACAGTAAGAGACGGCGATCCGCTCCGGTGACTTAGTGATTAGAGCGTCCGCCGCCCGCGAGAGCGGGGGAAAGTGGGTTTGATCCTCGGCCGAGTGATACAAATGACTTACAAAAATGGTACTAATAGCTGCCTCGCTTGGCGCTCAGCATTAAGAGGTTAGTGTTAGGACTGGTCGGCCTGGTGTCGGGATAATGTGACTGGGTGGGACATCATACTACATGTCTGCGGTATGATGTCTCAGTGCTAGATATCACTATAAACTACTTCACTACAGACATCGTAGCGATATGACTGAAAAATTGTTAAAGCTACGTTAAAAATCCTAATCAAACAAGCAAGTAAAGAAGAGACGGTGCTTTCTCCACTCATCCCCCTTCTACCCACCAACCAAAAGATAAAAACAAGTCAGTAGATGGCAGTTGGGAAGCAGTGGTTGGGTGGTCCATGGTATATGTCAGGAGGCAGACTTATCATAAAGCCAGGATTAAAGAGACATTTGGTACAAATCTGAAAGTCTTAAAATCAAGACTGGAACCTGTCTGTCAAGTATATTATATATCTCGCCTCTGCATATCATAACATGCCACGTTATTCGGCGAATACATCGAAAGTCATTCAATCTTCATTTACTTCCAATTGTATCTAACTGAGCGAGAGTTCAACCCTATTGTTTAACAATGTGTATTGACATTATTGTGCCCAAAGAATACATTATACCTACCACATACTCGATAATTTTGCATGACAGTCGTCAACACCGCCAGTTCGCTAATCTGCCCTAGAATTATCCAACTGTATTAAACTTACAACACTTTTTCAAAACAATTTCGATTTTAGACGATATTGCTTTGTTGCATACCTTGGCAGATTTAAGAGATTAAGGAGTATTGCTTAAAGAAACAAAACAAAACAAAAAGAAAAAACGTGCATGCGACTTAGGCACATGGAGTCACTGCTATAATACACCCGCTCTCTTCGAAATAATAAAAGGTGTATTGTTCGTTTCCATTGGAGAGTGCTTTGACATCTGGTAAATTGTATCCGGTGAACACTTTGATCTACTATCACAGGTGCTCTTTCCTTTACATCTCTGAAACGATGCCCAAAACCCATGTCACAGTTATTACACAACAACACCCCTGTCCATTGTGAAATAAAACATTTCGACCTCAGTTTTATATCTTTGTAAGATGTATCACCTTTTAATTTGAGGAACATTTAAAGATATTTAAATATCAATATAACTGTTGAATAACGATGCGAATTGAATTCACTCAACGAAAGGAATATATAGCAGTTGAATGAACACCTAAATGCTCACACGCGCGCCAAATTGTGAGGACAAAATGCCACGCCCACTCAATCGGAATGTCACCTATAATGTGCAACAGAGGCGGAGCACGGGTTGCCATTAGCGGTGACTACATCCAATCTCGCAACTCTATTGGATACATGCCCAGGACTTTACGTTTGCTACCATATATGCTGCTACATGAATCACGCTCTGATGGAAATAGAAGCTAATTTTCAGAAAGAACATTGCACAAAAGAACGGTCTCTAAATCTTATTATAATTAACTGGTTTCAAATTATATTGAACACTAACATAGTGCACCCTGATTCGTCGATATTACAGTTTAGAAAAGTACCGTACATTTTCCGTACACTTTTGAAGCTGATATAGAAGAGGTGTGTGTGTGTGTGTGTGTGTGTGATTTTCCAATTGAAAAATGCCAGCCATAGTGTGCTATATTTTACTATGCCAATGTGGATAACTATCGTAGCAAGTGTAACATGTTTACTTTCTTAATTAGAGATGACGACGGTACATGTTATTTTGATGGCACAAGTGGCGGGGTGGTCAAAGTATCTCGATTTACAGATCACTGACTGTTCATATCTTGAGTTTGAGTGTAAGACCGGTCAACGTGGGTATGTGAGAAGCTTGCTAGTAGCTTTCTGTGTGTAGGTAGTTCTTCATAGGTTCTTCGTATACCATTTATACTGGTAGCCACTAATAAAATATAATGTGCTGAAAAATGGCGTTAAACCTACAAATCCAAACATAACGTTTTACAGTTCCTACGACAGTGTTGCTGCAGATAGAAGAATATTTTTTATTTTTTTTTGCAGAATAAGGATGCCGTTCTTTTCTTTCCATTATTAATTCAGAAATTTATACCGAGTAAAGGGTCAACTTGAAAACATTATATATTTCGGACACAATTATGGGGTTATATTGTTCAAGGTCAGATTCCATTTGTAGGAAAGGCTGACAATGAAACATACATACATGATATGTTTCCTTATGCAGTTGACGGGGTGGGGGAACATATGAGTTCTTATGCGTGGTTGGCCAAGGTGTGCGCGGCAGCAGTATTTTTAACGACATTTACAGTTTGGTATATACCGTCCGAAGATATGTAATCGGCATCTTTCAGAATGTGAGGAAAACTAATAGGCTTCATCCCGGTTTTGTTAGATGATTTTGATAAAAATCCAACAAGAGATTTTACAGTCGATGTTAATAGCTGTGCAAAATCTGGTACTCAGTTTCATAAGCCAAACCATTTCGCAGCAATAACCTGCATGTAATAATATCAACAATGAGCAGACCGTGTCCTTGCTTTGCATGTCTCTGTGTCGATTTAAATGTCTCGTGGACTTGACAGAAAACAAGATAAAAATCTAATGGCAAAACACCCACATCCAGATAATAATATTGAAGTGTATTAAACAGAAATGTACTTAAAAAATGCTACACAAGTTTTCATGTTTGATTTTGCGTGTGTGTGTGTGAGAGAGAGAGAGAGAGAGAGAGAGAGAGAGAGAGAGAGAGAGAGAGAGAGAGAGAGAGAGAGAGAGAGAGAGCGCAAACGAAACGAGTTTTAAAATCAGAGAAACATTAATAAATCAAGGATGTTGCCGACCTTTCACTGCTAGATATGAGTAAATGAGCCACAAAATCTACTTGGGGGACTAACCCGAGTGGACGAGTGGTCTAAAGCGCTTTCCGTTACGGATCATTGCCATCTCACCTCTGCGTGGGTTCCAGTCTCGGATTCGGCCAATATGGTTATATGGGTATGTGAGAAAGCTTGCCAGTAGCTTCTCGTGGGTCGCTGGTTCTTTCCGGGGTTTTCCCGGGTTACTCCTACACCATTAATACTGGCCGCCATTGATAGCCTACCTTGTGCTGAAAAATGGCGTAAAACCCTACAATAACAATAAAATCTACATGTCTTTGACTTGTGATTCAGATCTTGCAGGAGAAAATAGCACCGTAACGGAGAATCAGAAAAATAATTAAATACAGTAATTTTAAATTAAACATTCATATTATAAGATTTTAATTTGGTTAAAAGAGGAGAATCAACCGAATTCAGATGGGCAAAGACTTATTGGAGCACAAGACAGAATTTTGGATTTAAGCGCGTATTACAGTTGCAAGTGTGATGATGATGATGATGATGATGATGATGATGACGGACGGACGGACGGACGGACAGACAGACAGACAGACAGACAGACAGATAGATAGATAGATAGATAGATAGATAGATAGATAGATAGATAGATAGATAGTCTATTCAGTGCTTCACTCATTGAACATAGAATAAAAAAAGATCTACATTTTCGATACCTTATTTAATCTATATCATTGTATACTACTATACTGCAAAAATGCTGAGCTTGTACAGTCAAAAGGTGGTAGGTTTCAGTAACTTAACTCGTCTACAAGATAGTGTGTTCGAGTCCACAAGATTATACGCGTGTTATATGCTGATGTCTGAACTTGGCTCCAAGGTAATTTATAGTCGGTAACCTACTCAACCTTTCTAAAATTGCCTCAGCCAAACAGTTTTTAAAACATGCAAGGGAATTAGCAGGCGAAAACAGATTAAAGAAATCTAATAGTAACAGATCATGCGATTCCAAATAAAGTATTTAAAAAATCGCGTGTTCATTATGTATACTACGTTTTGACTCTTTCTCAAACTTATGTGCGTTTAATTGTGAGTAAGCGAAATAGCATTAAATTTGCCATACTATGCGTTTCACCTTTGCCATCAATTCATTGTCGCTTATTCAGAGTTGCCTCTTTATATTCCAGAAGGCACCATGAACTCGTTTTGATTTCATACCTTGAAACATGAGTAGTGTAATTTGTATACATTTTGTTTCCACACCTTTTCTTGGCAGACCATATCAGTTCAAGCGCATCTTGTAAATCCTTAAAAAATTCCTTCAATAGTCGTGGCCAGCATTTGCGATTGCTTTACCACGTATTCCGAAACCGAGCAAAGCACCATTCCCCAAAGCATATTTCAGGTACGGGCTATATCTTTCCCTCTTTACCAAAATATTACAAGTCGGAACGGTCCAATCTCAAACTTTTTTGAATGAGAGAGTTTAGGGTGTTTGAAAACAAATTTCGTATATGCAGGTATTATTTCCGTAAGTATACAAAACATCTTTCCAATGTCATGGTGGCTCTGTGGGGCAGAGTGATAAATGCCAGACTGACTCGATAGATAGACCCTCAAATTATCAGTATGACTCAATAGATTAGACCATCAAATGTCAGGATGACTCGATAGATAGACCCTCAAATTATCAGTATGACTCAATAGATTAGACCATCAAATGTCAGGATGACTCGATAGATAGACCCTCAAATTATCAGTATGACTCAATAGATTAGACCATCAAATGCCAGGGTGACTCGATAGATAGACCCTTAAATTATTAGGATGACTCAATAGACTAGACCATCACATGTCAGGAGGACTCAATAGACTAGACCATCAAATGTCAGGAGGACTCAATAGACTAGACCATCAAATGTCAGGATGACTCGGATGTCATGGCACAGAAATTGTTTAATGTCAAGGTGGCTCGGTGGGATTGACTTTCAACCCATTCCACGACTACTTGAAACTTTTTACTTAAATATTTTAATTTTACAGATGCGAATATGTTACCTAAAATATACATGTAATTATACATACAGATCTAAGATGGGGCATCGGGCCCAGGCCTTAACCCATAAGAGGCATCAACAAGCGTTGTTAAATATAAAATTCAGAAAATAATATATATAAACTTTGTTGTGTACTTAGTTGTCTTTTAAATCTGTATATATTAAATTATATGGGGTTATTTTGACGTTACATCTTTCTAAAGAACCAGTACCTATGGATCTCTAACTCTGGAAGTGGCCTGGGCGTCTCACAACATAAAATGGGACCTGTATACATACGTATCTGCAGTTATAACGATTAAATTCAAAGATGGCACTCAGTCTTAAACTAGATGGAAGCAAATGACGTCAAGATTTATCCCCTTTGGTTGGATTGTACGTGCACAATGGTCTTGTCAGACAACAGCTTCGTCTGCTTTTGTTTTGTTGCTGCGCTTGAACGCAACAGGTTTTGTACACAATCCATATGGTAGGATATATCAACTTACTCTTCCAAACAGAGAAAATTCTGACGCATGTTGTCTTGTGGACTCATCAACAGTGCGTAAGATCCCGGTAGGGGGCAGAAGGGTCATTAATCGACCAAACAAGAACCTTGCTTTTTCATCGGCAGTAGCTAAGCTGGCAAATGGCACGTGCAGAAACGGAAACCTCGTGAGGAACGTGGTCATATTCCGTAATGACTTGAAAATGATAGATACCAGCTTTCACTGTTTCAGCTTTTTTAAAATACATAACACATCGCGCGGCTTGTTAACTTTGTATTCTGTTGACTCATTACTAACGTTACTACTGACATGTTTTGTTTGTGGTGAAATGCAATTTAAAGAAAAGATTTCAACTCGACACAGTTCCGTAGTTTGATTAAATCAGATTTCCACTGTCCTCCGTGAAAGAAATTGAAAATCTGATTTTAATCAGATTGGACAGCACCAATATGCAGACTGTAAAGGGAGGTACGACCACATTCATTGGCTGTACACTCGTAACTTTTCATTTGAAAATAACGTAGATAGACTAGGATTTTATCGTCAGTAAAGCTTTTAATTTCTGCGTTGTTAGCTTGAAAACGGTGTCCATGACGTCGTGTACATAAAATGATTGGGGGGGGGGGGAGGGCGGGAGTTGTGACAACTAATTTAGCATGTCTGTGATCTCGGGTCCGACGTTAAAATCAGGCAAGAAGAATGTTTTGGCAACACTGAAGATTTTCTGCTGTATTGTGTTCTTTTTGTTGTTGTTATTTTCTCTCTCGTTTGTCAACTGGAGAGTCACGGAAATGCGCAACTGGGACCATCGATAATAATTTATATTATTTTAAAGAACTTGACCGATGGTCAATTTTTCTCGCCATTGTCGTTCTATCTTATCTTACTCCAATTTAAATGAGCCTGTCAAAGTTTCTCTTCCCAACACAGTCGCTTGTCGATTGATAAAATGGACATTTCAATTCTGTGTAGAAGCCCGTTACATTGTGTTGCTGATGCCATTTTTTATTTATTTATGCATACTCATGAAAATCGAGGATATCTATGCACAGGCACCTACAGCTGATAGACAAGTGTAGCGGATTAATGAGTTGAGTGAATGGACCAGTGTTGACCATGTGGATCAAACCTCATAGTTTGAGCGTTCTGTGCTCCACCAGTAAGAATTATGGAATTATGGAGCCTAGTATCTAAAAAGATGTCTCTGGTTAGATATAGGAATGACTGGGCATTGTCTGTGTAGGCATGACTCAAGATTTTCCCTTCTCTCTTTATTTCTTTAGAGCAAGAAGTGTCCAACTTCAGCATGTCAAATTTAGAATCCATTATGACCGATTTATCAATCGAACGATCATACTTTTCCCTTTCTATTACCATACATCACATATAAACTCTTATTCTCAATGTCGATAGCCTCCAACAAACACTGACTCCATCTTGGTGTTTTAATATGCAGCGACTGTAGCCTAAGGCAACATTCGTCTTATGCTTAAATTTGATTCCTTAGTTATATGACATCTTTAAAACAACGACATCAACAAACGAGTAATCAAGCAAAGAAGCAAGTTGGTCTTGTTTGTAGGTTGTTCGGGTCTTGTTTGTAGGTTGTTCGGGTCATTTCGTTCCAAATAAAGAAATATGGATATTCGCCTTCTTTCTGTATCCTTGACAGATATACGAACACACACACACACACACACACACACACACACACACACACACACACATCAAATAAAAAAAATCAGCTCTGTTCGAATATTGTTGAAACATACTTTTGTCATCAAATAAATCGCTGTAATACCAGGATATTATTATTATTATTATTATTATTATTATTATTATTATTATTATTATTATTATTACAGTTGTATTTGCCGCCGCCATCTTACTCATGTATTTCTGTCACGTAAGGACTATAGAATTAAATTTAAAAGGAGACTTAACGGCAATAAAACCCCGGTGAATCAAATTTCCACCTTTTCCGTCAAAAACTGAACGAGTTATAGCTTCCTGTTTACTTACAATCATTTTCCTTCCATCGTGTATTTTGCTTCCGCTCAATAATTTTTTTTTTTTAAAAGCAAGACACTTATTGACAGTATATTCGGCATGATCCATGATTATGATTTATGTCAAGTTCGGTTCCATCATTTTGTAAATGTCCAAATATAAATCAGTTTATAGTCCCTGTTAGACTTAACACAGAATTTGGCTATAGTCAGTAACAAATCTTTCCATAATTTGGCCAGAGGGGGTAGGAACTCCATGCCTTATGAAGACATTTGTACTTTTTGTTGCGTGGATTGGGGAGGGAGTTTTTGTTTCTCAGTGCCCAGAATCATAGCAGACCATCTCCACTTTTCTGTATAATAACAGTTACCTTTAAAACTATGGCTTTCAGAATCTTAGACTAGTTATTTGTAAGAGTTATCTAACAAATTTAAACAAAATATAATTTTAAAAAATGTTTGTAGAACGAATATGTTGTTTTATGGGGCATCATCTTAACAAAATACTGCATCTAAGTTTGCATTCATACTTTGCAATTTTGGTAACCATTATACTTCAGACATTAATAAAATGCATAATGGTCAACGAAATTATTTCGAGTAAATTATTCCGGTTAAATTAGAGGAACATAAATAACTGCACCACATTTACCAATGTATAAGACGACGCGTATACAACTGTATACAACACAAACTCAGATCTGCCATCGCTTTTAAAGTAGAAGGAACAACGCATAATTCTGATCTGCCCGCATGTTGTATGACTTCGGATCTGGGTATATGTTGTCTATACTGTATGCCGATACAGATCTATGTGCTATTCGCATTTTCGTGCGCAATTAACACATGTAAATACAATTGCAACTGGTAACCGATCAAGATTTCAATATTGCCCCCAGTTTCATGGCCCTTATCTGGATCCAGATACCGAGTGCTATTACAGCGTTATTATCTGGTTGCATATCCTTCCTCGACGCCGGCCCGTGTTTTCTCCATTCTGCCACCGAATCTGGCCTGAATAAGCAAATCTACACATAGCACTAGGAGTGTTAAAGTTAATGGGATCAATTACCCTAGGAAATGAGTGTATTGTGAGGGATTAAATATAATGGTTGGATTCATACAGGTGCTTCTGGTTCGAGTTATAGCTGTCTTTTTTTTTTGGTGTTAAATGCTCGGTTCATGAGGTGATAACTCCGTCTAAACTTATGGGAATCAATCAACTTTTGACTTAATTTTGGAATGCGGACCATTCTGTATTTTGAAAACGCTTCTCGGTGAAAAAGAGAGAAGAAAGCACGAGACTTCAATCCAGCCACCACTACCCCGGCTCTAAACAAAACGAAACAAAAACAAAATTACGTCATTACATTCTTAAAAGATAACATCCGGGATAATTACATTGATTTTTTCCCCCCAACTATTATCTGAAAAATTAATGCAATTACATATAAAGTAATTTTATTGCAAATTTTAAATAGAGCGATGTGGAAGATGGTGCTACACATTTAGATAGCATTAATTTTTGTCTCAATTGAAATATCTTCAAGTCTCAGTATTATTATGATGTTTGACATACCTTAGTCATATATATATATATATATATATATATATATATATATATATATATATATATATATATATATATATATATATATATATATATATATATATATATATATACCAGTACGCATATATATGATGCCGTTAACTAATAACTTTACAACTGCTGATTTATCTTGTTCCTTTATCCATATATCTGAAATTATATATTTTTCAAATTTAGTTTAAACTTTAATTGTGTCAGTAAAATAAATATTATATATCCCTTTTCATTTACGAATGTATTTATCTGAATATGAATCTCTCTCTCTCTCTCTCTCTCTCTCTCTCTCTCTCTCTCTCTCTCTCTCTCTCTCTGCGTAAGATCCAGTACATGACTTCGCGGTAGCCGACTGTCCTCTGTGCTCAGACACTTACGTCGCTGTCTATGGAGAAGACACGATGACTGCCCATTTAATGAACTATTTCAGTGGACACGAAGTCGTTCCACTTTACTCGCTAATTTAGCGGTGATCTAAGCTATTAAGTTTCGTTCTTCTGCTTGCTTCAGCACATAGGTTTCTAAAATGTATAGCAGGGCAGACAACACGTAGCTGATGTACAGCTTTGTCTTGGTCTTCAAATACATGTTGGCGTTCCACCATATCTTAAACAGCTTTTGAAAACAACACTTGTCTCCCGATGTGCTATTGATTTCCATCATGTGATCATTAGCGTTGACCCAACTGCCGAAGTATATGAACTGCGAAACATTTTTTGCCGTATCCCCTCTGAATGGGATGGCAGTGTCTGCTGGCCACTTTTTTAACACCATACTCTCGGTGTTTTTTTTCAGGTGATAACTAGCCCAAAGTGGCTTTTCGTAATGTCAGCTCTGTCTATCATCTTTTGATGGTCTGACATTGACTCCTCCATCAGATCGATGTCGTCCGGATTTTCCAGATTTGTAACATGCACTTTATCTACTCATGGACTGCCCCTCTCCTACTCATCCAGTGCGGATCTGAGCACTCAGTCGATGATAATGCCAAACTGGAATGTGGCCACCATACAGCTCTGGCGGAAGCCAGCTGTGATCATGAACTTTTTTGACGGTCACCATCAGTATCAACATAACACTCACACCTCTCAGACGGACGCTCAATGATGTCAATGACGGCTGTGGAATTCCGTAAAATCTCAGGATCTTCCTCATATCAACCTGATTCAGAGATTCAAAAAGCTTTAATACGTTTGTTCAAGCCCAGGAACAGCGGCTTCTGACATTCCAACGACCTTTCAATGATTCTTCTCAGCGTGACGTTCTGTTCTGGTCTGAGTAGAAGCACCAAGGTCTGAAACCAGATTGATTGTCTCCTAGCAGGTGGTCAATGCCGATTTTGATTTAATCCAGGATGCAAAGTGTAATGACCTTACCTGGCACAGCGATGAAAGTGATACCGCACCTGTCGTAGCAGTATTGAAATACACATTTCGTTGGTTGCGGAATAATTGTGTCCTTTGTCCAGTCATTGACAACTAAACCCGACACAGTTGACAGTTGTAGTTAGCTGAGTAATCAACATCCCTCCAACTCATTCAGCATCTCTATATTGGTATTGATGCCACTTACCTTTCTGGTTTTTTTTTGTGTGACTTGCGAACAGCTTTGCTCGTCTCCGTGAATGTTTCAATGGAGACATCCGTTGGGTAATGTCCTGATGTTGCAGATCATCATCGGCTGAGTTGCCCACAGTCGATTCAAGTCAGTTGAGGATGTTCGAACCAGCATGTCTGCTTCCCTTCCTGATTCTGTTTGCATTATAGTTCTTATCCACAAGAAGTGGGCACTGGGGCTTGCATTTACCAGTTTGAGTTTTAGTAATGATATGGATGTCTAGCTAGTCCTGTGTTCTTCTTCACTTCGCCATGTGTTTTGTATTAGATGTCAGGTATCAGCACTGAGCCTCTGCTGTCTCTCTATCAGAGCTTTCAGCAGGACATCTTCGCTGGTAGCTACCATTGATTTCTTTACGGTAACCATCTTTTTTGTCCTCAATGGAAACTTCCTCTTTGATGTTAATTACTTCACTGAATTTGATCCCGAGAGTAATCTCATATTTGTGGCGTATGTTTGGCTTATACAAGTGCACCATAATCATATCGCCGATTTTGTAGGTAGACGACTTCAGGATGGACCTTGGTTTTGTCTGAATAAAGGCTATGACTAACACATGGTCGCGAGGAAGATGGTTCCACGGTACACCCGCACATCCTCTTTATGTTCTGATGACGAGGTAGTGATCCAGCTGTTTCCTGTCTCGACTGTCAGGTAAAACCCATGTCGTCTTGTGGATGTCCCTGTACTTGAACCAAGTGCCTCAAATGATAAGACCAGTGTCACTTGTATTGTCCTTGTCTGTAATACCGGGTGGAGTCACTGCAGTCGTGTCTGAGCTAACCTTCGCATTCAAATCACCTTGATGATATCATGCCTTCTCATGGAATCAATGGTGCTCAACTGTTTTTCATGACCCGGTTTTTCATTTGTCAGTGGATAAGCTAGTACGATGGCAAAACAAAAGTGTGGGCTCTTAAACCTTATAATAAACCTATCAAGTCTGGCGTTCTACTCTATGAGTGCTTTCACCACCTTCTTGTTGAAACGTATGCAGGCGTCACACTGGCATGAAGCAGTCGTCCTCGCCAGCGTTCAAAGTCGACACTCATAAATGACAATGCTGCTTTTGCCAATCCACTGCATCTTACTGACTTTTATGACGTCTACATTGTACCCGTTTATTTGTTTAACAGCAGTGATGATTTTCGTCCTGTGTCATACATCGTTCTCACGTTCTACGTATTTGATTCTCGACGGCATCTTGGCATAATAAAACCGGGTGTTTGAAATGTTGGTTTCCCTTAACCGGCTGTCACAATGACTTAATCCCGTTTTGTATAGATTTCCGCTTTTGTTCTCGACATTTCTGGTAGCGGAAATGGCAGACAAAGAGTGTACTTGTTAGTGTATACTTTGCGATGCTCAGTGTTGCGGAAATTCAATTAGAGGCGTAGCTAGAGTGTTTGGACCCCGGAGACAAGATTCATTTATACGTCCCCCCCAAAAAAAAAATAAAAAAAAAAATACGAAACCCACTATTTTCATCAATAAAATAACCATTACCCAATACAAACTATTTCAAAGCCCATTTTCGCGCCCCCACTAGTCTGGCGCCAAGGGACATATATCTATCTCTGAGCCCCCCCCCCCCCCCCGCTACGCCTCTGAATTCAATGGATGTATTCTTCCGTTTTGCTGTAACTGCTGCTGTTGTTTCAGTACTTCCTTTTATAAATGGTCGGGTTGCTAGTGCTACGCCCAGTCCTTTTCCTTTTAAACACTAGCTTAGGACCGCCCTTGGTGCTCACCAGCTCAGCTCTGAATCGTAATTCGCCAGCCGTTCGCTTTAAGACATAGCTAGAAGCAGCAGAATATATTCTTGTCTCCCATCATGTTTCGCAATGGAAGACCATAATCATGCAAATGATTAAACGTACTTTCACTATCGTTGAACGTAAATACCGCATCCTATGGTCCAGTTGAAACCAAAATACAGATCTTTCCCAAACACAGGCCCGACAAAAATTTAAGATTGCAATTTAACTTCGATATGCGTAGTAACGACTCACGCATCTGATGTTTGCACTAAGGTGAAAATCTTAAACTGGCGCTAGAAAATAAGTCAAAGCCCAACTTTGTTAACATAAAGAAACATTATTTGGCTTTTTGGAAGACTCAGTTCCATAGTTTTTAAACTTTTGTATATAAAGCCGACGTTCACGCTCGAAATTCCCTACAACGGACGTGATAGTAGGAGTAATTGAAATTTAGCGGTTGAAGATTACAACTTAAGAAAATACGGAACGTTCCATGATCCTAACTTTTCATTGTCAAAGTTACTGAATATTAAAATTCCCAGACTTTAAGCTCGAGTTTGAATGTTGTGATTAAAAGAGACGAGAATACCAGGCCATCAAGAAAACAATTCTTATCTACAGCACGGTGCTAAAATTAACCATAACTTTTGCCGACTAAGCATTTACGAAAATAAGAAAATTATCCTCTAATCATTGAACTACATTGAAAGGAACGCTTTGACCGACAGCACAAGTCTTTCGTTATCGCAGAGCTCGTTGCAAAATATGAAAAAGAATACCTCGAAATTCTTCTTTTTCTTTTTTTTGCTGACTGAAACTTAGGAATAGGTTCATATTTGCCAAGAGTTTTAAATGACAATAAAGAGATCGAGAAAATAATATAAATTCTTGGATTATGATAATATTTTTCTACGTAAAGTTGCTGGATATAATGTCTGTATTCCCATCATTACATTTTGGGAGAGGCATGCAAAATCGAGGCTTAATATAAGGAAAACCATGGTTATGTTCGATTTTCACCTGTTCTTTGTCAACATTTCCGCCCAGTATCATTCGATAAACAGCACTGAATTACATCCAACTTGTTACCGAGTTTCAAAATCAAGAAGTTGTAGCTGAGTTTCACTTGTACCGTCGGAATTCAACAGGGCCATTGACGCTGCTTGACTTCTGGCGCAGGAATTCATGTTGTCTGGGCACATTTTTAACTTTTAAGTCTGATTTCAGTATTACATCGTCTATCGTTTTGAGCTTGTACTCGCAGTATGCTTGTAACAGATCGGAACCCAATCCTGTTGCATTATTATCTCTGTTCAAGCCAGATTATTTTGATGAAAAAGTTATTTTATAGTCCCTATCTAGCAACATTTTACACTGTTCTCCATCTCTCCCTACCAGAAGCAAGCATCTATAAATGATAAATAACATCGATTTTCTTCCAGACTTAATATCAGATATTAACCTGCCAGGCATTCATCTTAAGAAAGAAAAAAAAAGAAGGAAAAAGAAAGAAGAAAAAAGAAGCGGAGCAAATATAGAAAATGTCTGAAATAATAACCGGCAGGGATTTCCCTCTGTTGATTTTGTATCTTGAGTACATTGATTAATGAAAATGTATGATTGATACAGACTTTATTTATTTAGTTTGATTTTAGATAAGGGCAAAGAAAATATCTATCTCATAAAGGTGTGTATGGTCGGTTTTAGAAACCCCAAAGGGTGTCACTAACTGGCTAGTCGGCAAATCAATTATGATATGAACTATTGACCCTACTACAAGTTTGCACTAAGGTTCGAACCGTGAATCAACTTTAGAGTAATTAAGTCGAGGAATTGAAAAACATGCAATATGGGTGTCGAGTGTGGTGTAGCAAGCGAGTGGATACGAAAATCTTGCACCGAAGCAGACATAAAAACCTAGTTGGTGTCCAGATATAGATTAGTATATAGGCGAGAGTACTCGATAGTGGGCCTGATAGCATCGTGTTTTCCTTAACGTTTCTCCGCATTCCTCTCCGATAACACCTGTTAAATATATATGAAGTTTGTAGCTTTGATCAGGAATATGCTGTTAGCAGCAAACGCAGCTAACTTAGATAATTCGTCCTCCTCCTTCGCTGTCTTTCTTTCTCTCACCCTCTTTGTGGTATCCTATTATCGTGTCCTAGTTAATCCGTTTAATGTAGATTACTGGCACGAGCGCGCGTCATAGAAATTGCAGTCGCTTCTGATTAAATTAATGTGGTACGAGTGCCACATTACCAGAGATATAATTCCGCCTAGACCGATACTTACAAAATGTAGTAAGGTAACGTTAGATAAGATTTATCCAGTTTCATTTTGTTTTTGTTGTGATTTTGTTCTTTTCGTTGTTGTTGTTGTTGTTGTGTGTGTGTGTGTGTGTGTGTGTGTGTGTGTGTGTGTGTGTGTGTGTGTGTGTGGTGTTGTTGTTGTTGTTGTTGTTGTTTAAATTGTAAATGACGGCTTTTTCATTTGATGCTTCCTGTGTTCTAAATTTTGGTAAACCCCAGCTAAGCTAAGGGGTACCAGTAGCTACTATGAAGCGGATGGGCGTTACCAAATGGGATATTAATTAATAATGTTAGACGTTGCCCGCTGTATCCAATCGAACATAGCGGTATGAGAGAGAGAGAGAGAGAGAGAGAGAGAGAGAGAGAGAGAGAGAGAGAGAGAGAGAGAGAGAGAGAGAGAGTAACATGAAGGATAGAGATTAACGAGTGTTCGAATCGACTAACAATGAAAGATAGACTAAATAGCGGAATATCAAAACAAATTTGCTTTAGGAGAATCGTTTTCGATGTAAGAGAGTGAAGACTTTATCGAAATCGACATGGAGTATAAAATCTAAGGACGTATATTTTAAATTATCCTTGAAATGAACAACTAAAGAAAACATCAAACAGCAACAACAAAAAAAAAAAAAAAACAACAAAACCATTTATTCTTTTTCAAAATTGCATTACCCCAGTATTTTCGTCGGTATATTCAGTCTGGCATAACTTGGTAATGTTTTAAAGGTATAAATTCTGCAAAACTAATTTTAACACATACATATATTCCACAAAACGAAGTAATGCAATATTTCCACTTAAATTTTGTATGTACTTTTAGAAATGTTTAAAATTTCAAGTGTTTTTCTTAAGCAGGTGAAATAACAGTCTTGCTCAACACCACACCACATTTACAAATGACAAATGTTAGCGATTTGAAACAAGACACGAACGTGATCATGTGAGCATTGAAAATTTATGGTGACATGCATATTGATAGATTTAAAAGAAGAAGAAAAAAAAAATTAACAGCTAACAAACAAACACCCAACGGGTTACTGGGGGAAGATGTGACATAAATGAAGAGCAAGAAAATTGATACTATAAAAATCAGAAAGAAAGACGCACTCGTCATAAAATACATCAGGTAGACAATTATACCAACAAGTAGATCTCTTTTTTTTCCCCCCTGATATTACTGGTATCGTAGACCAAACGTACCGGGCCATATTTCATCACGAAGCCACAAGTAATATTAGAAGTCAGAAGAAGAAGAAAAGAAAAAAGAACAAAATATTAGAAAAAAGCGGAGATCTGCTGTTTGGTCTAGTAGACAATATTCTCTCGTGTGATACCGGTGACAGCGTAGGATTGGGAACTCAAAGAGCATTGGCAAATAAAGTTTGGGTGCTAAATCGCCATCGATTCCTCATCATTACCTTATTTGTCGCCCCACCTTAAAATGTATATGGTCTACCATATAATTTACTAACACACACGTGTGCTTTAAAATTTCTGTGTATTAACTTGGTTGTATATTTCGCCGATGATATGGTTAAAGTTCTTCTTGCAGTGCAAACGAATGAAAACTACTATTTAGCTACGAGAATACCTTTGTACTGTTTCATCTGTTTCTGATACGCACCCCACCACTCCACAGATAAAATGGGTGAATGTGGAAGCGAAATGGACACTGGTAGTTTGCAGTGTAAAGAACAAAATATCCAGACTGCAAGAGATCGGACAGGAAGTGTAATTTAAACACTACTGTAGATGTTGCTTATCAGCCAATCAATGTTAGTACAAACCGTCTGCTAACACTGTAAAGGTTTTGCAGGTGAGGAAATCTCACCGAAATGGCAGTGTGACGAAAATGGTGAAAATAATAATGACTTTCTGAAGAAGAAAAAAAAAAACAATCAGTCGTTAAGTTATTCTCTCTCTCTCTCTCTCTCTCTCTCTCTCTCTCTCTCTCTCTCTCTCTCTCTCTCTCTCTCGCAACCATATCGTTACGACTATGATAAGGACACTTTAGCGATATTTCTGGGTTTGTTTTAAATAGTCCTAAATCTGAGCAGAATCCAAGGTATATTTTCCTGCTTTGCTACTCAGTGACGGCGTTTGGGCGTGTCAATTGGGCGACCGCCCCAGTCCCCGCGCTTTAGGCCCAAGGTCGTCCTTATGAGTTTGTCAAGCTATATTCTCCGGGAAATTGGCCTCGCTCGGTCATGGTCGGCCTCGGCCTGCGTACTCCTTACGCCGCATATGTTACTACTAATTCTATACTTTCTACACAACATAAATATCAGGGTTAAACCTGTTACATTATAGGAATAACATTGTTACAAATGTGGATGGGGCGTCATATCGTAGTGTTAACCTTAACAAATCCATTCGACACCTGCTTTTTATCCGTTAAAGAAGCCAGGTGTTAATAATTCGTAATGTTTTACTTTTGAAAATAGAATTTCCCATGCACGTTAGGTTGAGGAATTTTACAAATATGTGTGTGTAAGTCTTGGCGTTGGCAAGATTATGAAACCGAATCTACAATTATGAAATTATTTCGATTTGTACTTACTTTGTTGGTTGCAAAGTCATGCAGTTTTGTGCTCGGATCACTCTTGTACTATGTTGTTGGGCATGTCTGCGCACGTAAAGTTTCAGTCTCCAATATTGAAGCAAAAGGCAGACCGAATTCGACCGATTGACGAAATTAAAATACTGCAGTGTTTGCCATTTAAATGAGGCAATTGTTATCAAAATATTCTGTTCAAAATAATATTAATTTTGGACATTCATGATACCACCACTGTGTTTTTCTTACGCGATATGTCATATTTTCTGCGCACAGCTTTGAATTCATGTAATGTTTATCCATCGGGCTAAAGAAATATAGAAATACATTACTTTTGGAAAGCTTCTGTCAGCAGTTCTATCGAGTAATTAGGTCAGGTTTATAGCTAGTTTTATGAAATTCAATATAACAATACCAATAACTGGCAAGAGATATAAAGTAAATAAACAAGATCTTGTAAAAGAATTTTTAAAGCTCAGCAGTTTATATTTAAAAAATGTGACAACGTCTTGTTTATAGTGAAAAAATTACTAAAGAATTTAGAAACAGACTATAGGCTAGATAATTTCTTGAGACTCCGTTCTAGCGGCAAGTGGATACGTTGTGTAGCAGACGATTTTGTATTTTTTGTATGTGTGGACCAACTAGCAAAACTGGACACATGGATTAAGATGCAGTTTATTAAAAATTTAAATATTCATTTCCATCTTGTAAATAATGTATTTATTTGTATGATTCTAAAAATACATAGTAAATAAGATTTTCATGAAAGTCATGGAGTGGGTCTTCGTGTTGACATTTAGAGATAACGTTTCACATTTCGAGTCGAAATGTGGGATATTTGTGTACACTTGATGAATATCACTTTTCTTAATTAAAGTACGACCATTCTTTCTTCATGCAAAATGGAGTTTTGACAAAAAATAACATGTGATCCAATGTTTATATAAATGACATATCGTTGCGCATAATTACTCAATGTACAGAATTGGCCAATATGGTTGTATATATGCTAATTTATTTCAGCTTGCTGTATTTGCTGGCAAATATTTTATACTGACCTAGAAATCAATGAACGGTGTAGACATCTGTTTTTTTTTTTATTGTGTAAATTTACGTACGTGCAAATTATATCCCGGATATTTCCTTGTTTTAGTAGTAATTTTAGGTTATTGGATGACTAAAAAGCACATTTAGAGAATTTGTTAAAAAATGTGTCAGCTGCAAAAAGATAATTTTTAAACGGAACATACATGGTCCAAACAAAATGTGCAAAACATAATGTAATTTATCTCATTACTTGTACGATCTGTAGCATTCAGTATGTCAGAGAAAATGAAGATTCATTTTCTCTGACATACTGAATGACTACCAGATCGTACAAGTAACTGACGATAAACCTTACCCATTCACTGTCTCCTCCTGTCACACTTTCTGTTTGGAACATGTTATGTTCACGATTAAAAATTATCTTTTTGCAGCTGACACATTTTTTTTAAAAAAAAGATAATTCTTAAAATAAACTAGTCAAAATATAATAAATTTCAAAGTTTAATTCCTGTAGAAATAGTCATGTAAAGTTTAGCAAACACAACGGTTTTCATGTTTTATTTTGTTTGTCTTGTGTCTGTTTTGTATATGCCTTTGAAAAAGACATTAAAAGTTAAAAGTACACAGGCTAGTTGATACTAGATTGGCACTGTTTGTTGTAAACGTTTATTAATCAATCCCTGACACACGTGATCCCTTGCTATTATATCCAGTGCACTTGAAAGGACAGGTATTCGCAAATTGATTTGTATTCTTTGTATATAAGTGATTATGTTAAATAAACTTCGATTTAAAAATGTTTTCAAATTATTTTTTGTTTTGAAGTTGGAATTTTTTTTAGGACTGTTTGATATATTTTGATGGGATCCTTCATTCTTTTAAGGTGATGAGAACTTGAACTTACACAAAGCAATAATCATGTTAACGGTTGGAATTTGTTTGCCTGATGTGATAAATACTAAAAATGGCCGAAATTGGTTTGCCTGATGTGATAAATACTAAAAAATGCATCAAAAGCTTTACAAAGGCCATTAAAAATGTAAGTTTTGCTGTATTGATTAGAAAAGAGAATTGGCTTGATTTGTTTGTTCGATGACAAAGTACAAACCATTAGAGATTCGCTGGACAGCACGATTTCAACTGATTCATCACCGTACAGTTATGATGCAGAATTTCAGCGACAACCGTTAGGAGCATTTGAACCTGTTTCTATTGATTTAGTACGGACAATCGTGATGAAAAGTGCACCAAAGTCTTGTGAACTTGATCCAATTCCGCCATCACTGTTGCTTGAGTGCTTAGACCCAATATTGCCTTCACTAACTGATGTTATAAATATCTCTCTCTCATCAGGGGAATTCCCATCATTTTTCAAAACTGCCATTGTAAAGCCACTGCTGAAGAAACCAACACTGGACCATAACGATTTAAAGAACTACCGCCCAGTTTCTAATCTCCCATTCATATAAAAAATCTTAGAAAAGGTTGTTCTAACTCAACTTGTATCTCATTTGAATTCAAACAGTCTTTTTTTAGCAATGTACAGTCTGCATATCGCCCTTGCCACAGTACGGAAACTACTCTTCTGAAAGTATTTAGTGACATTCTCTCTGCTTTGGATAGTGGAAAGATTACAGTCCTCACTCTCCTGGATTTATCTGCAGCATTTGACGCAATAGACCATGATGTATTACTTCACCGTCTCCAGCATGTATTTGGCATTGAGAATATAGCCTTACAGTGGTTCAAGTCCTACTTAGTCAACAGGACACAAATTATATCTGCAAATGGAATACACTCCAGCCCAGTTGACGTATGTTGTGGGATCTGTTCTTGGAGCTGTTCTCTTCATTCTGTATACTCAGCCGCTGTCAAGTATCATAGATCATCACCCAGTGTTGCACCAATTGTATGCTGATGACACCCAAATGTACAAGTCTAGCCACCCAACTGAAGTTGATGCTACCATCCATGGAGTAGAGAAGTGCATTTCTGATGTGAAATCATGGATGACATGTTACAAGCTGCAGATGAATGATGATAAAACTGAGGCTATTCTGATCACAACACAAAGACTTTCTCATTCACATCCTTTACCTCAGACAATAAATATCAGCAACACCAACATTAAATTCTCACAATCAGTATGGAACCTAGGCGTTACTCTAGACAGTACTCTCACATTGCACCAACATGTCATGAACATATGCAAGGCTGCATATCTTGAATTGAGACGCATCAGTTCCATTCGTAAATATCTTTCAGTTGATGCCACTAAAACACTTGTGTGTTCATTAGAACTTTCAAGACTGGACTATTGTAACTCAATTCTGTCTGGTAGAAACTTCAAAAAGTTCAAACACAGCTGCACGGATCATCTTTAGAGTACCTCGATCAGAGCACACCTCGCCACTGCTCTGTACCTTACATAGGCTATCAATTAAATACAGAATCAAACACAAAATTTGTTCTCTGTCCTATGTTTCACTGACAGACTCCAGTCCAACATACCTATCCAGCCTCATCCATGTGTATACATCAGCTAGATCCTTACGCACTTCTTTTGATAATCGTATACTCATTGTTCCCAAGGTAAAAACAAAGTCATATGGACAATGTTCGTTTGCACACGTGCCCAGCAACGTGGAACGAATTGCCCATTGAAATTAGACACAAAGACACAGTGGTCCCTTTTAAGAGTGCTCTTAAGACTCACCTGTTTCGACTGCAGGGACAAACTTAGTGACCTAATCATGTTTTGTATCTTATATGTTTTCAGTATGTTTTTATGCTTTCCAGTTTCATTGTTTTTGTCATTTGTTGTTTCGTAGTGTAGTCATATCATTATTGATGGTGTAAAGTGCTTAGAGCTTCGAAAGATTAGGCGCCATACAAAGTCCTCATTATTATTATTATTATTATTTGTTCAGAATCGTGTGAGCACAATGGAATTGACAGAAGAAAATATATGTAAAATAGTACTTACTTCCTCTTATTGGGTCCTTGGAGCCATTCATTCCTCTTGATCATAAGATAACAATAAGCAAGTAACTAACTTATGAATGACTTACTATTAAATCTTATTAATTGTCTCTCGTCCTTTCCCTCCACCTCTCTCTTTTTGAGTTACGTTTGTCATGAACATTTACTTATGTTTCAGACTGGAGTATTTCATGTTGGAGGTGAAAAGTTCTTGATTGAGCCCAAGTCGGAAGGAGCATCATCTACTCAGAGCAAGAATCAAAGCGATATATTACCTCATATAGTACACCACATAAACCATCAACATCATCCCATCAAAAATGAAACACAGTCAAATTGTGGAGTTGAAGGTAATCATTTGTGTTTTATTAAAATTTTCATCGAGGATGTATTATATCAATGAACAATTCTTCATCGAACCTTTCATTGGGCAACTTAACTTTCAGAATAAAATCATTCAGTGCAGTTTTTAATTATGTATTTAAATTACATTTCATGAATAATAGGTCATATCAAACTTGTCATATTATGAAGCAGATAACGATGTAAAGCAAGATGCCGTGATTTTACCTCTAACTGAAACTTGTTGAAAAATGAAAACAAATGAAAATGAGGAATGGAAAAGAAAATAGCTGTGAAAATCCTAATTCAAGCAAATGCTTAGTAAACCAGATTGTAATGATCAAATAATAATTTTTATTTACTTTCATAATTAGGAATCATTATGCTCAATCAACAAACACAAACATTATTTACACATCTTGCATAACTTCACATTAAATTGGATATATTATTCTCTTTTTCAATTCAACTTCACATTAAATTTAACTAAATCATTTGGATATATTATTCTGTTTTTCAGTTTCCTACCATAATATTGGTAACGGCAAACAGATTTCCGTATGTTTTAGGGCCAAATATGTGTACATTTGCATTAAGGCAATAATGTTGCCCATATATGCAAAAGTCATATATGGCAAATGATACAAACAATAATGAATGGTTGGCTTCCATTGTGACCAGATAATATTGATGTTTCAACACATTATGAGCCATGTAATTTCTCCCCCCTGAACTGAGATGCTTTGCCATTTTTCATAATATGTATGAATTAATCCTTTGTGGATCAACATTAAGGGGTGAGACCTCTTAATTTTATTAGGAATATATAAACACTTTAATTCTAACATCTTAATTAGTTCAAAGAATGGTTTGTGTCAGATAACTTTTTAAATGAATCATTTCCTTCCTTCAAAAACTATAGTTAAGATTTTAAGATCGGTGAAGTTGATGTTAAATGGTGGCATTGGGGCTTTAACAAGCTGACATACAGTATATACTTGCGCATGGTAGAACAACCAACATAAACTGTGATAAGCAGGTGCATTATGATACGGCAGATCAGGATCTTTGTTGCTTGCTGTTTGACTTAACTTATAAGTGAGTATACAGTATATGGTATATCAATTACCTGGGTAAGGGATATCTGGCTCAGGTGGGGCTATTGTTTTTCATTTGTCTAATGTACTCATTAACTGGAGTGGGAAAGTGTGCTTGTGAATGTTTTTTAATGTTCAGTTCATATGCTATGACTTGCGAAAACAGTAGAATCTTAGTACGTATTAGCAACCATTTCTTGTCTTTAGTTGGCATGTATGCCAAGCAGCAAGATGTCATGGTTGTTAATCATGTGTATAGATTTGTTGTTGTATGGTACTTAGCTCTTGTTTCAGTCTGCACTCCAGTTTCCACATTATATAGTGGAAAGGCAGAGTCATATTTTTTTGGAACATTTCCACAAAACTGATTAACACTTGGTTAGACTCAATTTACTGGTAGATGTTCTCTGATCTTTAGGTGTAGGGCTCAAGATGGTTTTGTTTTTAGCTGATTAACCTAACTCTTGTGTAAACAGGTTCTAGTGTGTGCCTACAGAACTACCTCAGTAGGTGTTGCTAGATTTGCTGAAGGGTGCTTTACTATGTAGAATTATATGTAAACTTGGAAATTTAGCAGGGACTTCAGTTGTCCACATCTGTTTACTGTAAACAAAATCCTCAGAATCAACCAACAGCTGCATTGTGAATGTTAGGTTGCACTGCAGGTGTCTTACCAGTTGTCATTAATAACCAGTTCTCATGGTTCCTGAAAACCATACTATTTGAAATTTAAATTACTTCTGTGGTGTTCAGCCTACAGTCATTGTTAACAATCAAACTGGCTTGTAAACGCATTTTTGTTATATATGAAAAATTGGACCTGAATTGCAGTGAATCTGTCTTGTTTATATTAAAAAAGAACATGTATAAACTAAAATATTACTAAAAGTACATGTGATGGATGGCTAATCATAGCAATTCCATTGATAACATTGACTTAACTTTTTTTAGAGATTTACCCACTGATACAAGAATTATCCCTACTACAGTATTACACGAGAAACATTGAAAAGAAATAAACTTATTGAAATGATGCTTGCCAATAGTTTCTTGTGGGTCAGTGATTCTTTCCGAGTTTTCCTGGGTACTTCCTCCACCATTAATATTGCCTATCTTGTGCTGAAAAATGGCATTAAACCCTACTACAACAACAACCACTTGCCTCATTACAATATAATGTGTGTGTGTGTGTGTGTGTGTGTGTGTACAATTAAGTACTGAACCAACCCAGTTCTCACTGCTAATCAAGGACTTTTAAAAGACTTTTTTTAGATTTATGTACTTTGCAGATTATGATCTTAGTCATATAAGTATGGATATCTTGCATTAGAAATAGATATTAGAGAAATTAGATTTTAGTCAAGAGCTGTCTGTCAGAATTCAGCAGAAATGTCTGGATGATAGGAATTGGCTTGTTTTCTCTTGCAACTCAGATGGGATTAGGGTTCATAGTGTGAAACCATAAGCTGGTCAAGGAATCTAGGGCAATTTGAAGAATCTCTGAAGCAATGAATAGTACCCCATAGAACTGGTGTTAAGAGCTGAATTTGTAATAAATGTGATATTTGTAAGCATCTCATTTTTTATATGGACTTTATTGGAAAAGGTCCAAAGGTTTTGTATTCAAACTAGTCTGTCAAGGGAACAGATAACTTTCATGTATATGGTGAAATGGGTAAAGTGTTGTGTATAAATTGTTGTACCTGATCATTAGTTGCATGTGACTGCTATATAGAGAGGGATGCTGTAGCTGGTTTTACTTTATTACTTAACTCTCAGCCTGCTTTTGAATGCAGTCAATTGTTTATCTGTACCAGCATGCTGCTTCAATGTTTCTAACTGATAATGATGTTATCATGGAGGCATTATTACTTAGTCAACAGGTTATATCTTCAAATTAATTAGTGAAAAAAGTAATCTAATGACCTTGTGAAAGAACTGAGCATGTTGCTGATTTTTTTTCAAGTTAATTGCATTTTGTACAGCAGGGAGGAATGTTAACTTGGATTGTTATGCATCATTTCTAAATGTTTTGCAAATTAAGCTGCATTTGATACAAGTCCATCAAGAACAATTGATACTTATATTGTTTGCTTTGTACCATTATATCAGGGTCTGTGCATACAATGTTCATCTTGTCCTTGGAAAATGCTACATACATCAGATTTAATTTGTATGCAATGGTGAATCAGAAATTCTTTTAGCATTTGTAATTATCAGTTGATATATTGTTGGTACACAATGATTTTGCTTGTCAGCATCAGTGGATAGAAAGAAAGATGTCAAATACGAAATGAGGACTGTAATACTGAACAAATTGCAGTGTGAACATTTTTAAGGTTTTGAAAGATATATACCTGAACAGTGCAGGCAGAACATTTTGTTCTGTGGAACCATTATATTTTGGGTACTCAGGCATTGATGTTATTCCACTTAACATAGTGGTTCTTTCTCCATCCTTGTTGCAAACGGCTAAGAAACAAAAACTGGATAGATGTATGCAGTTCAGTGTTTTCTTCACACACAGTTGATTTACCTTGAGTGTACCAAAACCTGTAATATTAATTAACAACGCTCTTCTAGATCATGCAAGTGCCAGACTTCTAGATCAACCGCCTTAATCAGGTGTTTTATTAGTGACTTTTTTGCTGCATTGCAAAGGGAGATTTCATTAATTATCTATTTATTAAAGCATTTTTTTCACCTGCACTGTTGTATGGATTTATTGCCATTTTTAAACAAGTAAATTCAGTTTAAGTCCATTTTTAAACACATAACAGACTATACATGGAAGCCAATACATTTGGTGGCCACCTTAGCCAAGCCTGCACTCAACCCCACCTGACCAGAGGTTATTAGTCAGTGCTCTGTATAGGAGTGCCTTAGAGTGGACCCGTGGTAGTTTGGCTAGAATAGTTTGATATTATTTGTGTATATAGTTATTAGCTAAATATACTTAAGTTGTTTTTGTTGATTATTTTGGTTTTGTGCAAATGTTTTCATCAGAGCTTGAATAAATCTGATTAAACATAATACAGGGTTAAACAATCTTGAAATATCCTTGAATTTATCGTGTCGCCATGAAAACTCATTTAATTTTCAAAAAATGGTTTTATCCTTAAAAAGAACTTGTTGACAAACTTCATGAAATTATGAGAGGAAATAGAAAAATGTTAAAACTTAACACAATATATATATTTTTCTGTTATGACCATTTGTTATTTACATACATCTATTGTCTAAAAGTAATAAATAACTAATAACAATGAATACAAGTTGGTGGAAAAAATGATGCACAACACCATTGGCTGACGAAAGTAATGCATTGAAAAGGTTTAGTTTTTTTAGAACAATATATATGCTGTGGCTCATGTGTAACTTGCATGCATGTACACACATATCTTTGCTTATCAAAAGAGCACATCTGCTTTTGATTTATGCCATTTTTTATTTATGCCATAACCTCAGGAATATGGCATAAATTGAATGTCAAAAATTAGTTTCTACTGTAAAATCAACTGATCCCCTCCAGATCAAAAGGTATGAAAATGAAGGTGTTTACCATTAAAGGAACTGGCCATGGTTGTTTAGTGGACCACTCACTGGTAATGAATGTGAAGCGGTTTGTTTAAATTGGGCTTGAGGGGTTTAGTTGAACTTACTTTTTATAGTAAAAATAGTTTTGAGAGCAATAATGAAAAAATTTGATTGTTATATGTACCATAAATATGTTTTTAAGTTTGAACACCCTTTTAAAACATTCTGTGACTGGCATTGGAAGTGGGGTTTCCAATATACATGTAATTGGGTTGTTAATTATAGAGACAAAATCCATGAGCTGTTTTGTACAACAAACAAAAACAAGGTAGAGAGGCCAGACCACCTTTATTTGTAATCATATATGTGTGCTGGTGTGTTATACCACATAGTTCATGCAGTTTTCAGCTGTATGGACACTAAGTTACATCATCATTATAAATAAGTTATTGATAGGTTTTCAATTTAAAGTCAAGGAGTGTGATAGATCTGACATATGCCATTTTCTAATAGACTCTAGCATTCTGATGATATTTACCTGCCTGATGGATTTATTTGTAGTGTTTTGGCTGTATTGGTGGTATTCCACAGAAGAATAGCATTTATTTAAAAGCCGAGATCAAAGAACTCGGAAAAGTTACTTTTTCTTTCTGGATAAGTAGGAAGTGAGTGTCTTTTAGGAAGACTTGACACACTGATCACTATTGGATAACAGCTGTTATTATTGATGTTATTAGTAGTAGTAGTAGCGGTAGTGGTTGTGATAGATTTTTTTTTGTAATTAAAAATTTTGGTCTGTAATCTTGTCTTAATCAATTTCTTTTAAAATTTCTTGACAAAATCTAGCTGAAACAAAATCCAGCTTTTATTTATTCACTGGCCAATGTAATACTCTGTTAAAATTTGGACAATAATTCTTTAATTTCAGGGTGACATGTAAATTACTTTCCCAATAATTTGGAGTGAAATTTGACACCCTAGTTGCTCCCCCAAGACATTCTCTGTTTCAGTCTTAACTTTATTATGTTCTAACAATTTATGCAATGTAACCTCTCCCTCTTAGTGAGAGGGATAGTTAATTGGATTTAGTTATGTTATCTGGGGAATGACCTCCCTTTTATGACCCCATGTGAGTCAAAGATAAAATATCAAAAGAGAACTGGGCAAGATTATTGAGAAGAAATAATGCAATATGAACCCTCTTAGAGAAGAAAATAACAAATTTAATCAAACAAATTAACAGTGATAATTTCAATTCAACCTAAACGTTATCAACAGGATTTACTAGTGTTGTCTAATTTGGATTTATTACATCATTATAATGAGTGGTGGAAAGAGTGCAATGTCCACCACTAATTGCATTACCTTCCTCTTGACTGTGTTCCAATGTTCCCTATTTCCTTGAATCTTTCTTTTCCAACTGCCTCATCCTTCTTGGCCTTCTTAGATTTTACTCTGTACTCAGTACTCACCACTTATCCCTTTTCGGACTTCACTAATCACTTCTCTTTTTTTGACTCTGTCTTAGGACTGTCAAGGTTTCTCTCCCTCAGAAAACTGTTTCCTTAAAAGACTAAATTATCCCTAAATTGCTATATGTACTACTTGCTATAAAAATTTCTTTCAGTTACGTTACTCAGAACACACTAGCCATTCAGACACTGCATAAAGCCTAACTAGGATAGTACCTTGCCATAAACTACCATGTGACCTTTCTATCGAAAATTTACCATATGCTACTACATGTTCGATTACAATTGCATCACAGATCCTTACTCACTTCCAGATTATTTAAACATTACAAAAACAAATATAATAGATAGTTATTGTTAGCAGATGATAATCAGTATCGTCCTAACAGACACAGGAAATTATTTCATATTGATTCATATAACCCTGTAAATCTTGCACATATGATCATTTAGATTGCATGCAATCAATCTTGCTAATGAAATAATAACTGTAAAATTAAAAGATTAATTGCATAGCAACTCTAGCACCAACACATTTCCATGAAATTGAATAAATGATATATAATATGGAACATAGTCATATCAAACACATTTGCATACAGCCAACCTTCTCTCTCTCAGAAAAGTTTGGACTAAAGAATTTTAATAAAGGTTGTCAGTTTAAATTCCCATTACTTACAAAGCATGCCTTGTAATTTTACTTGGCCAATCATAAGACAATTGTTTGTTTCATCAGTCAGAACCTCTGAACTGTGTTATATAACTTTTCTCTTGGAAGAATGACTATCAGACATGGATAGGAAGTTCAGTTGACTCTGTCTCAAACCCATTTTGAGTTATCCGGTCTGTTTCATTCAATTGGAACACTGGCTCCTTGGACGTTTTAACACTAACATGGAAGAATTTAAGAATAAAGGTTGAAATGACCCTTCCCAAATACTCCCCTGGACTAAATGTGATTAAAATCTTAATGTTCAGTGCATTCAACTTTAAGGTTCACTGCTTATTCAAAATTTGATACTTCAAATGCAGTGTACTCTTTCATGGCTCAAAATAGTAGCTTGAGCTGCTCTCGAGATGAAGGACCCAGAAACCATAGAACCTTGAGAGCACATGTACCACAAACATCATACAGGTGACTATGTAGGATGGGGTCCTTAAAAAATAGCTTTTTCTCTATTAGGTTAACAGGTTAAGTGGTTCACTACACCTTTGTTTCAGTTCTCTTCCTTGTCTCACCTGCATGTTTATGGTGAGACAGGTATTGCTTTTTTAGCAGTGATGGTGGCAGTAGTTGCAATAGCGGTGTTATCAGTAATGTTAAGTTTTGTGTTAAAGGTTTTTTGCACTTAATACAGGTGGAGTAACATGAATGCATGGATGCAGTTTGAGGCAACAGTTTGCATAGCACACACTTTGCTTATAAACACATTGGAACATAGAAACTAAACTTCAGATGTCGACTTTGTTTTTTTCAGTGTTCTCTTACAGGATTAATAATAAAATGTATACATTCTTTTAGTATAATTGGGTACTGTTTCAGTGGCGGGTGGGTGGGTGGGTGGTGAGACATTTTGCTGATGCAGCATTTTCTGAGAATGCTGAATGTTGGCATCTGTTACATAACAGATACTGCAGCTGGAAAATTAACACAATTGCAGGATAAAATTAAACTGGTTGTATTGCGGCAGTGCATCTACCTGACACTATCGCATGAAGGTTTTTTTAAAATTCATATAGTAATCTATTGTAAAACTGGTACCGTTGATCTGTAAATGGGGTTTCATCAGCCATTTATTGTCCATCTGTGCTCTTCTTGTCCTTGAGTCCATTCTATCATTGCATAATTTAACATTTTATGGGGAGAGAATTTGTTGAGTCCGCATTAAATTAGCTACATAACTGCACACTTGGCAGCTGTTAACAGTTGGACCAAATACATAACCAAATGTATACAGCTGCATACATGTAGTAAATGTTTCAGATGATAAAAGAATAGTTTTGAAGCTGTAAGTTGTACATGCACCTTCATATTCATCAGTAACAAACAATGCACAAAATAAAAACTGTTTTACAGGTTGCAGTGTTTGTTTCTGTAACATTGTTTGAATACAGGTTATTATTCAAAAGTCTTCATAGATATAAAAAATGCACAAAACTTTATCATTTCATTCATTCATTTTTCAATTTAACCTGATTTTCACCAAGGTGTCCCAAGCACAGTCAATTTGCTAGAGGTTTAAATCAGATCAGAGTTTTCTTAGCAACACAACACAGTTGCCATATTTGCATGGACAAGTCCATGTTTTCAAGCATCAGATGTAATGTAGTTCACTGCCTTTGATACTGTCAATAATTATGTTAATTACATCTCTAAGAACACATGTATGCAAGTGTTCCTTCTTTTTATTTGTTGAGTGTGTTTTAGAAATATTATACCCAGATATTAACAATTATTGGACACAGACGACACAGTTTTTACCAAAATGGACTTTTCTAGAAACCAGAAAAGGATGTGAGCAGTCTTACGGTGTGTTTACATGGGAAGCTTCCATTTGCATTTTAATGCAAACAAGTGGACAGACAGTCCAGTCAGTCCTGGACTAAATTGATGAGTCCAGTTAGCATCAACTTTCGCTTTAGATAAGATGGCCATAACTAGAAACCACTGGCTGCTTTTCTGTGCAGTTTCAGGTATTTTTTTTTTTACTGAGGTAAACTGAATTAGCTTCAGTTGTAAAATTTTCTTATACATGTATTGTAGGTTAGTAATTCTTGAATTGTATTCCCTTTTTTATATATTATAGCCTTGTACATGGAGAAAATCAGCTGTCTCAGTCTGCTGATGATCAACACTTTTGTAGGGAATGGTGGTAGTTAATTAGCAATAGTGCTGCACACTTTTCTTGGCACACATCTGTAACCTGTTAATTCCTCCTGTGTGTGCTTAGAACTTTCATCAGCTCTAGGACACTTAATGGCAGCTTTCAGAACTCACATGTTGTTGGCTATTTCAAATTTGTATGTTGATAATACTTCTTAATTTTAGAAACCAAAATTACAGGAAGCATTACTGCTTATACTTGATTATCAGTTTATATGCAGTATGTGCTCAAAAGTAAGTTTCAGTTGCCCCAGATTTGAGATGTTCAACCATTAAACTGGATTATAATTTGTTTCAGTCTTTGTAGCAGTTAAGTGTGACTTAATGATCTTACATTCCATTCAGTGGCCCAAGTGGTTAGAGTGTTCACTTCAAATGCGAGAGTTGTTAGGTTCAAGTCCCCGAAAGTGTCATACCATAGACTTATAAAAATGGTACTAGCAGCTGCATTGCTTGGCACCCAGGATAGAGGTCAGCCTGGTGTCAGAAATAATATGACTAGGTGGAACATGATGCAAAACATGTCTGCTGCATGATGCTTCATTGCTAGATATCACTATAAACTGTCACCCTGCAGACATCATATCAGTATGACTGATTTTTTTTTAAAGCTATGTTAAAATCCAAATCACACACACACACACACACACACACACACACACACACACACACACACTTAATGTTACTAATCCAAGAAACTACATATTATATAAGTGTTTAACTCCAAGTTTCATGATCTTAACTCCAGAGTCCATTGATATTTTGGCAAGAATAGAATTTATGCTTGCAATGGTCTTAATGGCAGATCTACCGTGCATCATCTTTTTACCAGCATTAGCTGGTCATAATATGACCAATATTTGAAGACATAATTCTTTTTCCCCTATGAACCGTGCATCATCTTTTTACTAGCATTAGCTGGTCATAATATGATTTGACATAATTCTTTTTCCCCTATGAACCATGCATCCCTGTCTGAGAATTGATAATACATGTACTGATTATTTTAAAATCCGAGTCCATTCCACTGTTGGTTTGACGGTATGGTCTTTTACAGTATATGTTGTTGTAATATTAGCACAGTCAGCAGGTTCCTTTATTTTTATGCCAGCAATTTGGGTAACCTAGATTTTTTTGAAGATTGTTTCAGTTCTGTAAACTATCTTATTGACCAGATGCCAATCTCTATAAATACTCCTTTTCTTTTACAAGAGTTTTCAAGAGAAGTGTTTGAATAAAGTTCACTATTAACTGTATACTTTTATTTAGTCTACTTCTCCGACTTGGTGTGTAACAATGCTATTGATAAAATCCAGGAGATAAATATATCAAGATCAATGACTAGAACAGTGTTGGTCAATTTGAAGGTTTCTTGGTATTTGTCAAAACGTAGCAATTTGTTAAATTACTGTAATAGTTTTAGATTGTACTTTGAAAAGGAGAGGTGGACCTGTTCAGTTGTACACAACTGGTGGAGATTAAAGGATTTTTCTTAATTTCTGATTTGTTAAGCATTATTGAATCTCATAATTACCTAGACATATTAGGTCTTTTATGTTTGTACTCTGCCTAATTATTATTTTGACAAGGTGTTTCCAAAGTCGCAGAGATGGATCAGAAGCCCTGGGGTGAGAAATAGTCCTAGTTCTTGCTCAAACAAAAAATTTTCTTTTACAACATTAACAAGTGTTGTTCGGCCTAGGTCCTGGTGATATATTCCCCCATGTCACTTGTCAGCTCTGGGCATTATTGGGTTCTATTTTTGTTGATCTTCCGCAATTGTTTTAAATGTTTGTCTTGAATTCGAATAAATTGTTAACATGAAAGCAGCATTTTGATACACGATAGATAAAAGCATCTGGTGAATGGCGGAATTACCGCTGAATTAGGACACTACTGTCCTGAATTTGATATCTACCTGCATGCATTTCATATTGAATTTCTACAAATAAATAATATATATTTGCTTCAGTTTTGTACTGAAGACTGCATCATTGTTTGCTTCATTACTTTTCTTCTCCAACTTCAAAGAGAGTAATAGTAGGAAGTTTTCTTGGGTCAAGGTGGTGTAACTTAAAGGGAGAGATTTTTTTGTGCTTAGGTTTGGCAGTTCATTGACAGACAGGCTCATTGTGTGGGGTCTACTTGAAGACTAGTCTTATGCTGATTATCTCTGATCATGCTTGGTAGACTATGCAACCTGCTCTAATTTCCTTGCTTTCATTTGATACCCAATTTTATTACCTCATAAACTACTGAAAAGGTCAGTGGCACACTTCTAGCTTCTAGAAAGGGTGTGTTTTGATGGTCAAAGAACAAAGTTATAATGTCTTAAAGGGGGAAAATCAGGAGTTCAGGGTTCAATGGCAGGCATGCTCTAGCCTTTTGGACAATTATGCATACAAGTGTTCTTAGATACCCAGAACTGGTGATTGAAGGGACTCAAATACTCCTGTTAGTTTACAAATGTCTTTTTAAAGGATTTGTGGAATGAAGATGATGTAATGCATGAGCAAAAGCAAGACTAAAATGATTCTTGAACTCTTAAATGTTAACCAAGAAAAATGATTTATCCCATTTTAGTTTAAATTCAAAGTAACTGTTTTCAAATTCCATCTACTTGATGCTTTATTAGTGAGAAACAATAACATAAAAATTATGACAAAACTTAAATACACGAAAATACAAGGTACAGTTCTTTTAGATATTTTCAGTGTTTTAAATTTAGTTTTTATGGATTTGTCTAATCAAAACCAATTACTACAATGCAAAGTCTTTTGAGTAACTTTTCATGTACATTACAAATTTGATTGTAATAGTTTCCTTTTTGTTCAAAAGAAATAAAGCTTTGTCTTGATTTTCAAACCAGTTTTTAAGATATGATCTAATATTTAGAGGATTTAAAAACTACTGGAATACACAAGACAGCTTTCATGCACACTGTGGAGCAAATTATTCCAAGATAATGATGGAGTCGGTTTCATAGTTTTATGTGGTAGCTTTTTTATAAAAATAAAAAGAACATAAAGGAGATAAAGGTTTTTATACCAAACATTATCGTCAGATCTGACCGTATACACCTCTCTCTTGATAACTCAGGCACAACGGGGTCTACAAACATAGACTGCACTATAAGCATTGGCATACTGAATGACCTCAAAAATTAAAACATTTCTAGAAAACCATGGGTGGGTGTGGGGCGAAGGCATTAGGAAAGTGGGCTGTTTAATGACTGAATCCTTATTTTTAAATCATGACGATAATAATTTTTAATAACACTTTTTCTAATGAAGCTGTTTGTTATTCTGTTTAAATAACATTTGTTTATTTAAAATGTTCAACATGTGAAAGATTGTTCCAACTGGTTTCAACAACCATCACATGTATGCAAAAAATCTGTGTATTACGTTTCTGTTTCTTTTTTTAATTTATGAATCTGGTACCCACAGTAGTGTTTAACAGTATCTTGCCAAATCGGGAGTTCTTGAAATTTATTTCATGAGTCAATCTTCTACATCAAGACTCAAGTTTTGTATTGTTCAATTAATACAATATTGTATGGTTTCATTGGAAGTAATAATGAAACTTCTTTTCATTCTGAAGGATATCTCTAAGTGCCAGTTCAGGAATTCTCTGAAACTCACTTGTCCACAATGGTCCTTATCTGTGAAATCAAGCACTTTATTTTACAAAGTATTAATTTCACTTGGTCGTCTTTCTCTCTATGATTACAGCTATGAAAGAGTCAGTTAATTGAAGATTACTTATATTACATACACAATAACATTTATAACAGTGTTCAGGTGATCAAATGAAGTGAGTTCACTCAACATACAACTGTGGTTGCTAGATTTTAAGTTTGTTGGATTTTCATGCTTTTTAACTTTTCTTTTATTCTACCTCGTTTATTTGATTCAAAAGACATTATTAATGTGATAATACAAAAGGAGGCCAGCTTTCAATTTAGGCCAACAATACAACAAATACTTCTGCAAGTCAGTTATCCAAAAACGGTTGGCGCTTAATTAGGTTCTAAGAGAAATACTTGCAGAGATAGCTGTTACAGTAGATTAACGCATTTTATGTTTAATTACAGAGAACACATTGCATTTATGATGATTTGACTTAAAAGTAAATAAAAGATAGAATTAGAACACAAATTTCAGTTGATAATTTTTTTTATTAGTTTGTATTTATTGATGAAATACTGCCTGCACTCGGTGTAAGTGACTTTTTGATTGATTGAAATTTTCTTACATATTGTTAATTGCGGTGTACTAGAAATGATGTTTGGAAAGAAAATTAAAAATTGTATGACCTATTTTTAAATTTGATATTTCATAATGTTTTGTCTAGGCTGGTACTGAACCCATGACTAGTGGATTGCATCTTACACACTCTACCACCCGAGTTACCTTGGTATAACATGGTAGATTCTGTTGTTTGTGGTATGATGTTGTATTAATTATTAACAAAAAGCACATGTTAATCTTATGTTTGCATGTCTGTCTGGCTTTCTGTATCAGTGTCTTTATTTTTTACTTTGTCAGGATCCTCAGTCTGATCTTTTTCTCAGCCTTTAGATAATTAGAGTATTGTCCCCCCACTCCTGTTTTAACATGTGTATATACACACAAGAGAATAGAATATGAATATAGATTGTTTAAAAATCATTAAATTGAATGGTGCATTATACATCCCACCCAAGGCAAACATACATTGTTGGATCCTGACATTGACCTCATTTTGGCTGCATGTTGTTACATCTAAATGAAAACATATATGGTCTGTTGAAGATAAAGGGATCATGTATCCATATCTGTCCAATAAAATCTTGTAATGGTTTTTGGAGTGGTATCTAGAGAGACATAAAACCTGTTGCTTTACACACTTTTGTACTGATTATTAGCTGGAAGCAGTTTGTCTGTCTGACTGATATTAGCCCAAAGGATGGAACTGATTCCTAACAGTGTTTCTTGAAGGAAAGAATGAAATGGTATCTAGACCCCATGGAACTGTATTCAATCGTGTACAATGCTCTGTCTTTATAGCACTTTATATGGGAACCATATAATTCATTGTCATTATAAGAGAGGGTATCTTATCCTGAGGGATGTTTCAACAAGGTTGTGTCATTATGATGCATTAAACAGAAAAATTCAAGATGTGAAATCAGTGTATGATTGTTTTTCTTGAGTCATGATTTAAACATAAGGTGAAAAAGAATTTGCAAGATCAGCCAGTACTGAGTAATGAACAAGACATTAATTAATAAAATATATTACTATTTTCTTTTTGTCAAGTAAAAATATGTAGATGCCAAGTTTAATTTGACTAAAACAGTATCTGATAATCTTCATGAAGTTTTACAATGGCTGATGTCAGTTTTGCAGTGTCAATCTACTTTGACTGGTTCAGACAATGTTAGACTCTTACAAAATGTTTCATTTTATTTATTACGAAAAGAGGTTGTTAATTAAAGACCTGTCTGAGACAGCAAATATGCAACAAATTGTTAGTGCAGATCATGAAAAGATTGCAGACACAGTTTTGTTGTACTATATATGAATTATCTAGAAAGTACATGTTTTACTTACTTACCTGTGTTAATTAAGGTATTACTCAAATAAAAAAATATAAACAACAAACTAATTGAAAAATGGTGTTATTGACTAATATAGAGTAGAGCAAAGCAATTTGACCAGTTTAATGGGATCAATGGCTGTAAGATGGGCTGTGGTATAATGAGGGAGTCATATTGTGATTATTGTATAATGTTCACCCAGATGAAAACAGTGTAGCAGTGTAGCACTATATGTATTAGTTCTCTTGCTATATAATGTGCCAGCAGAGCAGGGTCTTCACTGTTCATTTTACCATTTTCAGGGAAGAGCATGGAAACAGATCTGTTGATGCATACCTAATTGGCCAGTAGACCTGGGTCTTATGTTTTTTTATATTCCTAATAAGAATTTTAGGGTACTGCCAATACATATGTCTGCTGTTGCATAATGGATCAACAGATCTGGGTCTTTCATTTATTCCACTTAAGAAAACAGGAAACAGTATTCACTTGGATCTTCTTGTGCTTAATAGACAAATAGATATGGGTCTTCTTTTTGTTTCATGTTAGATTTTCAGGGAACTGCATAGAATCAGACCAGCTGTACAATTATCTGGTAGATCTCGGTCTGCTGATTGATCCACTTAAGGTTTTCAGGGAACAGTGTAGACTTTGATCTGCTTTTTCCTGATGGACCAATAGATTTGGGTAAGCTCATTATTGAGGGGTGGAGGGGTATGGAAGAGGGGGCTGTGTGAGTGATCTGTGTTGGCAAGCACCTAACACAGCCACCCAGGGCCAGTTTCCTTATGCTAAAGGATGGGGTTAATGAAAGTATGATATTAGTATACAAAATAGTATGTAATAAATGCTACATATCATTTATTTTAATCAGGTATATTTTTGTGTTGATGTACACATTCCTACTTTAATGAAATGAAACTCCATTCTTTTTTTTAAATTTACTTTATGATTTTACAGCTATCATATATAGACATACATTGTTTCTTATCTTACCCTAATATTTATTGGTCTGTCATCATGGCTTTCAAATCTGTAGGAACAGGGGATGAGGCAGTTTGTTCCTGTCTTGGCTTGCTGTTTGATCAAGCTTGTGGAACTGCAACTGATCAGTGTTTAGAGGTATCAGATGTTGTACAAGTCAAGATTATGGTTTTATTCAATTTCACTTATCTACTAAGATTCCTTTATTGGTAAACTCCTTTGTATATATCATTGTTGATACACTGGTGTAAGTCAGCAACCAGGAGAATTTACAAGAATCTTAACCAAACTTTGCAATAAATTGTATGCCAATCTGATTCTCACCAAACTTCCTTAGATTTCTATGGATATCTAAGGAATCTGAGATGTTCCATGTGGAAAAGCAAGAATGTAGACTAACATAAACTGATGTATTATATAAACTGATGTATTTCTACATTAGACTGTAAATGTTCTTGTTATATTGGGTATTTGTGGTTCATTTATTTATGTAATCTCATGGAGGATCCTTTTTGGCGACACAAATATTTTACAATTGTCTTTTATATTCCAGTATATACAAATCAGAAAAGTTTGTCTTTCTTCATTTAACCAAGGCTAGTTTATTTTTATTGCATTACTGATCAAATTTGAAAAGAATCTGCTTTTTAAGGGACAAAATATGGTACCCTGGTTAGAGAACAAGAGGTGTGAATTAGAGGAAGGCAACGTTCCCTCTAAGTGAATGGTAGATGTGCGTGCAGTGCTCACTGCACTGCGCAAGCATTACGGAGACGAGAAAAATTTAACGTTCGATTGAGCAAAAATTGACAATTCAGCTGCGCGGGGATGCCTGAGCAGCTGCACTTGCAGCTTAGAGGGAATGTTGGAGGAAGGTGATATTTTGTCTTGGATGATAGGATCACAAAACATGTTTTGTCCTTTCCTGAGCAATTGCCAAAGTTCTTAAATGTTGATGTTGTCATATCAACTTTTTAAAATAGTATTTGTCTACTGTCTTGTTGTTTCCCTGTTTTTTAAAATTTATTTGTTGTTTCTTTGTACAATATAAATAAGTTATTTAATGGCAAGGCAGTTGGCTCAAAGTTCCATGAACAAGGACACACGACAGTAGCTGACCCCAGCTGATCCAGTAGTGGGATTCAAAAACCCATACCTTTTTGGTTGCAAGTTTGGTATGCCACGACAGCTTCTTTTACCCTCTGTATTGGATTCTCTGTATTTTACAGCAAGTATTCACTCAAAGACGCATTGGCTGTTTGCAATATATTGAACTGTGTGAAATCTTGTGATATAGTGATGTAGTATTTGGTTAAAATTGAGTGGCCACCCGATGATAGAAATTGACGTATTTTGTGTTACACATATCCCCTCCTGCTTTCAGAAAAGTATTGGGATGTTCTTTTTATTTTTATTTTTTGTGTTATATGTTGATCAAGGTTTGAGACATCCCTTGAACTCTTTACACAAACATAACTGAGAACATAATATTACATGTACTTGTGTATGTATTTTTGTTGTTGTACATTGTAATATGTTGCAGTGCATTTATTGTGGTGTACCTTTATTTCATGCCATTGCCATCATGTATATCAGAACATCATGAAAGTAGTCTTAACTTGTAAAGTTGTAACAATTGTTATTTTAATTTTAGACTTCCATGGTGATGTCAACAAAACATGGTGCCTCCTGGTATGAAATTGACAGATAGTCAAAGAGGCCAATGATTTAGTTAGCTGAGAAAGATTTTAAGGGTGAAAATTATCAGAAATTATTGCATTATACAATTATAAAAGTTTTGAAAACGTTTCAGAAATGGATGTCAATGGGAAATGGATAGCAAGCGGGAAGTTAACAAATCAGATGCAAATGCACTCTCTCATCATTGTGATCTCAGACAATTGTTGACAGTCTTCACAGGATCTGATTTTTAATGAGGCTGTCAGTCAGTGTCAATGTTTCTAGAAGCACTGTTGAAAGAAGATTAAAGAGTAAGATTCAGGTGATGCCTTGAAACAAAGCAAAATTTGCTTCTTAGCAGAATAGTGTGTCTTGTGTTATATGGGGTTAAGAGAACAATCAAAAGCCAGTGGTCAAAAATAATTTTTTTTATATCAATTAAACTTGTTTTGGGGAAAGATTGAAAGTTTACATTTGGAGAAAAGAGATGAAGATTGGCAACCAAAGATTTTGTGCTGTATATCAGGATCTTTGATGAAAATTTGTGGTCACATTTTGCAAAACAATTTCTACATGGGGCATGGACTTCCTAGAAAGATAACTGTCTAGTCCACTGTCCATATGTCAAAGTTAAATATAAAATGCAGAGTCTTTAGTCTGGCTGTCACAAACTTAAGACCACAGTTCCATTCAGAATACATATCCATGCTTGGGCTGATCTCATTTTTATGTTTCTCTTGGTATTTGGGTCTTCCACAATCAGTCTTATGCCATAAGACCTTATGACTTATGACTCTAACCTTAAGAGATTAAAAGAACAAAGAGATCAATTATGAAGTGCAAGACACAGCACCATTTGCATGCACTCATTCTTTGCAGTGGGTGTTATCTTGATTTTGTTCTGTCCATCCATACATCTTTACTTTCATCAGTCCCTCCATCTGTCTGTACTGACAAGCTTGTTGGCAAGATTGTGATAAAACTGAGCAGTTAAATAATTGAAATTGAATAGGTATATTTCAGTTCATGCACTAAGACTTCTTTCTTAAACCTTAATGCAGTAGAACCTGTCTTGAAAGATCACCCCTTTTGCCAGAAAATAATGGTCTGTCAAGACAAGTGGTCTCTCATAACAGGTCATGACACACTATAATCAATAAATATGTGAATGGAGATCCTGATCTCACAAAGCAGGTGGTATCTTCTTGCAGTGGTCTCTCCACACAGGTTTTACTGCAGTATGATTCAGCAAAAATCTCTTGAGGAAGACAAATTCAATTTTGTGGGCTTGTTTATGTTCATAACTTTATGGCCTGATTAGGTTTTCAAGTCATTACGGAAATGTTTAAACATATTTATGTATTTGTTCACCTTTGGATTTGTTTAATACAAAAACCTTTTCAGCATTGTTATGATGTTGTAGGGTTTAACGCCATTTTTCAGCACAAGATATGGCTATACATGTACATGGCGACCAATATAACTGTTGGCGGAAGAACCTGGAAGAATTCTGGTAGAAATCACTGCCTTCTCACATATCCACAGAGTCTGATTCCAAGACTCAAACCCATGTTTACAGAGGTGAGATGGCAGTGCAGTTGGGGCCTATGTTAAACTGTTTTAAAAACAAACAAAACTCTTGGTTTTCATAGTTTTATCAGCTAACACAAACCTATCAGTGACATTAGTATTCTTCCCATGGTGTCCATATAATTGGCTACTCACTTTTGACCTCAATTCATGTCCATGGGCTACATATACAAGATCAGTAATTATTAATCCCTGGTACAGTGACCATGAATATATCCAGATGCAAATTATTCACCTTTATTGATTGTTATTACTATGTACAGCTGTAAATAAAAGTCAGGTAGGAAAGGTTGTATGTCTACGTAAAACCCTTTGATGTCAGTTTAATCAACCAGTATTGTTATAATCATTTTAAATTAAATGCTTAAGGAACAGTGCCTGAAAAAATATTGTGTGTGTGGTCATTCATTTATTTGATATGGATAAAAGGTCTTGTGAGTTAATGATTGTTGAGTTGAGTTTTGAACAGTTCTCCATGATTAAAGCCAATCATTTAAAATCCCTTTCAAGCATGTAATAGCTGTAACAAGGGGGTAAGAATACAGGCTTCCAAATTGTTATGGCCTCTTGTTTGTACTATCAATGAAATAAGTACTGGTAATAAGTACTTTAATTTTCTGGGGTGTTCATCAAACTAGGTGAACTCAGTATATTGTGACCCAGAAGGTGGTAAAATTATCAAAAGGTTGTTAGCTTACATTAAAATTCATTGTTACTCTTTTATAAAGATAAGAGGGGGTGTTCCATAACATAGATATTTCAGTGATAGGTCAGAGTAGTTTCAGAAAAATTTACAAGTTGTTTTCAAAGTGTCACTTGAGTGTTGTATTTTGATTTTGTTGATATATTGCAGTATTTGTTTTGAGCTATGTCAATAACACTTTTAAAGCAAACAGGGATCAATGCTATTGCTGAAACATTCCCAGCGAGAAAAGTGAAATGTGAAGCATTGGTAAAATTACAACAGACTGACTCTAATTTCAGAGGTTTAATAACTTTATGTATTCCAATGCCCACTTTTGAAAATTGAACCATTAATACAGTACAAGGCACACAAGTGCTACAAGAAATACCATGTTTATATTTTCACAATGGTTTTAATGCTAAAATACCAATAAATCATCTCGGGGGGGGGGGGGGGGGACTCAGAAATAGTGGAAAGTTTGTTTAAAGTTAAGTAAATGGGAATGTTTATTGAAAAGCACATGAAATTAAAAGTCTGAGAAATTGTCATAAAATTGGAACCTCAAAGTTGAAGTACTGCTGGTATCATCAGTTCTTCAGACTAGTCTTGACTTCTTCTCTCAAATACAACTAGACTCTAGTCACAGTAAAACTAAATGAGAAAGATGTCTAAATTGCATCCTGTTTGTGCAAAGGTTTTGAGTTACAAATACAAATTAAATCAGTTAATGAATATGAAGTCATTAAGATGTCTAAAAGTTGAATGAATTTTGCAGTCTTTTTCAAAAGTCTGCTTTGATGCATCTTCAAAGATTTATAGTTTGCTAATTTAGGACACTGTATCTTTCAACCTTTATCCCTTTAATTTCAGTTCCAGTTCTAAAAATGAACCTGTCATTTTTTTTCTTCATAATGTAGTAAATAGTCTGAAATGAAATGTAGGGATATATTATTCTCAGCAGTGTGGGGACTCTGGTGATGGCATTGTAATCATGATCATAAATAATAGTATATGTTTGATTCCCATCATGATCTCAGTCAGATACGTTACTGTGGTGTGTCCTTGGGCAAAGCATTATACTTTACATGCCTTGACATGATAAAATCTTCAAATTTGCTGTAACCACCCACCCCCTTAACAGTGAATAAGACCAACTGTGCAAGTTGTCATATTTAATATGTGGTGTTTTACAGCAGAGTAGCAGAAGAAGGTTACTGGTGTTTAGTGCCATTGCCATAATTGGAATAAAGAGCAAGAACACATCATGGTTGCCAGCCCATGCTGATATGATGGTAGGTTCTAATCTTGCTCCCTTGTGGACTCAAGACCCACCCAATTACCACTGAGCCACTGTGGCACCTACATTTGCCTCCTATGACCTTCAGGAAAGCACATTGAGTCTATTCTACATCTCTGATGCCATTGTAGGTCTGGGCTCAGAACTTGGATCATCAAAAACTGATCTGCTGTCTCACATATTGCTGATGTAGAGCAGGGTTGAAGAGGCTTATTTTGTTTTGATTTCAAGCTGACAAAGAGCCCCTTCTTACATGCAAATGCCTCCTGCATAGGCAGCTCTGGGTCTTTGCCATATGGAGTGATGAACTTTAGATTATACATTTTATTTCTTTAATTGATGAAAATTATATATGTATTTTTAAATAATATAAATATTATAAAAGATCTGAGAGGCTATACAGTATTGGATTGCAATCCAATTTTCTGGCTACATTTGTTGACTAAAAGTAAAATATCCATGTCTGGAATAACGTTTACTACTAGATGGGCCAGGAAGTTGTGCAAATGGTTGCCTTTAGTCTTAGAATCATTGTAGTTATTCAGGCATATGTATTGCGTATTCTTATCAATGCATTTATGATAAATGCCTGGATGGTCACGCTTGTACAAGGTAATAGTCTTATTTAAATTCTGATTAGGTTTTAATGTGTTTCATTTTCTGATTTACTAACTGTTCCTTCTGCTCCTGACCGTTGTGTTAATGTCCATATTTTAACATTGTTTGCCTGTTGGAAATGTGTTTGTAATATGAGGCTCTAAATGCCTTGATCGTATTCCCCACAAAGTACATGTTATTCCTATCACCTTGCTTCAACTAGAATTGGTCAGAAATTTTTTTCCATATAATGTTTTGATAAACACTATGTATGATCTTTTAGATACCAGGTAGTTTATTTCTCTTTCATATCATAAAGATAGGATTTCACTTTGACTGGACTCAAATGTACAAAGTTTACCCCCAGCAAACTTTACTCATTCTTCCAAGGAGGATTTTGCTTTCATAATATGCACAGTCATTGTTTATGTTGAAGCAGTGCTGAAATAATATTTATCAGGAGGGGTAAGTGGGAACTACTTTTGTTAGTCACAGATTTCTCAAAACCTTTTGTTCTGCCTGTGAATGGCAAGTATTACAATTTGTTTATTGCAGTGTTAAGTCAGCATTTTTTAAAATTTGCATAACCGTTTACATTAATTTCCATATTTGTATATTATTATTATTATTATTATTATTATTATTATTATTATTATCATTATTATTATTATTATTATTATTATTATCATTATTATTATTATTATTATTATTATTATCATTATTATTATTATTATTATTATTATTATTATTATTATTATTATTATTATTATTATTATTATTATTATTATTATTATTATTATTATTATTACATTCCACCACATTCTGCTCCTCCCTCTCATCCTCGCTTTCCCTTTCCATGCCCATTTCAAAATTACAATTTCATTAACACCGCTGAAGAGAAAGAAACAGTGATACCACAAAAATATGAATGACTTCAATATATTCCTGTAACTGGTTTTCCTTGTTTGTACTACTACATGGCAAAAAAGTATAAGGTCAGACTGCAAACAGCAAAGATCTTGAATTGCCATAGCATAATGTACCTGCAGATCAGGGTTTATGTCCTTGGTTCTACTGATTACTTCGAACAAACTGCATAGACCCAGATCTGCCAGTGCATTATATGAAAACAGATCTGAGTCTGTGCAGTTTGCAGTTGGACTTGACTTATGAGTATAAATGATACATCCATTTTGCACTACTGAATGTCAATACAATTTACTGCTACTGGTACATTGTCCAAAATTTTTCAGACAAGGCAAAATTATAGTCCAAAATGGATCCTTTTTTTTAAAAATGTGCTGGCTGATTCATGTCTGAATATTTTAGGCGATATAGTAAACAACAGATATCAGGATCTCTAATAGCTTAGTGAAATTTGTGGGAGTCCAGATGAGAAAATTGCAAGGGTATGTTATTAGCCTTGTATCGTTTTAAACAAGTACATGTATACAGACTTAATATCATGAATTGTGTAGGAACAAATTAATACAAGCATATAAAGTTATAGGCATTAAGTGATCATTAAATATTTTAATTTCCTGATTCATGCAATTTATGTGTTCACAACAGTGTCCTTTCTCAAATCTAGGTATCATATTTAAGTGTAAATTAAATGCAAATTAATTATGAAATGCATAGGCGTGGACCTCTTCCTATTATAGGGGTCAAAGCCAAGGAGCAAACACTGTAGATGCAGACAAATTATATGATGGCAGATCTAGGTCTATGATAATTCATGTAATACAATAGAAAATGTGTTAAATATAAGCTTGTTTATATTCACTATTGCCATATGTAGTTGCTTATAAGTCAGGTCCATCCCCAAACTGCACAGTCTCAGATCTGCATAATGCACTGGCATATTTAAGTATGTGCAGTTTGCTAGGAGTAATCAGTAGAACAAACAACAGAGATCCTAATATGCAATTTCCTATGGCAGATTATGATTTATTTTATTTGCAATTTGACTCGACTTATAAGTGTGTTCTGATTGCATGTATATATATGTACACTATTAAATGTATGCAATCTATCATTAATCAAAGTACACAGCTTTAGTTGTACAAAATCATCACCTTAAGGGCCTATTGCTAAGTAATTTGGGGCTTAATACAGAGTTTATTTGCTGTTTAAATAACTTTCTTTTTTCTCATATTTTGGATTTTTAGACCACATATCCCATCCATATTCGGTCAAAAGCATTTATTATTCTCAAGTAGTATCATGCAGTGCTTGCAACTTGACATTTTGAATTAGGATTATATTAAACACGAAATATTTGCAAAATAACTACTTTTCCATAACAAAGCTCTCTTGTATTTATTAAGAGGATATAGGCAAACATTTGTATACAAGGAAGGGAGGGGTTTTCAAGCCTAATGTTTTATACAACCATCATTAGAAACCTCTCTAAACCTATTGACAGGGTGGGTCAACATGTTTAGAAATGTTGTGTACCTTTCATGTTCACTGTCCTTTAGATGGGAACTAAATGTGAAAAGAATAGACCCATTTGGTTACTCAGTAACATGCTCATAACACCTAGTAAAAGATCATGTTCAATGGATGTCATTTAGTTCATTCAGATCTGTCGAATGTAGCCTCTTCTTATTTTAGATCATTGCCCACTGTTGTGACAAAATTGAGGTCTGTGATTAGGATGTGATTAGGATTTTTTAACGTAGCTTTAAAAAAAATTAAGTCATATCGCTACGATGTCTGCAGTGAGGCAGTTTATAGTGACGTCTAGCACTGGGGCATCATGCCGCAGACATGTAGCATGATGTCCCACTTAGTCACATTTTCCTGACACCAGGCCAACCAGTCCTAACACTAACCTCCTAATGCTGTGCGCCAAGTGAGGCAGCTGTTAGTACCATTTTTGTAAGTCTTTGGTATGACTTAGTCGGGGTTTCGAAACCACGACCTCCCGCTTCCGCAGCGGACACTCTAACTACTAGGCCACCGAAGCGGTTGAAATTGATGTCTTCTTAGATTCATCATGTGGAATTTTACATTATTATTGTTTTGATTTAACTGTTTAGTCTGGCCCTCATTATATTTAATGCCCACTAAGTTAGACTGTTCCCCAAAAAGAGTGGTAGTAAGCATGAGCAATAAATGTGGGGTTGCCCAGCACTGGTGGTTCTGTGTTCTAAAATCTTCTGGTTCACTCAGATGAGAGGATGAAATTTTCATTGTATGTTTCTGCTGGAGAAAAATTATAATTATGCAGTAGTGACACTTAAGTATTACGTCATTAAATTTAGTTTTTCACTTCCCATACCCCAAAAATACATCTCAGCTTTCTTTGGTCAGTTGCATGCACCCATTGGGTAACATGGAGGGAATTTTCTTGCACCAAAGGTCAATGGCACAAGGTTGTAAACTAGAATCAATCCTGTTAGTCTCAAAAGTGTCTTTGAGTCTTACATTTTCCACTTTGACTGTAGCATTGTCTTTTATGCATGAAATTCATGTGGAATCAGTTTAATAATACTTTCTTTTGATGGACTTTCGAGTGTTTAAAGATATCAATTAGAAATTTTAATGTGTACTAGTGGAATGCAAACAAAACCAGTTAATTCAGTTTAGATTTATAATAATTGCTTTATGAAAGATTTTAACTTTCTTTTGTAGATCAAGAGCATAATAACATGGCACAGTCTGCTCAGCATGTATAGTTTTCAGGTTATTTACCTTTGCTGTCAACCCCTAGACTAGTGAAATCATCAGGATTCAATTTAATATCAACTTTGTCATATTTATCTCTCTGGGTCAAGAGGAAGGCCATGTCACCACAGTTTTTGGCAAATACTGTTACATTGCATACCATGCTAATGTCATACTTTGTTAGTTTGCCATAGTACTAAAGTACACTGGTGGATGAGTGGGGAGATAGTCAAAACTCAAATAATGTCACTATCTTTTTATATGCCATACTGTGTAAGCATATTCAGGACCTCATTTGAAGTCAGTTTGAAAGGGAAAGAATATTGGACTTGACTGAATTCCATTATTTAGACAATGGGCAATTGAGAAGAAAAAAAACAAACAAGAGAAAACTTACAACTGAGGTATAATACTACCATAATTACAAAATTGTGTGACAAGTACTGTTCACATATGTACTGGGATTGATTAGCGCTGACACTTGAAGACTTAGAATGCAGAAAATATGTAGCAAAGTAAAGTCAGATCTTAATATTTAAAGATACGATTAAGAAATTGGACGGTTAAAAGTTCACAGAGTGATTCATGCAAAGGAGTTTCTACATTTCTGGGGATGCATCAGAACACTGACTTTAAAGATAGAGTTGTGTAATACATGTCCATTTGAGACTCCATTTCTATATTCATTTATTTATTTGCTGGATGGTATATTGACATTTAATTTTACCAGACTTTCTCTTTGACATATAGCAAGAGTCCCTGACTCAAAAGGCATGATAATCAGCTTTGGACTTTAGGATAATGCTATGTGAATAGATCTAGGACTGTATTGGATTCTCATGCATAAAATCCAAAGAAAAGATTTGCGAACTATGCTCATTGGCAGTTTTTTAATTTATTAATCCATTCATTTCTGGCCATCTTTTCTCTGGTTGTCCTGGGTTGTTCCTCAGCCTTTGCTCAAGAGTCAGCATTGGACTATTTTTTTCCTATTGACTGTAGTGTATCTGTTTCTATGACAACTATTTATTGTATTACTTCCACCATCACCATAATTAGTACTGTAACTGCAGTCACAGGATCTTTATTATAATGAACCTTGTTATTATTCCAAACAAAGCACTTACTGATGATTATAGGTCACAAATATATGAAAACTATTTTGTGACAATAAGAATACTATCATGGTGAATAATTTCTCTGAATTCCATTTCATTTCTTTAAATGCTGGATTATTGCAGAATTCATTTTGTACAGTAAAGAGAAATGATGGCATAGCTGTTGGCAATCTTAATGCACTATGTTTAAGACATGACAAATCCCAAAAAAACCCGAAACAATTAATTACAGAGGATGATGAAATAACCAGACCTGAGATGTGTTCCTGATAAAGAAATTCTGCTGGATTGGCAAAGTACAAACAACTTCCTGGATTGTTTGTTGGATTGGCTCAGAGAGTGTTTTGGATTACATCAAAATGACACAGCAGAGATGGGGCAGTTGTTTCTATCCATAAGGCAGTTTATTTATACCAGGAATTACTGGAATCCCTGCATTAATTTGTATTCCATGTAAACTTCGAGCCTTTACAAGGTGAACCTGACACAAGTGTTCTGGTTAAGTGTGAGAAGGTCTGAAGGTTCATCCACAATTTGTTTATTCAGCAGTCTAACATAAACTGAACTCTGTATGTGTGTATCTAATTCTCTCTGGGAGAGAGGTGGTTGGGCCAGTTTTGTTTGTTTTGGATTGTGTTCTTATAGAATGCCATGCAAGACAAGCAAAGTTGAATCCGTAAAGGAAAGAAAAAATACCCTAAAATGTGTACAGCAAGCAGTCTGCCATGAATAGACTTTTATTTATTATCTTATTTTTTTTATTTATTTTCTCTTGGAATGTACTGGTTTGGTATTTTTTCTAAATTTATTTTTTTGTTAAAAAAAAGCAGTACAAGATATACAAAATAAAAATGAATTATTCAAAGGAAGATATAACTAAAATGAAATTGTCTTGAGAATGAGGAAACTTACTGTAAGTATTTGAAAGAAGAAACAAAAGAGAGGTAATCCCCCACAGAAGGATTACAGTCTGATCACATCAGTTTGTCTGTATGGATGCATTCATGTATTTATTAGGTTTCATGGCTCCTCAAGAGAATCCTGACCCAGTAACAAATATTCAAATGGTAACCAATCTATGTCATATGTCTCAAGCTCATGTCTATGCATTTCACCTTTAGAAGTCGGCTCAACCCATTATCAATCAGTTTGCTTTCTAGATCTAGATATTTCAGTTTTAAATATCAATAAACCCAGTATCATCACACCAAAAACATGGTAACCACACATATAGAAATTGATAAAATATTTAGGAAGATAAACACTTCCAAGAAATTTAAACATATTCCTAGAATTTGTTTTAAAAGGTCAAGATGTAATTTTATCATTGAATTTTAAAACAAGGTAGAATTCCTAAAAGAGATTTTAAAAAATATGAGAGGTAAAAGAAAAGTGATGGAAACATTTTGTCATGGAAAGTAATGGAAAATGGGTACAAATTGAAATGTCCCTTTACTTGCTTGTCAATCTGTAGTGTTAAAGTGAGTTGGTGTATTGGAATGTTGTAAGGGGAGGAGGAGGTAATCTTGTCAAAAAAAGCTGATTATATAATTTTTCTTTTTTATCATGTGGATAGTTATTATCATCATATCTTATGTACAGATCCAACTTTCTGGCCTTTTCATCATAAACATTGAACAATTTACCAGTTAATCATACAAAATCAGAAATTTTGTCATGAAGAAGTCAGAGAAAAGTTATGAGCTAAATGAGATTTGTGTGTGAACTTAAAAGAGTTCATGCACTATGATGCAAACTGTTGCCAGGATGTATCCAGGATTTGATGACAAAGGGGACCTTATAGGAAAAGCATGTAGGATTTTAAGAGCCCGAGATACAAAAATGTCTAGGCTCAGTCATGGTTCACACCTGAAACCTGAATGGATGTAGCCAGTGCCCAAACTTGTGTGGATTTTAGTGAGGTCTTATAATGTTTCGTTTCCTTCAAAATCCACTCCTGGCTTGCTAATAATTAATTTCTGAAAAGGTATTTAGATAAATATTTAAATTTTTTATAGTGTTGTTCATACACTAATTGCTAAAATAAAGATTTGAAATATATCCAGTCATGTGTAAACTATTTCTAAAGTTTGTATTTCTTCATATTATCCATGTTTTATCTCGCTTATGTAGCCTTGCCTGCCCCTCCAAGTACACAACCTCATTTATCCATTTCCACTTATAGCTAGTAAAGAGAGCTTATTTATACAGTCTAGCTCAAGCATTATTCATTAAGTAACTTGTTCTTCATGGTACTTATGCACTTTTAATTATATTATGGAAGCTGACTCATTTTTGTACCGAAGAAAACTCATTTGGATGATATGTTATTAACTTTAAGGCAAGTAACATGTTGCAATGTCTGCAATCTTAAAAGATGTGGTTTTCATGTAATCATTATCATGATCACAGGAAATAAACATGCAGTTGTTAAGACTTATGGAAAATAATTAATTTTGTACTTTGTAGCGTCTTTTCGGAAATAGGTTTAAGCAATTTGACTAAAGTGACAATAGATGCAAATGGCGGATAGAGCTTGTAATATTGCTGTAGAACAAATTAAAGCTCTGATAAGTTTGAACTGAACAGATTTTATAATCTGGAAAGAAAGCAAATACATGTATCACTAAAGGGCATGGTATCAGAATATTGGAGAACACAGACAAATTGGAGATGATATGGTATATCAATCAACTTGTTGCACTAGTCTGTTGTAGCCTTTCCTTACTAATGCTACATGTAGAAACCTGGTGCCTTTGTTAGTTTCTTTATTTGATTAGGATTTTTAACATAGTTTTAACAATTTTTCAGTCATATCGCTACGATGCCTGCAGTGAGGCAGTTTATAGTGATGTCTAGCACTGAGGCATCATGCTGCAGACATGTAGCATGATGTCCTACCCAATTATCCTGACACCAGTGGCCGACCAGTCCTAACACTAACCTCTTAATGCTGAGTGCCACGCGAGGCAGCTTGTACAATTTTTGTAAGTCTTTGGTATGACTCAGCTGGGGCTCTAACCCATGACCTCCCGCTTCTGCGGCAGACACTCTAACCACTAGGCCACCGGAATGGTTCCTGGTGTCTTTCATTAGACTAGTAGTAAACTGCAGGAAGGTTTTAGTAATCACCTTTTCTTGTCATTCATCTGTCCATAAAATCACCTATTACAATTTTACAGACATGCCTTGTAAAGGTTTGTCTTTACATATTCAGTTTTCACGGAGCTATTGCCCCTTTTCCAACTCTATTTTAATTAGGTTTATGCCCTTTGAAAATTAACTTTTAATCTTCATATGGAATATTGTTTATAAACAGCATAGCAGCTCAGTTTTCCAACATAAATGGATGATGTTTTGTAGATGAACTTGTTAAAGTTATAGACTTTATGTTATTGTTTAGAATATTTATTTACTCATTTTTCTGACTGCTTTATGCAATGCAACTTTTCTGCGGAATATTGCATTTCATCCAAAGTTATTATTCACTTTAACAAGTTGGATTCATAATTACACAGCACCATCTGATTCAGAGTTGTGACCCTTGAATGCCCATTTTCTTCCAACTTTGGTTTTCTATCAGAAGTTCTTCAGTATAAGGCTTAACTCAGCAAACTATAAAGAGCTGGTTCTTTTGTGTTGTATCCATAACTGCTAGTTCTGTTTGTCAGCACCAAACAGATGCAGAAGTATAGAGGGAAATTTAGGAAAACTTAAAGGTTAATTTATGCAAATTATTCATTCTTTTATGCCAGTGTATAAATAGTGTATACATGCCAAAATTACATAATTTTTTTAACTTTTGCTTTAGATTTATTTCCCCACAGGAAATTGTTAAAAGTAAATTGTGCAGTCACGATAACTCATTTGTCATGTCTGAACATACGGTATTCCAGAATAGTGTATTATAGTGTATAGCACATGATTCCATGGTATACCCAAAAAAATGCACAGTATATACTCAAACGTTGACTTCAGCTGCAGAGAACACAAACCCAAATCTGTTGTCACATATTTAAAAAAGAATGTATTGTCTCTATGGCATGTTATTTGGGGGTCGGGGTGGATGGATGAGTTATACCTGAAAACATGATTACTTTATTCCTCCGAAACTTGTTATAAATAGCATCTATTGTGCCTTTATCTTCATTTTTGTAGTAACATCATCAGGATTTGTTTCTGTTAGCATGTTGTACCAGTTTTTTGGTTGTTTTTTATGTTCTTTTTACTGATATCTGATTGTTGGTGTGATGTTTTAAGGAAAAAAAGGAGAGCACAGATACTGTACCAGTCTCCTGTACCATCAAGGTCAAAATTGAAGTTTGACTTATATCTTAATAATCCAACAAGGATCCCACTACAATGACTATGTAAAACCATTTGGTAAATGGTGTGATAACAAGACTCAAGAAATGTGTCATGATAATGAGGAATTTATGGTCTGGAAATAATAAATTTCTTGGCCTGAATTTGAAGTGATATAGATGATTTGATAGACTTGTATTAAGTGGGGAACATTTTATCAGAAGAGTTACCTTTAATCTCATCCATCTCCAATAGAGGTCTGCCAATATCTTTAGTTGATGACCATGAATTAGACTGGTATCTACTGTATTTGCCCATATATAGTGCACATGTGACTAGTTCTAGATACATATAACCAATGCATAAAGAAATATTTAAATGCATTAAAAATATGAACAATAATTTAATTTGATACATTTAATCTAAAGTTGTCAGTTTGATTGTGAATTTTGGTCTAGACAGAAGCTTGGTGCATTATTGAAATCAAAGTACTTGGATTACTGTGAAAATATGTGAAAGAAAGAACATACAGCTATATAACTAAAGGTACCAATGTTTCCTCTAAGCTGCAAGCATGGGAGGGGAGGGTCACTAATGTGGGCATATGAAAAAATTTGCCACTAGCTTCCCATGGGTTAGTGGTTCTTCCTGGGGGTTTTCCTGGGTTTCTCCTCAACCAGATATACTTGCCTCCATTTATAGTCTACCATGTGTTAATCTCCACACCACCCCAAAAAATAACTATATGGGAGTGAATATCAATATGGATTGTGTGCCTGACTTAAGAGGGTACAGGTTCAGATCCTACATCAGATCAGTCAACATTCAGCCATCTTGGTGTGTTCCCAGGTAAGGCAGTTATCTTGGCACTAAACCTCTTTCTTGTGTGTTACTTGTGCCTATAAGCACCCTACCATATCAAGCTTTCTGTGAATGGGATTTACTTTGGGATGCTTTGGCCACAAGTTCCTCTTGTGTCTTTCAAACAAAACCTTTTGCAAATTATACAGATACCAAAATTAATGGTTTATCTGGCAATTTAAAATGGCAGGTCTGCTATTTACACTGCTGTCCCAGTATGAATGTCTTCTTGAATTTTGTCTTTCCTTTCATTTACATGACCCAACTGCAAACTGCATAGACCCAGATTTGACATCACCTAATGTGCCAGAAGATCTGGGTCTGTGATGATGGTTATAACTGATTCAGCAGGAAAAAAAAAACAACATTGATTCTGACTTGCTGGTGCATTGGTTGGAGATGACTTAGTATAAGCCAATATATATGGTTTGTATGGTACAATGTAGTGTTAAAGTTCTGGTCCAACTGCAAGCAAGATTGATCCTGATTTGTTGTTACATAATGTGCGAACAAGTCAGGGTCTGTGGTGTTTGTTCTGCTATTTTACTTCTTACAAATTGCACAGACCCAGTTATGTCATTTCATAATTTGATGACAGATCCAGGTCTATGCAGCTTGCAGTTTGACCCAACTTGTGAGTATAAATAGTTGTTGTAGGAAATGTGCTATGCCTCAGTTTGAGGCTATTGGTTGTAGCATAAGAAATAACAGGTTCACAGGTATGAAGTTGAAAGACACTGAACAATAAAGTTAGTAGGAACAATAATAATTTTCCATACATGATCAAAGCTAATTTATTCATGGTGAAGTTTGTGGTTAGGCATTGTAGCACATTACACATTACTTTTCAGCTTTGGCAAGCAGTTACTGTATTTATGAATTAAAATCTTATGTCGAAACAAAATAGACAGGTCTTCATATGTGCTGTGAGAAAACAGTCCATATTTACTGTTAGTTCCTTTCGTCATCAAGAAAGGTATAACACTTATTACTTCACAAATATAACTATCGTCCAGAATTTCATGTAACACTGCTATTGTTTTTCTAGTGTGTTTTTTGTAAAATTTAATATTGTCAAGAAGATGAGTTATTACTGTACCACGAAGATGTCACAATCTGCATTTCTGCTAATGTTGAATGGTAAAAGCTTTTTTTTTGGTCAGGTCCAAAAATAAGTCTTGGAGGATGATAGTACAGGTTAGTTGTTGCTATTATGTATATACATTATTTTTAATTATGCTTCACAAATTTGTCAAAAGGTGTTATGTGTTTATTTGCTGAATGGGCAATTGTTTAGTAGTTTTTTTTTTATTTGTTAAAATATAGTGACCAAACACATTTAATTGGTGACACCTTTTCATTGTCCAACAATGAAATAATATGTAAAGTATAATCTTGGAATTAACCTTAGCTGGAAACATCTTTCTGTGCTTGCTGGACAGAGAAACAATCAGTAAAATAGCCATGTTGTCCTTTGAATTTTACCTTGTTAAGGTATTTGCTGGACAGTTTCATGGATAAACAAAATCAATGGTTGATATGTTGGTAGTTGAGAATTCTGATGACTAATGTCCAGTTGCTGACAGTATCAAAACCTTTGATCTAGCAGATAATTTGGGCAAATACATGAGTTTCAGGAACTTAGTGTCAGGGCCGACGCTTCTGCTAAGCGACCTAGACAATCGCCTAGGGTGCTGGGCTAAGGGTTTATTTCATGATGGGAGGGTGGGGGATGGCGTGAATGGAAGGGGGCGCGAGATATCTGATCTCGCCTAGGGTGCCAAAATGCCTTGCACTGGCGCTGCTTAGTGTGTAACATGCTCACAATTGCAATCAACACAGACCATGATATGCCAGTTCATAATGTGCTGCTTAATGAGGTTTTGTGTTGTTTGTTCAACATTAGATTAATAGGTAGCCTATGATCTGTTGACACATAATGACAAATTGGGGTCTGCAATAATCACAAGCAGGTGTATGCTATTCATGGGCCAAAACTCTACATGTGTAAAGATGAAATCTTCCAATTCTGTTGGGATCATATTTGGAAATAGCTGTCAACCAGAACTTACAGTCAGGTTCACATGCAAGATGGGAATGTTATGATGAAAATAGACTCATATTTGTCATCACGTAATGTGCAGGCAGTAGTGGTTGACAGTCTATCAGTACTTGGGTAAATGTTGTATGTATGTATGTATGTATGGATGTATGGATGGATGGATGGATGGATGGTTGCATGGATGGATGGATGCATGCATGCTTGCAATAGTGTTTTACAGCACATCAGCAAAATAATGGCTATATAGTGTACACCCAAATGTGCAAATAAAAATCTATGCCATTTAAACATAAGCCAGTGGTACTAAGTGCATGACAACTAAAACAGGTGGTACAAATCACCTTAGAATATTGACAAATTATTCAGGAGTGTCCTGCACATCATTGTTGAGTTACAAGGGTAATTAGTACATAGATTGTTAAGTAATGAAAAACACTGGGAAACAGGAACACCATTGCTTCCCATTAACAAGTTGGCCTTATTGATAAACAGTTAAGTCAGCAGAGGTTATGAGAATATGAGACCTTGTCTTTAAGAGTAGCTGTTTAATTGACTTTTTGAATGAATTGGAAAATAATTAGTTGTTGACGATTATTCAAGACTGTAGACTTAATTTTTAAAACAATTATTTGTTTTTGAAATTAAGCCAAGAAAAGCAATGTTGCCAGATAAGCTCTTATTTTACTTAGTACAGTTGATTTGAAATTTTAAATAAAATGAGTGATCTAGTTATCAGAATATATATATATATATATATATATATATATATATATATATATATATATATATATATATATATATATATATATATATATATATATATATAACATAGAATACATATGTATATTTAAGAGATGAATGTACATTTTACAGGTGTATATGTATGTTTGCCCATGCTGTTCATACATACAATGTTATGATGTCCATCCATACACCTTTCTGTTAGTTTCATTTATGCACAAAACTGTATTTATCAATCATTATAAATTATTAAATTTTTGTGTGGATTTCTTGCACTTGGAAAATGAATATTGATTTCAGGTTCAAAAGTACTATGGTTAAAGTCACTCTGACTAAATGAAGAAGAAGAATCGTTTTTTTTAAAAAAACAATATCTTGATTTTTCACCATATACAGTTGCCAAATTATGTGAATAGTGTGACTTATGTGGGGTAAAGAACTCTCATCAGTTTGAGGGTCAAGGTCACTGAACCTATGCACAATATGGTTTCAGCATTTAACTTGAGTTATTCACCATCTATAGTTGATAGCTTTGTTATTGGTTTATAATTGATGTAAAGAACACTATTAATTTTGAGTTCAAATGGTTATTCTGAAAGAAGGAAAATGGTTTTGCACTATGATTTGAGTTCTACATAATCTTTGTGGAATGGCATGCACATGATGTAAGAAATACCTCTTTTGAATTTGGAATCAAAAAGTCAAAGGTCAAGGCCAAAGATTAAACAATTAATGGTTTCAGCTCATTAATTATTCTTTACATACCTCAACCAAACATTGAGGATGGCTTGCACTTGGGCTTTAGGGTAGAAAGACCAAATAATTTTGAGGTCAAACAGTCAAGGGCCAAGATCACCCTGATTGAAAGAAGAAAAATTGTTACTTTTTCTGATCGGGTGGTCTAAATGGTTAAAACATCTACTTCAGATCTGGGAGGTCACAGGTTCAAACCCCAGCCAAGTCATACCAAAGACTTTAAAAAATGGTAAAGTACTAACAGCTGCCTTGCCTAGCGTTCAGCCTTAGGAGCTTAGTGTAAGGATTGGTTGACGTGGTGTTAGGATAATGTGACTGGGTGAGACATTATGCTATACATGTCTGTGTCATGATGTCCCAGTGCTAGACATGGGTGGGACATTATGCTATACATGTCTGTGTCATGATGTCCCAGTGCTAGACATCACTATGAATAAAAATCACTGTGTATATATTTACCAAAATTGACATGAAGGATATTGGCACAAAGACCTTTCAAATTTTTACAAATGATGCCAATCTAGCTCATATATGGCCATAATTACTTGTAACAGTAAAACTTGCAATGATGTCTAAAAAAAAAACTACTCAGCAGCATTTGGTCAAATTTAACAAACATTCTGACATGAAGGTGTTCAGATTAATCCTCTGTTGCAAACCATGACAAAAAAACTTAAGACATATCCTTTCAAAAGTAATCCTGAAAAGCATTTAACCAAATTTGATAGAAAACATCCTGGTAGAATGTTTTATCCATTTCATACAGCTGATGCCTAGTCAACATCAAATATGACCACCATTAGAAAGAATAGAAACCCTTTATGATTTCTTCACTGAACAGAATTTGACACAATTTGGCCAAAAATCATCAATTTATGAATTCCTCTTATGTTTTTATGATTGATGTCATTTGCCATTAACATTGGCCACTGTTACTTAAATGAGACAGTGCTTAAATGTCTTCTCAGAAACTAATTTTGCAGACATTTATCTTGACCAGCATCCAAACACTTTTATATAGTCAGAATCCCTTAGCATCCATGACAGCATCGACCCATCTATTATAACCAGCTTAAAGTATCCTAGCAATATACATGTCAGATTTGCATAAACGATGCCATTAACCATATAATTATCATCAAAGCATACTGACTAAGATTTATTGGCCATGTACTCTGGCAATTGACCTTGAGGTAAAGGTCAGCAAGGTAAACATTATTAGACATGCTTTAGCTTCTTGTTTTATTAAGCGTTTTATTGAGTCACAAAAGATTTGCATCAGTTCAACAAGAGTGAGAGATTAAAATGAATAAAAAAGTGGATATAAATAATGGAAGCTTTACAAATGCTTTTAAAATCAAAACTGTCGAACATGTCCTGGATATTTCTATTTTTCTGAGCATAGTTTAAAATCTAGTTTTGTTTTCTTTCAGAAAATTATAAGCACAGAAGAAGGAAAAAGGAAGACACTAATATAGAGGAGTTTATTTCTAGTTCAAGTAGTAGCATATTTAATGACTCTTCTGCAAATTCATCCATTAGTGGTACGCCACGCTCTCATCATGTACATAAACGTTCAGTATCTGCCAAAAATTATGTAGAGGTGATGGTGGCAGCAGATCTTCAAACCTCCCTGTATCATGGAGATAATCTACAGCATTATATTCTTACACTGATGTCAATTGTAAGTATATTTTATTTTTCTTGTGTTGCATAGTTTTAGCTGTACTGGTCATAAGCCAGAAGTGCTTATGGGATGGACTGTTGTCCATCATCCATCTATTAACACAGTTTTGTTATTGCCATTTATGCTAACCTGCTTGGATGATTGCCTTGAATCTTTATACATAGATCCATTCCATGGCTTAGTTGCTCTGAAATGAAAATGGTGCTCCTGTGACAACCAATGTAACAACTGCAGTGACCATCTTGAACATATTGTTATCACTATGCCTCTTGAATGGATGTTCATATCAACATTTGGTTCTCACTGATAGACTTTTCATTGCTTGCTATTCCTTAAAAAAAATGGTACTGAATTGATGCCCACTGTGGTCACAAAAATTGGCATCTCGAAAATATTGTTGCTACTTCTCCTGAACAAAATGTAATATTGACATCTTTGCAAATCCAATATGGCTGCCAGAGAGGTCATCTTGAAATCTTGTTATTGCTAATCCTTCTGATTTCAAGTAATAATTCACTGATGGCAATCTGACATCAATTACCACCATGATGGCATCCATCTTGAAAATCATTGCACTTTCAAAATGGTCATATCAACATGGTGTATCCACCAGAAGACATTTTATGATGCCCTGTTGGTCTTAAATGAAAATAGTGCCAGGTTGATGTCACCACAGCAGTTGATTTCAAAATCTTGTCCCTGAAGAATATCAAAGATGGTTTCAACACTGCACATTTTAAAGGAAGAAATGGTGCAGAATTCCTGGAAATTCTTTTCAGCCAATACAGTGTTACAGTGTTTTCAGGAATGCTTGTTTGTCTTGTCACGTGGAACAAAACTGAAGAAACATAAACCCTGATCTGCCATCACTTATGCACTGGTAGATCAGGCCTAGTGTTATTTGTTCTGCAGTGGCTCCCCTATTTAACAGCCCTTGACCAGCATCCACCCACATTATATGGTCAGATTCCCTTGACATCCATGACAGTCATCAACCCATCTGACATGATCAGCTGCCAGCAAACTCTGTCAGTTTTACCCCTCACTACAAGGCAAGGCATTAAATTACTCCTGTTAGCTTTACACTAAACACCCTATTTGTTGAGCTGTTCCTTATACATGTAACACAAATCATATCAGTGAAACTTCTTCATTGCATCATTTATTTATGAACCATATTTTCTGTGCTCAACAGCGTATGTATAATTTTGACTGATGTTCATCCTTGTGCCTATATAGTTCATTTTATTCAGTTATTAATCTGGACATATTTTGCAAAACTTAACAATATCTTGTGATTATGGTAAAGGCTATTTAATTGATGATAAAATTTGATCACTCTTTTGGTAACAGCATGGGTCAATAAGAGGAAATTGCAGTTTGTCATTATCTTAAAATTGTACCAGAACTCTATTCCCTGTGAAATCAGTGGTTACCAGTCAGGTGGAAGTGGTCTGCCTTTTCACAACCAGTGTTATTCACATATCTTTATCCTCACATTCCTATTAAATAGGAATTTTATGCAACCTTGCTTGGCCTCTAGAACTGTTGGATGGGTAGTCTGTAGACCTTACTGATAATTTCTGATCTTACCCAACAGAGCATCCTCTTTGCTGTTCCTGCATTGTGTCTAGGCATGCCAAACTGAGTCTTATCATCAATTATATACCATTGTAGAAACTGATAGAAGATCATGGTCCTGACTCCATAAGCTCTCTTAGCATGACACTTGTAATAATTCAGTCACAATGTTAAGAATATATATATATATATATATATATATATATATATATATATATATATATATATATATATATATATATATATATATATATATATATATATATAGAGAGAGAGAGAGAGAGAGAGAGAGAGAGAGAGAGAGAGAGAGAGAGAGAGAGAGAGAAAGAGAGAGATTTACAACTGCTCACCTGTAACATATGTTTTATGTGTATATATGTATATTATATATGTTTGTGTGCATCAGAGACTTTAATAACCTTGTATTATACAGACATGTCTGGTAAATCAAAGGTTTTATCCATCACTTACTGTGAGGAACCAGAAATCAGTTATAGGAGTTCTCAGATATTTTATTTTCTTGTCTATGATTTGTTTTTCCATTAGACTGCAAGATAAACACCTTAACAAAGTAAAATTTAAAGTTCAGAGCTGCAGTGGCTCAGTGGTTAGATTGCTCGATTCATGACTGGAAGAGTTTGGGTCCAAAACTCTACCATTGGATCAACCTGGGTAGGCTACCAAGGTGTGTTCATAGGCAAGGCACTTGACACTTCATAACCTACTTGTGTTGCTGTGTCATACATGTCTAAACCAAAATTCAGAAGTTAACTAGGTCTAGTACACAGATTGTTTATTTGCTTAAAAATTAATAAGGATGTTGCTGACTAAGTGTAAGTCAATGGTGACTATGTCATATTTACAATTACTTTGTTGGAAAATCAATAGAGGTGTTTGAAACTAAGCTTTTTGGTGAGTATAGTTCGGATTTGTTCTAAACACAAGAAAAAGAGATGTAAAAGACTTATGCTTGGCCATGTAAAAATTGAACCCTATAATTGAACAATTGCTCCAGGGTCAATACTATTAATTGATTAGTCACTGTGTTTTTTTAATGTCAAGGTGTGATGGCACATGATATCTTTAGATAAAAATATGCAAAGTCTAGGTCCAAATGAAGAAAACAAGAACTAACTTGTGTTGTTATCCTTCATGACTTGTTGGAGATGTGATGAAATAAACCTTCACCATTTGATTTGACTGGAAATGCACATTAATTAGGTGTTATATATTTTCGAGGTAGCAAGTTAGCTTGTGCTCAATTAATTTCTGAAAACAGGGTGGAACAAATTATGTTTTTGATTTAACTGTTTAGTAGTTTTCTGAAAGAAAACAACTATTTTAGAAAAAATAAATAATTAGTTTTTGAGAGAAAACCTGTTTATCATAAAAGGAAATTACAAACACATAAACAGCAGCAAATCTGGAACAGAAAATGATGCATGTCAATGTTTCTCTTTTGTCACAACTTTTTATATCTTCTTGTAATGTCTTATGTTAAATTTCATGACGATATTGCTCAGCAAACATTTTTTGTCTTTGACATAGCCAGTGGTTGACAGACTGCAAAATACTCCTGTTTGGACATCTGTAGCTTTGAACATACATCTTATTCATTTTTTAATGTCGAACAATACAATTTAATATCCCATATCTGATAAAAGAAGCACAGGATGGAAAATCTATAAATAACAGGTGTCAAGACTACCTAAAGGGGACCTGAGTGGCTGAGTTATCTAAAGCGCTCACCATTACAGATCACTGCCATCTCACCTCTGTCTGCATGGGTTTGAGTCTTGTATTTGGCCAATGTGGGCATGTGAGAAAGCTTGCCAGTAGCATATCGTAGGTCGATGGTTCTTTCTGGGGTTTTCCTGGGTTCTTCCTCCACAATTAGTACTAGCCGCCATGTATAGCCTATCTTGTGGTGAAAAATGGCATTAAACCCTACAACAACAACAACAACAAAAACATCAGATTACCTAAAGCATCATTCATTTTTACTCTCTAATCCTGACTTCCACTTTCACCTGTAAAGCAGATTAAGGCATACACTGCTTTGCCTGAGTGATTCCATCTATGCATACTTTCACTCATCAAACACAATTTCCACTCTAATTTGTAGGCATTGATGTAACAATAAATACCATGTCCTCTTTTAAAAAAATAAAAGTAATAATCCTTAAAAAAAATAGGAAAGAAAGATCAAATAAAACACCTGTCCAAGTTTTGTTATGTGGTTATTCAGTACACTGTAGTAAAAATAGCCAACCAAATAAGTCCGGTAGTGCAAATCCCCACTGACTAAGTATTTAACAATTAATAACATAGGAAAGACACAGTACCATTCTGTTTGCCAGATGCATCATGGATAAGATTAAACATGAAGAATAAGAAGTAGAGTTGATTGGGTTGAACATTTAATCCTATGCAGTAAAAAAAGTTTCAACAGTAAATGGTTGAACAGCTATCATGGATGAGATACTGAATTTGCTGATTTGCAAGTTGTGAAGGATAATTTTGTCAGTCTAGGCATTTGCAATTCATGAAAGTCAGTCCTTGTTGGCCATGTTGAATGTTATAATATTTACATTCCTCAAAAGCTGAAATTGTAGCCAAAAGCAATACTCTTGTTACTATGTTTGAAAAATGGTCAGACAAGGCAGATGAAGCATATGTCAACAATATCTTGAAATGCCTATCATAACTGCCTTTTCAATGTCAAATGATTGTTTAAAATCACTTAAAGCATCAAGCCCTGAAAGCTCAGCAATGTAGAGAAAGAAATGCCTGTCTCCCAGATCTGGCACATAAGTTTCATATTTGATGCAGAAAAACTGATACATTTTAAGAAAAAAGACCAAAAATACATATACCTGTATTAAATTTACATAAATAAGTATTTATGCTATTAGATCTTCCATCTGTTTCATAACCTTTCATCATTTTTTTTACACAAGAAACATCAACTGTGGATGCAGCAAATTCAACTTTCAGCTTTTCCTGTTAGAATATGATACTACTGTACAAACTTGTTTATGGACTTATTTGAGTTTAGTTTATTGTGAATTGGGGCCATAGGTGACTGAATGGTGTAAGGCACTCCTAGCTCTTTACAGAAAGTGTCCTTCTTGGCCAATGTGGAGATTTGAGAGAGCTTGCCAGTAATTTCATGTGTTGGTGGCTTTTGGATTTTTGGATTTCCCCATGTATTTCCTCAACCATGTGCTAACAAAAAAGTACCTGTCACCAATCAGAGAGCAAAACATAAAATTGGCAGGACTTATCTTACACCCATCCCATATACCTCCTCCTTCCCACCCCACCCCACCCCATGATCACACATATTTGCATATTTTGTTCTCAAGATATCATGTGCCATCACACCTTGACATTAAAAAAAACCACAGTGATTAATCAATTAATAGCATTGACCCTGGAGCAATTGTTCAGTTGCTCATAAATAATGGAATTTAAGTATAATGTTGTGGATATCATCAAGTACAAGTTATAGTATACAGTCCAGCTAAACCCTATCAAAGTAATTTAATATCAGCATTTTGGCTGAGCAATTGTTCTTGGTCAAAGTGCTTAACCCTTTGAACCCTAATCTCTCCCATATTTCGGCACAATAACCCGAGCCTCCCCGGCAATTTTTGACAGTTTTATAAAAAGTAAAATTTTTCAAAATAAAAATAATATTATGCCTTAAAATGATAATCCACTATGATATAACAGCAAATATTAAATTGTCTCTTTTCAAACATGCTTATAAAATGCTTTTTATTACTATGACTATGTAACAAACTGTCTCGAAATTTCTTCATATTTCATATTTTTCATATTTTTTTTATATTTCACTGACCATTTAGCAAATAACATAACACAGGCCGATATAGCGGCCTTTTGGGTTATGACGGTAGATAGCTAGGCCGGTATACCGGCCTTTCGGGTATTTACACCGTTATAACCGGCCGGTAAACCGGCCTGTCGGGTTCAAAGGGTTAAAGAATATGAGACCCATGTGTCAGTCTTGGCTATAGATATACATGGCTGCCATTCTATGATCCCCACATTGCTTTTCACTAGCAATCTATAGTCTGAAAATTGCCAGCATCAGCAACACAAACTATTATGGAGGAACTAGTCATGGTAACTGATATAAATATATATTATAAAAGTTTCTGCTTGGCCCAGTGCCCTCCTGATCAAGTTCACCTTTGCATCACTCCATTTTTTTGTATTTGTATTTTTGTTGTTTTTATGGTGGATATTTAATCTGGTATCATAGATTGGGTGCAAGCTTGGCAGCTTAGCTGTCAGCATCAATTCAAAGGGCAATTGTTCACTTCATTAATCTGCTTCCTATTTGTAGTAGCATCTCAGAAAACCCCCAACAGGTTTGTAATTGTTAAATGTCTTATCTTACTTCTATGTGCATACACTGCTATGATTTAAAATGGTGGTCAACAGAAGAAAATGCCCAATTAACACAGCTATTCCAAAGTAATCCATAAACAAGGGGTGAATGGACAGGTTCTTGGAATGAATTCAAACATTTACCTGTTTTGATATCCTACAGTTAAAGCTTTTCCAGTGTTAGGAGTCTAGACCAGGTTTGTACATAACCAGTATTGTATTAGGATTTTGTATTCTTACAGATTTCAATTTAATTTAAAGGCAGAATGGCAAATATACTTTAATCACCAAATGCCTATTTTAACACATCAAAGAAGAATACATGTACTTGCATTCTATTAGATTAGGTAAACTCCAAGTCATGCAGAGTTTAGGATTTAATTGAAAGTCTGGGTTGAATAAGAAAATTTATAATTTAGATTAGGAAGGTTTGCTTCACATGTCATTTATCTATCTCCATAGACATAGCACTGCCTCAGCTTGAAAATGGATTTTCAAGATGAACTATCCCTATAGACTGGTATATTCATGTATTAATAAAAACTATACTTCATTTTGAAATGTCCTCTATTGTTAAAACATTCAGAGAACATGACTTTAAGCTTGAGCTCTTTAAATGTGACTTTCTATAACTTTATTAAAATAAAGAATCATGTTTGTATTGGTAATCATTCTTTTAAGATGATTAATTTTAATAATAACAATATAGTTTAAGCTAATTTTGTTGTTTGGAGCATGTTCAAAGGATATTTGAGAAATCTGGAGCCAGGCTCTGCTTGTATTAAAAACATTTCAACTTTTATTATGTTCTCACTTAATTGTTACAAATATTTATAATGTACAGCCATTATATTGAATTCCTTGTTTAATGCATTTATTATTGCTATAGCATACAAAATATTGATCATATAATGATTTAAAAATTTTGTTTGCAAAGAATCAAGTTATATAGGTATTGTTCATCTAATTGATTACAAGATGTTTCTTCATCTAAACTTATTAACCCATGGAGATTCTTGTCATTTTTGCCTGAAATTGGTTAGGAAATGCAGTTTGTGGGTTACTTCTGAATACATCCAAATACATCTGCTTCTGAGATGCCAAATTCTTTTAAAGACATTTTTAATTGTTTACTTTACTCATGTGTGTAGAAGTGTAAAAATTGGACTTATTTTGCCTATTATCCTCCCATCACATGTCCTGGTCACCTCTTACTCCAAATATCAATCTTGTCCAACTGTTTGCAAAGATTTTCTTGTCTGAGTGCAGTTTGGACAGGTCTTCTTTTGATCTCAGGCCAAAAAGTTTAAAATCTGGAAACAAACTCAGGTTCTGACAACTGACAGCTTTTAGTCTAAGAAAATTAAGTCTCAAAATAATGTTTTTCCTGCTGTATTTTGTAATGCAAGTCTACATCTGTTTAAGTTTCTGCAGTGCCATCCACTTTTATGTATCATAAATGCTGTTGATGGTAAAGAGCTTGGAAGTAGGGTACAACCTCATGACATGTAAAAGTGGCATGCAGGACAAATGTGTTAATTATTATATGGAAAAACTTGAATTTCTGCATCAGTTTACCATATATTAATTCGAAAGAGAAAGGTATGGTAGCCTGTACAAATGGTCACTGCTGTATATACCAGGATTTGTGTAGACTTGCTTGGCACACAAAGTTAACCTTGATGGATACTGTGCAGATTTTCCTGTATAGTTTGAGACCATGTGTTAGTTTAATGCCTTGATGTAAATGGGAGCTAATATATCAATAGAAGAAGAATCCAGGAAAACCCAGAGAAGAACCACCTACCCAAGGTAAGTTGCTGGCAAGCTTTCTCACTATGAACAGTGGCCAGGGCATAAACTCAGACCAACACAAATTGTGGTGAGATGTCGGTAATCTGTAAGGCAAGTGGCTTAGACCACCCAGCCATTTGGGGTCCTTCTTATAAATATGATTTCATAAACTTTTTACTCAATGCCCTCTGTTGCAAATGTGTTGAAAAAGTGAAGTAAACTAAACATACTGATATTCAGGGAATTGATTTTGGCAAAGTATCATATTTCAAATTAAAGATTTGAGATAAGTAGATAAAAGAAAATGTGTATAAAACGGACATTTAAAAAACATGATGGATTTATCTTTGACTTTTTTAAAACTTATGAATGGCCAAATTATTCTTTAGTGTTATCTTGAGATTATTACACTTAAATTGGTTTTGAAACATGAAAGAAATCCAGTGAGATTTGTTTTCTAAAATTTACCTCTGTGGAGCTGTATAAGAAGAATACATGCATACTGAATTTCAACGTTACCTATAATCTAATTATTTAGTCATATACATTGTTCATTATTACTTTTATTGAATAGACAGGAGTATTCTAGAGTTACACACACTTCCTGAAAAGATTATTTGGAAAGATTAGTCTGCCTTTATTAGCATTTCACATGCTCTTGATCATAAATAAGACTTCTTTATCGTCTGTCATTGTTGATATTAAAATGCATTGTCTGCTCTTAAATAGTGAATCTAGAATGTTTCAATAAGTCATTAAATTTATATTTACAGTACATTCCATAATTGCCAAGGCAAGTTTCACAGTACACTTTCTGTATGTCAAGGCAAGTTTCACAGTGTACTTTCTGTATGCCAAGGCATGTTTCACAGTACACTTTCTGTATGCCAAGGCAAGTTTCAGAGTACACTTTCTGTATGCCAAGGCAAGTTTCAGAGTACACTTTCTGTATGCCAAGACAAGTTTCATAGTACACTTTCTGTATACCATGGCAAGTTTCACAGTACACTTTCCATATTGCAAGGCAAGTTTCACAGTACACTTTCTATATGCCAAGGCAAGTTCCACAGTACACATTCTATATGCCAAGGCAAGTTTCACAGTACACTTTCCATATTGCAAGGCAAGTTTCACAGTACACTTTCTATATGTCAAGGCAAGTTTCACAGTACACTTTCTATATGCCAAGACAAGTTCCACAGTACACTTTCTATATGCCAAGGCAAGTTTCACAGTACACTTTCTATATATATATATATATATATATATATATATATATATATATATATATATATATATATATATATATATATATATATATATGCCAAGGCAAGTTTCACAGTACACTTTCTATATGCCAAGGCAAGTTTCTCAGTTTTTTTCTACATGTTAAGTTAAATTTTACAGCACAGTACTTATGTGTCAAGGCAAGTTTCACAGTAGTTCCTGCATGTAAAAGGCAGGTTTCACTATACTTTTTGTATGTTAAGGCAAGTTTCAGAGTACATGTACTTTCTGATTTTAAAAAAAAAGCAATTTCGTTTTTTAAGAGCTTACAGATATATAATTAACTACAAAATTGTAGAATGTCAAAACACATTTGAGGCCACATCTGGTAGTTTGGTTTAGTTTAGTTTTCATATGAACTGGTGGCATGCATATTACATACAAAATTAGCAAGAGATTTGGTATTTGCACCCTCTACAAATAGGTTTTACAGATGAAAGCAACATTTTATGAGACTCTGCTAGTGCAATAACATTAACTTGAAACTGATACATTCATTTTTTTTATTGAACTTTGGCTGACTCAATGTTTTTCTGTGCAGAAATAGGACCCCTCCTTTAAATTTGTTTGCCAACTTGTTGAATGATGTGAACATAAATAAAAATTATTTACTTCGTTGACTTGGGCAGTAATATGCAGATTAACTGTGTTTTTCTTTTGTTCTGTTCTAATGCATATCAATGCTTTTAATTTTGGAAAAATAGATATACAAACAGTATAAATGATGTATCAAAGTTTTGGAGTGATATTTACTAAATTATTAACAGATATGTATACACTAATTGTGTATGTATAGATGCATGTATGCATGCCTGCCTGGCTGGCTGTAGAGGGTTTAAAAGTACATCAGAACAATCCAGGTTATAGAGTGTAGAATAATGTTAGGTATACAGAAAAGTCATACAAAACAACAAAGCCAAGTATTGGTAAAATCCTGAATATACAAAGTCAGTTTGTAAAAAATATAATTTTACTCATTTAAAAAGTTCAAGAGTTTCTTGTCTGGAACATTAGCATATGACAAATTCCAGGATTATAAGGTTGGCTTCATTAGTTACTGATGACATGCATGAGTGAACAGCAGACATATTCTACATCCTTGAGCCTACATTAAATAATTGTTTGTGTTCATTGTTTTAGGCAAAATTGAGTTCTGAGCATGTGGTTTCTTGATTTGTGACATGAATTACATTTTATTGTTTGCAACATTTTTTATAGTATACCTATATATGATGCTGCTTTGTGTTGTAGTTATCGGTTATGCACATCATAGTTCCTCTTTCAATAATAATACATTTTATGTAAATATAAATTCTCTGATTTAAATTAGGTTTTTAAATTTAAATAGAATTGTTGAACATATACATAGATGTACATATGTGCTAACAAATTCTTTTATTATACAGCTGCTTATTACACTCTTTTATTATTAGATCCCCAACTAGTACAGTCACGTGTGTGTGTGTGTGTGTGTGTGTGAGAGAGAGAGAGAGAGAGAGAGAGAGAGAGAGAGAGCAATTATACAATTTGTATTGTTCTAGTTTATATAATGATGATATGACAGAAGAATATAACTTTGCATCAGGTTATGATCATGAAATTGTTCCTATTATTCAGATATGGGAAATCAAAACAATAAAATCTAGATTAGAAGATTCAGGTTTCTTTTGGAAAAGGACTCGTTGGACATCAAACTGACATTGAGACTTAAGTTTTTGCAAGGTTTAAAATTTACAACCCATTGGTGTCAATCCCAAGTTTTGACCTGTCAAGTCTGTAGGTCAGTAGATACAGTTTTCACCAACTCTGACAAATTTTTGAATTATTCTAGATAAATGGATTTATCAGAATGGCAACTCTGTGCCAAGTACAAGTGTACAGATAAACTACTGTATGTATTCCCTTATAAGATAGAACTAAAGGCCAGATAGTCTAGAACAGATCAGCTGTTAGTGTAATATATAATCATAAATCAGAATGAATGCCAGATTCAGAAACTAATGACTTGATATGGGCCTGGTCTTTTTAATCTAGAAGCTTGTACATCACAAAAGAACAACTGGAATATTTTGATGTTGGCTCCCTCTGGTACGTATGTCAGTATTTCAGTACATAATGCATATGGATAGATGGGCTAACATAGAGGCTTAACATGATAAAGAGGCTTTTATTTTAATGTAAATTCCATTACAGTTAAATATATAGAGAGATAGTATGGCCTATTTGCATAACCATGGGTCCTGAATGATGTAATGGCTGGGATTTTGTAGATATTGGGATAGAAATTAAAGCCAGATTAGAAACATGGTCACTTATTTAGTGATACAATATTGATAGGGTGGAGAGATTCGTTGCCATGGACACGCTCTTGTCTGGTAGATATTTGCTGATGGGTAAAAGTTGCAGCTAGGAAATTATCTTATTACAAGCTGTGATAAAAGTTTGCAATTCAAATCTGAATTGAAAGCAAACATTCTGCTTTGACATCTGAGGCAATGTATGTACCCACCTTTGAAACTTCCCAGTGTTTGTACCTGATTTGACATGAAATTATTACATTGGATAATATGATATCACATGAAATTATTAATGAGATATTTTCATGATATCACATGAAATTACTATTAGGATATTTTCATGATATTACCTGAAATTAGTACATAGGATATAATCAAGATATTTTGTCAAACTATTACGAGGGATATTATCATATTGTTAGATGAAATTATTACATAGAATATCATATTACATGAAATTATTACACTGGATATTATTGTGATATTTGAAACTATTACATAGGAAATTATCATAGTATTACATGTACCGGTACATTGAATTATTACATAGGATATTACATGGCATTATATGTTTTATTACATAGAATATTATCATAGTTTTAGATGAAATTATTACATAAGATATTATCATGATAGTACTTACATTAGGCAAGAACAGTCTTTGCACTGTTAGAATTGGGTTTGTGCAGATATGACAAGGACTAATGTACAGAATGAGAACTATAATCTTTTTACTGTAAATTTGTTTGTAGATCAAGGACCAGCCTTACCATAATTAAATTTTTTCCTGGTAATCCAGTTTCTGTTTATCAGAGTATTGTATTTACACTGTTATGATTAGAATGATTTATAATAGATTCAGTGATGATTTCCATATTACAGTTTTGTCCTCCTCTGTCTTCCCTAGAATTTTGAATTTTTCATCACTTCTTATCTTGAATTCCTGGAAATTCATTTTGTACAGTAGAGTGACAGACCCTTCAGGCAACTCTTGCTTTATGAATTGGAGTCAGTATTTTAATGGTGAAAATTGCAGCTGGCATGACTAATGTTTAATGAGTTTTAAATTTCAAGAAAGCAATCTTTCCTGTTTTCATATCTCGCTTTATAATTTTGATAATAATAAGAAAAAAAGAACTTTTCTGCAGAAAACCAATAAAATTGGAGTGATTTAAAGACAGCAGATATTTTAGTTTGAAATGTTTATTTTCTGCAGTTCCAGGTTTTATTTCTTGTGATGATAACAGTTGATCAGAATAGAATTGCAGGCTGTCTGCAACAAAACTGCACTTCAAGTTGATATATTGCACAAAAAATGTGTTATTTTAATGGTTTTATATTAGAGAGAGTGAGAATATTACCTTTAAACAGCAAAATAGAAATCAACAGAGCTTTTATATACTTGTGAATTTCTCAGATAAATTTGCCATTGAATGCTGCCAAATTGTAATAATTATCAATTTATAATTTGTTTTTTACTGTGTCCATGTACTTCATGGTAGACAAATAGTGGCATGCATATTTCCATTAACTACATACAAGTTATGCAATCTAACGCTTATGCAGCTATGTATGGTAAATCATTTGGCTCCAATTCACTAGAAAAACAGGCAATTTAAATTGTTGGCACATTGACCTTGTTTGGTCTATAAGTGGGCCAAGACTAAATAGTCTTTTATTTAATGCATTAAAAAGTCTGATGGGATGGCATGATAGTAATTTATACCCTGAAGTCTTTATGCACTAACCTGAGTCTTGTAAAGTTTATACTTGTATAGTATCTGTAATATGTGTGATCTGACATTGTATAATGTCTGTTCCTGAATGTATTGCATGCCCAACTTTGAACAACATAGACCCAAATCTGCCATCACTGGTATGTGTTGTTCATATTTGAAATCAATGGCAGAACAAAGAACATTGACCTGGAATCTATAGGTGTATCATGTGATTGCAGATCTCTGTCTATGGTGTTTGATGTTGAGTGCATTTAATACATTGGTTGATACAGTAAACTGTTGCTTTATATACCGAATAGTAGTAATATAATTTGAAACTGTTTTATTCAATATAATCTCGAAGTATCCAGTGCTAGAATTCTTTTGCACTAAATATGCCAGTTGCTTTCAGACTGACACATGATTTATATTGCTGTCTGAGAAGGATGTATGCTATTTCCTGTTCTGGATAAAATCCATGAAATGATTTCATTTTATTGTATTTTTTTCATATTTCAATATTTGTGGATATAAAATCTGAATACTATTATTTTTTGTTGTCACTGGTTGCAATAGGTGCATCTTGATTTGGTAATGTCTTACTGTATGTCTATATGTCTGGCCTGAGTAGCGTGTGAGCTAGATTGAGAACAATATGGAGGAAACATTTGTTAGCACTCTTTAGCAAAAAACTTGACTGGACAAATGTAATTTTAGTAGGCTTATGTATATTAATTAACATGTTAATGACCTGATAGATTTTCTAGTCATTAAAACAAGATTTCACTTTGCATACAATTGTGAAATTGCTGGCCTTTTGCTTTTATTAAATAAAACACTGTATGAATGAGCAAAAACCAGAGGTAGTCATTTAAATTCAGTATGCATGGTTGTACGCACATGCAAATGTCTCAGATTATCATGTCATTATAGCAGTTGTTTACAATAAAAGCAGCAAATGGAGGCATGATATTAGTGGAAGATGCTTTAAGCATTTGCACTATTTATTACCCATGGCTGATGTGAATGTATGTACAGTGAGATCCTAATATTTTACCTGATATGTTGTATATTACCCATGGCTGATGTGAATGTATGTACAGTGAGATCCTAATATTTACCTATGTTGTATATTACCCATGGCTGATGTGCATGTATGTACAGTGAGATCCTAATATTTTACCTGATATGTTGTATATTACCCATGGCTGATGTGCATGTATGTACAGTGAGATCCTAATGTTTTACCTGATATGTTGTATATTACCCATGGCTGATGTGAATGTATGTACAGTGAGATCCTAATATTTTACCTGATATGTTGTATATTACCCATGGCTGATGTGCATGTATGTACAGTGAGATCCTAATGTTTTACCTGATATGTTGTATATTACCCATGGCTGATGTGCATGTATGTACAGTGAGATCCTAATGTTTTACCTGATATGTTGTATATTACCCATGGCTGATGTGCATGTATGTACAGTGAGATCCTAATATTTTACCTGATATGTTGTATATTACCCATGGCTGATGTGCATGTATGTACAGTGAGATCCTAATATTTTACCTGATATGTTGTATATTACCCATGGCTGATGTGCATGTATGTACAGTGAGATCCTAATATTTTACCTGATATGTTGTATATTACCCATGGCTGATGTGCATGTATGTAAAGTGAGATCCTAATGTTTTACCTGATATGTTGTGTGTTGCAACCTTAATATAAGAAAGAATTTTCATTGTTACAGTCTTTGTCTTTGTTGAGTCATTTTCATTGCCAGCAACAATTTTCAGAGAGGTAAACAAATCAATGAAATGTTACTTTTCAAAAGTTTGCTTTATTAACTAGAAATTAGTTTTTACAGAACACATTTTTAAATTTTAGTTGTATGGGTCTTTCAGTTACAACCATCATTTCGCTTGTCTGTGAATAGCATAACTTTGTTGTAGTCACTTTGATGCTGATTGATTTATTCATTTTTCTTTTTTTCTTTAAATTAGTTACAGTATTTATTTTACATATGTCTTCTGGTCATCCAGTTCACTCACCTTTAAATTTTGATCCACCCAGATTACATAGATGAATATGTATAATAGGTTGGTTTCAGAACATTTTCTTGATACAATCTGTAAAATTTCATGGTGTATTTGCTTTAATTATTGTATATTTTGTACATTGACAAAAAAATTTGATAGAAAAGATTAGATAAAATATACAGATTTGGGCTAGAAAGCTTTACTGTGAGTCTTCAGAAATGTAATTATTGTTCCAATCAAGGCTAAATTAGAACATGCATGACTAGATTTAAATCTGGGGCAATTATATCAAAGTCAGTTATGTTCTTAAAAGTATCCTAAAGAAACCAGAATGATGTTTGTTTTCATAGTAATGTAACTATGTTGTGATCATAGGTCAAGGTTATCAGTCTGTAAAAATTCATGGCACAGGCCATAGATTCAAGCTATTGTATACTTGACTTTTGTGATGGCTAGTCTTGACCTGTGATGTTATTTAATTTTGTTAGTGTTCAGTGATTTCAGGTTGTTTTGTTGTTTATGGTGTTGATTGCCAAGTTCTAAGAATTTGAATCAGGTGCTCTTGTCTGCAAATTAGGTCATATGGTATTTTTCTAAGGTGAGGAAAGCAGCTAATTACAGAAAACCATCGAGTACAGGATGTTCACAACTTATTATCAACTGAATATGCTGGCAGTAGGAATCAAGGCGCTAAGCATGTGTATCACTTTTCTGTTGAAATCTCTTATTCCAGACTAAAGAAAGCAACGTATTTACAGTTCACAAGTATTTATGTTGCTCATAGAGATTGGTTTTTCTGTTATTACATTTTATATTTTTAAAACTATTTTGATGTACACAGTATTAACTGTCACAGCCACATGTGGATCAAACTTCATTCACAATGAGTTCAGTTGGATTTCAACAGGTACACGCATACATGTGACAATAAAAGGGAGGTCAGCTTACAACAGATCAGGAGATTTAGAACATTTATTCCAAAGTTTTAAGTTCAGATCAGGAAGATTTTCCTCGGCTTGATTATTAGCATTCAAAAAGGCAAAAATGAGAACTATTAAATTTCCACTTTAATATTAAATTATTGCATGATATTACATGATCTTATCCCATCAGTTCTTCCACAGTAACTTGAAACCCTTCATACTGTCCTTAATTTGTAGCACCAGAATTTATAACCATTTTCAGTAGGTAATTGCTTATATTTTGCAGTTCACAGCAATGTTAATTTCAACACTTACGCGATGAGGTATTGTTACTGGATCCAGGTTTACTCAAAATTCAGCTTGCATTTTGCTCAGAATAGAAAATGCCCCTTCCTTGGTTGCATTGGAATGTGGAATTGTTTGTACAAGTCCACCAAGAAGTTTAATTTGTTTCCTACCTGTGGGTAAATGCCTGTTGTTGATTGCCTGCCAGAACTACTTAAAATTGGTTTTGCCTGTATCGCCTTTTGGAAAGTTCTTAAAATCAACATTACAGGAATGACAGAAAGCGTATTCATACTCCTTTGAATTTGATGCCAACCATTCAGATTAGTGTTTCTATCCATTATTGAATTTCTTATATTTTAATTCATTGGATTTGGGTGTTTTTGCTTTGAGAGATAACACCTGCTTAGACATCTTAACAAACTTTAAGTGTTGAAGCTAAATGGACCTGTTTTATGCCAATTCAGCTTTGTTTTTCCTAGTGACTAATCCAACCATAATTCATTAGGTCTATTAATCCTTTCCAAATCACACATAATCCATTTCAGCAAATCTCAAAGTGACCCTGCCAAAAGATTGCAAGTAATATTAATTGTTTTATGCAGCTTGAGCTCATTAGTATTCTAACCAAAAATGTATTACCATCTTTGACTCATTTTGAATTACTACTAGTCACATGTAGTATAATACAGAGATTAGGTTTTAAATATTGTCTGTTGCAATTAATGTGTTATACATGTACTTGCCACTTCAGTCACATCTCACAGTGAGTCTTTATTGTAAATATTCTCCAGTTAAAGCAAGGTGTAAAACTTTTTTTTATAAAACAATTCTATTTCAGAATTGTTTTAAATAATAATATTTGCAATATGTGAAATTTCAGAGTGATGGGAGACACTATTTAACTCAATTAAAAAAGCTCATGGTTGGAAGGTTCACATCTTTGAGGTCTTCGTGTCTTTATTGATAGCTAATTTGCAGTTTTGTAGCAGTTTAAGTATGCTTTTCGACCAGAAGCGAAAACTCTGGAATTACTGTATTTGTCAGACATATCAAGCAGATCAAAATATTTTATCAACACATTCACAACCTGACATAAGTCATAGGATATTTCAATATATCAAGTTGTCCCTGATTTGTTTATTCATTATTCTGACAAATAAACACCAGCTATGAGGTGAAATACAAAGGTCACTAGTTCTTGTTTACAGATTATTTCTTTGTTGGATAATCAAGAAGGTGTTTCTTTGTTGAACGTTCAACAAAAGGGTCAACAGCTAAGCTTAATTCTGAGGTGACAAGGTCAACATTTTTTCAACAGTAGCTCTTTTGATGCATGTTTGGTCAGTTTTGTTTGTTTGATTTGGATTTTTAATGTTGCTTTAACAAAAATTCAGTCATATTGCTAAGATGTCTGCAGTGAGGCAGTTTATAGTGATGTCTAGCACTAGGGTATCATGCCACAGACATGTAGCACGATTTCCCACCCAGTCACATTATCCTGACACCAGGCCGACCAGTCCTAACACTGACCTCTTAATGCTGAGTGTCAAGCAAGGCAGCTGTTAGTACCATTTTTGTAAGTCTTTGGTATGACTTTGCTGGGGATCAAACTATTGGCCTGCCTGCTTCCACGGCAGATGCTCTAACCACTAGGCCATCAGAGCGTTTATGTTTGGTCAGTGTGTTTTCCCTATTGTTTAATTAAACACTCTGTACAGGGACATGCTGCCCGAGTTGCCAAGTGGTCTAAAGCACTCTCCATTATGAATCACTGCCATCTCACTTCTGTCTGCATGGGTTTGAGTCTTGGATTCAGCCAATGTGGATATGTGGGAAAGCTTGCCAGTAGGTTCTCACAGGTTGTTTTTTTTTTTCTGGGGATTTCCCGGGTTCTTTTTCCACCATTGATACTGGCTGCCCTGTATAGCCTATCGTGTGCTGAAAAATGGCATTAAATGCTACAGCAACCACCTACAGGGGCATGGCACAAGATAATAGAAGTGAGAAAGCTTGTCCTGGACTAATGAAAAACCCTGTAATTGAATCATTATGCTTAGCACTGTATTATAGACATTAAATCAGTCCCCAACATGACGTGGTTTTTTACTTATATATCTATTTTGACCCTGTGGGTTGGCACATACTTTTTTAACAAAGTATGTGAAGTCTGGGCCCAAATTTAGAGAAAAAGATACAGGCATACATTCCAAGATTTTTGTGTGGATCTGATACATGGAAATATAACTTTAACCATCCATCTGTACCGGAAATGATACTGAGTGAGCTTTTTGTCAGTTGAAAATAAATTTCATAAAACAGTTGAGTTAATAAAAAATACTGTGAATAAGTGATTTTCTTGTGAAAGTTTTCTGAAAGAATTTTTATTTACAATGTATAATAAACTGCAAAAGAGAAAATCAGTGACTCATGGAAGGATAATACATGTACATACACTAAAGCAGCAGGAACCATTTTCCAGTATATTTAATAAATATATTTAATAAAAAGACATAAATGTTTTTTTGTGTGTTACAAGTTAAATGTATCTCCTTTGAATGTTTTTATATTCAATTTCACAAATATACTGCTGCCATATTAATATTCAGGAAGAAATGTCTGGCAAGAGCCAGTAGAACTTCCTAAAACCCAGCCAGAATGTACGTCTGTAAAGGTCATGTTGCATTGTACATGAATCTAACATACAATTTAGTGTTCTCTAACATTTGATAGTTGCAACTTAGTTGTTACAGTGGATCAATTTAGGCAAATATATTCAAATTTAGATGTCTAATTTCACTCAAGACCTTTAGATTAAAACCTTCATTAAAACCCAAATTATTGAAAACTTCCTTCTCTCAAAGAAATGTAAGCGCTGACCCTGCTTGTGGTTTTAAATATGGTAGTAATAAAATTCATAATTTTTTATCCAGTTGACAAAAGCTTTAATTGCAATTGCTGGTATCAAGGAAATATTCCCCCTCCCTCACATGGATGTTTTTTTTCCCCAGGAAAAATTGCTATAGAAACATATTCTCCCAAGGGTAAAATTTCTTTTAGACCAATCTTTGCTGCCTGTCTTTAGAAAGCCATTTTTCCAGGGGGAAAACTCTCTTGAATAGTATTTCTCCAAAATTGATGCCTCTTCCTCAACCTGCCATCCCCCCCGGTTCATCCTAGAGTAGACTATCCCCTTTTAAATGATGTGCTAAACATTCCCACAAATCCACCCACAAGACAAAAATAGTCTAGAGTTCTTGAAAAAGAGGCTTTAGATTAATTTTTCACCAGTTAACATTTTACTGAGATATAATTATGCCAGTTTGATATAATGGTGGTTAGGATTTGATAGTTGTTTCAAGACTAATTATGACTAATCACAAAAATTCATAAGAAGCATATTGGCATTATATGATCTGTTCAGTCTGAGAAATTTGCCCTGTTACATATCTCTGTATTGTATCCTTAATGTTTGTCCATGATTTTTTAAATTAATGCCTACCTGATTTGTGTCATGATTGTAAGAAGCAAACAAGGTGTTTAGTTAGATTTGAGTTCAAGACCTGGCCAATTTTACAAGTTGGTGAGTTTTTCTGCAGAAAATTCTGTTGTGTCACAGGTTTATTGATATTTGTATATTAAGAGATTTGGAGGTAGACAGGAAAAAAGATACATAGTCTTGCTGCAAAATATTTCTTTGTGGTGCAGAATTGGAACAGACATGCCTGATAAAAATTTTGATTTTGTTTCTTTTTTCATTGCAGGTAAACAGTATATACAGGAACCATACCATTGGAAATTTTATTTATGTTGTCGTTGTGAGAATTGTGATTTTTAATTCTGATGAGGTAAGTGCAATTTACTTTGCTTTACACATTAAATGTTATGTAAGAGTGAGAAATCAACAGAGTACTTGGACTTGGTTTGGTTTTGTGGAGTTTAATGCCATTTTTCAGCACAAGATAGACTACACATGGCGGTCACTATATTTGGTGGAGGAAGAATACTGTTACTTTTCCTGAAAGGATGGTCCTTTTTACATGACAGCATACCTTATAATATTCAGTTAGGCCTACCAATATATTAAAATGATGGAAATTTAACTGCCTCATATCTGCCTTGATGACCATCTTGAAAATCTTTTTTATGTCTTCTTCACCAGAACAGATGCTTGTATTGACATGGCTTTTCATGAAAACGCTGGTTCCTGTGTAACTTGTTCTTAATGAAAACAGTACTTATTTGACCTCCAATTTGGCAACCATAGTGGCTATCTCCATTATTACTACAGTATATACTAACTTATGAGTCCAACTGCAAACTTCAAAGATCCGGATCTGCTGTTGTATATTGCATTTGCAGATCTGGGTCTGTGCAATATGTTTGGCATGATCAGTAGAACAAACAAGATAGACCCTGATCTGTAGGTGCATTATGCTATGGCTGATTAGTATTTTGTCGTTTATAGTTTGGCTCAACTTATAAGTGAGTATATATGGTATTTGTTTTAAAATACATGTAGTAGTGACTAATGGGGTTTTCACTAAAACACTTCTTGCAATATTTAACTGGTCCTAGATGAAAATGATCTGACCATCAATTTATCCATGCTGTTGTGAACTTGTTTGAAAACCAGACCTACCTGACATTGGCATGGAGTTAGAGTTCACAGTTTACTTCAATGAGCATGTAAACAATGTGACTTGCTAACTTTAAGCAAGTATACAAGTTGCCAGTTGGCACTCTGACACAGATTTCAAGGCTGAAGGTCTTGGGTTTTTTTCTTATCAGTGACAGCTTGTGTGCATGATTGCATGAACAAGAATGATGGATTTGTATAAAAGCCCAGTTTCTTAATATATTTGAAGAATATCTTAAATGATTCTGTTTCATGAATTTGCTTTTCATATTCACAGATTTTTTTAAATTTTGGGGTTGATCAAACTTAGCATGTAGATATATCTTGAGATTATCGGAAACAAGTTGATTTACCTTCTATCTTTGATATTAGATGCAAGGTTAAAGACTGAAATAATAAGATTTGTACTTACCCTAATTTTAAAACCATTGAATGGCTTACACTTGTGGTACAAATGGACTCTATTGATTTTAGGAGCAATCTGTCAAAGGATAAGCTCACTGACCTAAAGAAGAGAAATGGTTTTCACACAATAACTTGAGTTGCCTGCTGTCTACAGTTAATTAGACTTTGTGAATTGCACACACATGGAATGTGAGAGAAATTGATTGATTTTGGCATCAAAAAGTCAAAGTTCAAGGTCATTTTGAGTTAGTGGGGGATTTGTTGATGCCCCCCAAAATTTAGTTATATGTATAGAGGACCATCAGGCATGGGACAATATGTTATTCATGATACTCATAATTGATTCCAAAATATGTGGAAGTGGCCAGACCAGCAGTGAAATTTGGGTTAGAAAGGGGTTAGTTTGCTTAAGTTTCATAAATGTTTCCTTATTACTGATTCTTGCTATGAAATGTACTGTTTATCTATAAGCTATGCATACAGTTGCCTTGTAAAACCAGCTGCATATGTCTGCAATGCAAGAATTATGATGCCACCCATTGAATAAAAGCACACAAAAACCCATGCAGCCATTACATTTAAGATTCAGACAAAATTTTCTGGAGCATCAAAGACTGTCTGCAGGCAATTTAACCTTTTTGAATGTGCATCTTTGCATTATTACCTCTTTTAGGGAGTTGAGATGAAGTTCAGTGCCAGGTTACAATTATTGGGGTACTCCACCATCTAGTCTGGTGACCTTCAATTAAGAGTTACTTTTGCTATAGTGCTCTTTGATGATTGTTTACATGGAGATAATGTGTAATGTTAAACTGCTCACCAGAGGGTACAATTTCTTCTTTAATTGTGACAAGCGAAGTTTGCATTGAGATATGCTGTGAAAACCAATACTCCTAGGCCCTCCCCATCCCCACCCCTAGCAGAACAGGAACATTGATGTTTTGCAAGTTAGTGCTCATTTTGTTGAAAGTTCCATGTGTTGCAGTTATTTAGAAGAAAAAAAACCTTTGCAAAATAGCAATTTATGAAATATTGTCCTTTTCATCTGGAGATTGGTTAATTATGTTTGCACTTATGCAGAAAATGTTTGGACTGTTCATGTGACCTAATTGGTTAGAGCATTCACTACAGATGCAGGTAATGGGTTCAAACCCCAGCAGAGTCATAAAAAGACTTATAAAAATGATATTAACAGCTGCCATGCTTGGCACTCAGCATTAAAAGGTTAGTGTTAGCACAGGTCTGACTGGTGTCAGAATAATGTGACTGGGTAGGACATGATGCTAAATGTCTTCCTCATGAAGCCGTAGTGCTAAACATTACTATAAAATACCATACTTCAAACTTGTTAAAGCTAAGTAAAAAATCCAAATTACACACATGCGCAGATACATTTTGATTGTTTGTGCCTACACATGTATGGTGTGTCCATTTAGCTTTTCATCATCTAAACTGATTGAGGGAGAGTGCTAATATTTTGTCATGATTTTTATGGAGGATGAGAAGATGGAAGCAAAGGTTTTGTGTAGTGGATGTATCTTTAAGAAGAGAAAATTGGTGTGGGTCAGCAGTCACATTTTCTTCTATATAACTTGAAATTTATCTGCACTGATTGGGGAAAGTTACCATATTTCAGAAGGATGAGTGGATCATAATGGTTTTCAATCCTGAATAATCCACAGGGTAGAGCATGGGATGGAGGGGACAGATTTTAAAGGAAACAAACATTTGTGGATATTTGTGATGGCTTCCACCTCTTGTTTCTTCACAAAGCACATACTAATTTTTTTTTGTAAACTTTATGCTCCAGTAAGGTTGAAAATAAAATGACTACCATAACTGTGCCAGTCTTTAAACTGAAAATTAGTTAACCTACATCAGAAACAGTTTTATATTCTCGACTTAGGTGTGTGGGTAATAATTTTTGTCAAATAAACTGTTCCTGTGTAAGTCATTGGAGGGAGAGCACATACCAAGAGAAATTGAGATAGTCTCTTTGGTATTTGTTACGAGATAGAAATCTTTATTGTTCAGTGATAAAGAAATGTGTTGTTTATTGAAAACAAAAATATACCATTAACAATGTGCCCTTTTGTTAGTTAAAACTATGTGCTACTGTTTAATCAACATTTATGTACAAAAGATTCTATGTCAGATGGTAGGATAATAGGCTAAGCCAGCTTTGTAAAATTGGGACATTGCTATGCTATCTTTGAAAAATTGGGACATTGCTATGCTAGCTTTATAAAATTGGGACATTGCTCTGCTAGCTTTATAAAATTGGGACATTGCTCTGCTAGCTTTATAAAATTGGGACATTGCTCTGCTAGCTTTATAAAATTGGGACATTGCTCTGCTAGCTTTATAAAATTGGGACATTGCTATGGTAGCTTTATAAAATTGGGACATTGCTATACTAGCTTTGTAAAATTGGGACATTGCTATGCTATCTTTGAAAAATTGGGACATTGCTCTGCTAGCTTTATAAAATTGGGACATTGCTATGGTAGCTTTATAAAATTGGGACATTGCTATGCTAGCTTTATCAAATTGGGACATTGCTATGCTAGCTTTACTCGTTGATCTGGCTCATTCAGCTAAATGCTGAGGCCAGCGTCTTGAGTAGAATTATCACAATGAGTTATGTGGTTCTTTTAGCATTTTAAAAAGACTTGGCAGGGTATGAAATTTTACCATTATCAGAGCTAGTCCATTCCAATAAATTTACTCCTGGAAGGAGCGATCGCCTACATTTCAAGCAGCTGTTAGTACCATTTCCTATAAGTCTTTGGTATGACTAGCGGGACTCAGGTTTGAACCTGCGACCTCCCGCATCCGAATGGGATGCACTGACCACTAGGCCACTAAAGCAGTGTTATAATCGTTTGTAATTCTGTTTCTAAGAGAAAGTGTATTATTCAGACGTCATGTTTAAAGTCATTTTTTTAATGTAATTAATTGTTATATTTTGCATAGAGGGCTTGTGTTGTACTAATATTCTTTACTGTGTTATTCAATCCATTAATTTCATATTTTATGTTATTTATTAATTACTTATCTGAGCAAGAACTCTGTGGTCGATCATATTCTAGATAATTATAAGCAAAATATTTGTAACTTCAGGCACTTAGTCATAACTTAGTTTCATAACATGGAAATCTGGTCTTCATGCTTTTTTTCTTAACAGGAAAATAGATTCAAAACAATTTTAAAGGAACCAGTTACTTTTGGTACAAGACAAGAGAGTTGGAGAATTTTCCTCAATTAAGAGTTCTCTGGGTAGTATAAAAAAAATGTATATCCTGAATTTAAATTATCAAATGGTAAAAAAGGTACACAGTTTTTGAATAGTGCCAGAGGCACTGGTACTTTGATTTATTATCAAGAGTCGCATTTGTTACAGTTGAATCACAAACATCAAAAGACGATCAGTGTTACACTGCTACCATAGAGAGTTTCTTCTTGTCAGTCAGTGAGTAAAAAATTAATCTTGCATTGAACACTCAATCTCTTTTTCTTTGTCCAGGAAGTTAGCTAATCAGAGGACATCAAAGGCTGTAAGAAATTTGAGAATGACAAGTTGTTTGAAAGTTGATGAGACTTGTAATGGAGGAAAACTTATTTTACCTTTTACTAATAACTTAGACTACAACAGGATTATTTATCTACTTTAATAAAAATGTACTTAGGTTGCTGATGTTAATTGCCTCATACATTAAAATCAATGACATTTAGTCCTTGCACAGCCAGTTATAAAAAATAAAAAAAGTTAGCAAATGAACATTTCTTGGCTCATTTGCATGGTGAACCAAATACCATGAGGCCATGGCTTATTCATATTTAGTCCATTGTTAAGAAAGAGACCACCAGAGGTGCATTTTGACAAAATTAAAAATCAATGTATTAACCTTATGATGACCTAGTTTCCTATCTGTGTATTATCCAATTATCTTCCTAATCAAAATCCTGGTGAGGGAGAACAGCCCTGGATTATCCTTTTCAGAAAATGAACGCTGTAACTCTCTACCCTTTGTCAGTGTTCTCAAAACTAAATTTAAATTACAATCATTTCCAACTGCTTTATTTTCTGCATGCTTTTTAAAGTATAAATAAATTAGCCATCAGCTAGGCTAAATTCCAGCCTATTCCCCATCTGATGGTCAAAAGGCAACAAGCATTAATTTCTCCCATTACTTACAATAGGTAACTTTAGACTTGCCCCCAGTGTTCTCTCCTTTCATGGAGGAATTTTTCAAGTGATAAAAGAGAACCATTGGAATGTATAAACAAAAAAGAATGTCTCCCAAGATAATTTAGATGCAGACAATAAGAGAAATGGGAGTAGACATTTTTCAGATTATAATACAAATGAAAGTCAAATTGAACATTTTTAAGAATATTATACAGATAGCTTAAAATCCATGAACACATATGAATGGATACTTTTGTATATCACAACATTTTACAACAATGTAAAAAGTAATTGTGAAATAAAATCTTTAGTAACAAATCAGCATCATGTTGAGATCTCACATTTATTTGGTCTCCTATATGTATTCAATACTAACTCTAGTGACAGTCGAAAGATACCAACTCCACCTGCCTCAGCCAATCATGATCAAGTATTTGAACTGGCTGAAAAATGCAGAGAGGAAGTTTCTTATTCATACAGTTCATTTTTATATCTGAACAAATAAAGGATGTAGAATAGATTGATCTGATGGGCAAATGTTTAATGATAATGAAACCTTAAATACCTGGATTATATTTTGTAAGAACACTTGAGACTATTGACCAAGTCCATATCAAACCAATGTTGTTGTCAGTCACAGTCTAAACCATTTTTAGTATAGTTAAATGTTAAACGCTTCATATTTAAAAGTAACATCTAACCATTCTGTAATGAAATTCAAGCTCTGAGAAGGTTGTAATAAATTGTGGTAATCAGGTACTACAAACCATGCCATTATGTCTTTGATGATATCATGGGTAAAATTCAAGAGGTAAACAGATAGACCCAATATAACTCAATACACATTCCTAGCCCTTTTGGGTTATTGGTCTGATGTAGTTTGATACAGTACACTGCAACCTGAGACAAGAGATAAAGCCAATTAAAATAGACTGGTATCACTGTATCCTTTAAATCATCTAGCCTACACACCCAAACACTGGTATAAAGTGGCCACAGGCTAAAAGGATTCACATACAGAAGAAGCCAAGGACATTTGAGACCTGACTCCAATGGTCTGTGATTGATATCTCTTAATAACTTCCAAAGAGACAGCTATAATGTCAGTTTCTAATTCATGTATGGAGTACTTTTTCAGACAGCTGTAAAAGCTAACCAGTCAAAATAGGGAGCTTCTTTATCATCAAGTCCACCACTTTATATTTAATCAAGAATTCTATAAACAAAATTTGCAGTAGTGTTAGATTTCCATCCCAAATGCATCATGCACTTTTATATGAATAATATGCATACAGCATACTGGTTTACTCATTGTCACATGACAAAATACTTAAGTTATGTCACTTTGAAATGACTTCTGTCATGCATGGCTGTAAGAAACGCAATGTAGTTGAGCCCCAAATGGGGTGTAATTCCAAGGTACATAGCAACATAGCATCAAATGTGTGTGTGTGTGTGTGTGTGTGTGTGTGTGTGTGTGTGTGTGCAATTTAGATTTGTAATGCAGCTTTAACAAATTATTTTTTTCGTATGACATTGGCCAGAGTTTGAACCTGTGACCTTTGCATATGAGGCAGAGGTGCTAACCATTTGGGCCACAGGAGTAGTAAGATGTTGCAAATCTCTTTTTTGCATACAGCTCCGGTGGCATTAGATGCGGGAGGTCATGGGTTCAATACCTGGCTAAGTCATACCAAAGAAATATAATAATGGTACTAAGAGCTGCCTAACTTGGCGCTCAGCATTAAGAGGTTAGTGTTTGGACTGACCGACCTGGTGTCAGGATAATGTTGCTGGTTGGGACATGATGCTACATGTCTGCAGCATGTTCCCCCAGTGCGAGACATCATTATAATCTGGTGCATTGCAGACATTCTAGCAATATGATTAAAAATTGTTAAACCAATGTTAAAAATCCAAATCACACACTCATTTCTGCCAAAACTGGTTCAGTATTACAGTTTTTATCCTTTTTTATGCTTAAGCTTTGACCTGGTGATCATTTCATCAGGCAGTACAACTAGATTGCTACTTATTGTCTCATCATATAGCAAGAAAAATAAAACCTTTAGAATTACAAATTACTGAGAAACCAGTCTCCAAAATGTAAGGCACTTTTGATTATTAAGGGATCATTAACTGTGAGCAGTGTAGCCTTCTGACAGTTTAGTTGCTAAAGATTTAGTCAGTGGCACCTCCACTGATTGCATGACAAAGAAACAATCTATAAACTAGACATGGTGACATTTGAATTTTACTTCAATAAGGTGTTTATTTAACAGTTTAATAGTTCAATAAATCAAAGACAATTTGATATAATACTACAGTAGAACCTGTCTTGAAAGACCACCCCTTCTGCCCAAAAATAATGGTATTTCCAGACAGATGGTCTCTCATGACAGGTCATAACACTATGTAATCAATAAATCTGTGCATGGAAATTCTGATCTCTCAAAACAGGTTGGCTCACATAGCAGTGGTCTCTCAAGACAGGTTTTACAGTATTTGCAATATCCTATAATCAGTGTTTTGCTCAAGTATGTGCCTGCCAAAACCTTTGAATGGGCAGTCTGTTGATACATTATCTATATCTTTACTACAAGGCAAATTTTTTTTATCACTTCTGAGCATGTAAAAAGTAATTGAACAATCATTGATTCCCTGCGTTTTCAAATGCACATTGCCTCCTTAAGAATAACCAATGACCTTTGACCCATTTTTTTTTGTGGGTGCTACCTATTATATTTGAAGGATATAACTGCAACAGTCCCTGGTCAGCTTACAAGAGTCTATTACATTAGCCATTACAAGAGTCATTAATCTCAAATGACTTAGGACCATCTTGCAGTCTCACTGTCAGAGTTTTATTTTTCACAGAGTAATACATTTCCATTATTTACATATTTTCCTGGTTTTATTGTCAACAAAAAGTCCATACCTTGCATGTATTGTCTTAATAATTATCAAGTTTGAGTAGATCTTTAAATAGAATAAAATAAAGATTGCGTTAGCCATGGTTGTATGTATATTCCACACAATTTACGGCTTATTAAAAACGTGTGGTAGAACTAAACTCAGAAGTCAGTCATTTAACATCAATGCATACAGTAGACCCCAGAAAAGATAAAGATATCTCAGAATTTATTTGAATCTCACAATATTTTCTCAAATCTCAGACTGGTATTCAGAAAATATTGTAGGTATGAAAAGTATTAATTAATTTTTTGGTTCATCACAAAAGTTGTTTGCACCGACATGTTAGTGCATGACGTCTGTCAGGAGTACAATGGCTAGATTAATTATATTGTTAGGAATGCCTTGTAAAAAAATATATATTTTTTTTAATAAAACACTCTCACAAAAAAACAGAGAATGATATTCCATACAAATCCTATTAGATTTTATGCCTAGTTTACCTTTTGTCAGTTATAAATATTTTAATCTTGGTTTTGTAATGAATACTTTATGCTTCATTTTGTGATGAAAGAACCTTGTGTAAATTTGAGGATGCTTTTTTTCTGGGTAATATTGTGATGGATTATGTCTACTTAATGTGTCATTGGTCTTCACTTTGATGTATATATTTATTAAAATATGTAACCTTTTGGCACTCCTCACCCTTTCATTTGAGGGCAGCCATGTTTGTTGTAAAAGCACATAATATAGGTCAGTACAGTAGAACTTTGATTATTCAGGATTAACCTCAGTTTCTGTTAACCATCATGACCTTGTATGTCAAAATATTAAAAACAAGTACATGTATATATGTAGTTACTATGATTTTTTTCATGATCCACTCTATTATATAATACTTTTAATGTACTATTATCAATTCTATTCTCATATCCGTCATGGTCTCAGTCCTGCACCCTGACAAATAATCAAAGTTGACCTGTATTAACCTTATGTTTGGCAGCAAGTAGATTCATGACTATCAAGCATTGCAGATACAAAATACAGAAAAATGCTTTGTGAATTTAAGGGATCAACCATGTTATTGAGTTTGGGGTGGGGCTGGGATTTTCTTTTGAGTGGGAATAATTTTTTTTTGTTTTTATTTACCTCATGGTAAGTCGTTTTGTACAAAATATATCGTGGTTCTTTTTTAGAGCAAGAATATGTTTTCAAGCTATTTGAGAGCCAAATTGTTTTTTCAAAATAATCCCAGGCCCCGTGTTTTCTGCCATGAAAATTAAAAAGGTGGCTGTTGTCACCTCACCAAAGTACAGAAATATCTGATAAATTCGCCAAGGTGTAAATAGGATTGACATATCTGATCAATCTGCCAAGGTGTAAATAGGGTTAACATATCTGATCAATCTGCCAAGGTGTAAATAGGGTTAACATATCAGAGACTTGGCTTACACATATGGTCTGACTCCCAAATGAGGCCAGTAGAATGTTTTGTCAACTGCAATGATGCAATGATTTTCTGTTGTATTGTGTTCTTCTTTTTCTTTTCTCCCTCTTTTTCAACTGAAAAACTACAGGAATGTGCAACTGGGACTGTCAAGAATAATTGATATAATTTTGTAGAACTTAACAGAGAGTAACTTTTTTCCTTGTCATTGTGATCCTACATGACGTGCACCCAGTTTAAATGAGCCAGTCAAATTTTCTCTTCCCAACACAATCACTTGTTGATTGATAAAATGGACATTTCATTTCACTGAGTTGAGTGAATGGATCAGTGTTGACCAGGTGGATCAAACCTCATACTTTGAGCACTCTTTGCTCCACCAGTAAGAATTATGAAGCCTAGTATGGGTCTAAAAAGATGTCTCTGGTCAGATATATGAGCGACTGGACATTGTCTGTGCAGGCATGACTTAAAGAAGATTTGCCCTTCTCTCTTTCTTTCTTTTATAGCAAGAAGTGTTCACCTTCAGGATGTCAAATTTAGAACTGATTATGACCGATTTATCAATCAAATGAAAATACTCATACCTTTTTATTACTATATATCATAGAGAACTTAGAATAGCAAATAATATTAAATATTCTTTTTGTATGGATTTACCTGAAACGTTAATTCACCTTTTATGCGACTGTGTAACTGTCAAGCAGTTTTAGAATGATTTAAGCCTGTGGATTAGAAACAACACTAATTTCTTGCATACCTTTTCACCTACAGAAATAATCATCAGTATGCTAAAAGCAACCAGTGTAATTAATTTTATATTGCTCATATCAATAAGATGCACACCTCCATCGCAACCTTTGTTTAAAATGTTTTTAAAGTGGTACTACACATGTGAGAATTGGAATTAGTCAAATGAAACAATAAAATGGAATGTTTTGAAAGTGAACAGCAACAGTTTATTAATTTAGTTCTTTAATAGTCATTTTCTGTCTATTGTTTGGAATGTTTTGGATATATTTATGAAAATGAGCTGATGCATCGACAATCTTGAATTATCTTTTGTTGTATTTTGTTACATACCAGGAACAAGTTTTATAAATTTTATATGTAAACCTATTATATACGTATACCGATACAGTACTCCTGTTCATAATTTTCTTCTGATTCATGCTTCTTTCTCTTTTCTTTCTCACATCATATATTGTTTTGTTTCTTCAGGCCATCCTCTTTTCTTCTCGTACGTATTCCCTGTTTTAATAGCTTACAATCTAGCCATTTTGAGGCAAATAAACAGATGACAAGACATATATAGAAAAAGAATTGTAAGGTATTCAGTATGATAGCTTCCTGACCCATGATGAATATTTTAAAACATAAAATAAAATAAAATGGTGGCTTACTTACCCATTAAAAAATTTGAAGATAAAATTGTCCGCTACAGGTCAAGTCCCAGCTGATTTGTATATTTACTGCTGGGTAGTTGGAATAATATAGGTGGAGTACTTTGCTAATAGAAATGTCCTTAATAAGATGCAGCTTTAAAGGCTTGCTAGTTGGAGTTCCGTTTGCCAGAAGATCAGGTCTACTAATCTCAGAATTGTTCAATAATAAACTCTGCTAAAATCCCCTCCTAAAAAATTAGAACTGAAGCTGGAGGGAATCTTGATAATTGAAATTAATCATTCTCTCAGAGGGAAACAAGTTATATTGTTGTTGTTGTTTGGGATTTAATGCCATTTATCAGGACATAATAAGTTAGCTGGTGGCCAGGATATCTCGTGGATCATGGTATTGATGTAGTGCTTGAGATCGGTATGAATCATGCTGGTCATTTAATTACTTCAGAAATACTTCATGTTGATAGAAAAGTGTCTCCTTATAAGTTAATAATTTCATTAGTTGCTATGACACTAAATGAATTGCACTGTAATAATTAGGTGCATCATAAGGTTTACACTGTATCACATTGTCTTGTATGTGGCTTTTTGTAGGTGTCCAATGGTTCTTCAATGGTTCTACATCATTCTAGGTCAGAGTCCTTCTTATTTGTGAATTTGCTTACCAAGTAGAATTCGTATGAGATATCTAAGACTTGTGTGATGAAAAGCAATTGTATGTGAAACTTAGGTGGGGTTTTTCTTTCAAACTCCCTGTAAAAAGTAGCTAATTTTCCAAGGAAAAATATAAAGATAAATGTGCAGGTGTTCTGTCTTCTTAAAGTCTTGGAATCCAAAACTTGATTCAATGTTTCAGGCAGGCAAAAACCTTCACTTAGGTTCAAATGAGATTAAAAAGCTTTAATTCAGTAGATCAGCCATTGTTTGGATAAATAATAAATAAGATTGTAAAACCCAGTTTCAGTTGGCTAACTATTGTTCAGAACATTTGCCAATTTACCTTAAAAATGATGGGACCAAATGCTTGTAATCTTAAATTGGACTTCCAATACATGAATGCCAGATTTATTTTCTGCTCAACCCAGGTGTACTGTATTGACTCACTTATAAGTCACATCAAATTGTAACCAACAAAGATCCTGATTGACATAGCATAATGTGCCAGCTAACCAGGGCACTTGATTTTTGTTCTACTGATCACTAATAACAAAATACACAGACCCTAATCTGCATATTATGTGATGGCAGATCTAGGTTTGTGTTATTTGCAGTTGGACATGTCTTATAAATGAATACAAACGGTTCATTAAAATACCAGCAAGTTGTCAAATCAGAAGCCTTTTGAAACCAAATGAAATGTAACACTTGTTCTTTTGGTAATTAAAGGAACAGCTGATCTTTAGATATCAGCAGGTGGCTCAAGGCTAATTTTATGTACAAATAATGGAAGCAGATCATATCTACATTATCAGATTTTAGTTATGATTTATGATTGATTTTAGTGACACAGTAATGTTATTTGATCCATCAAATTTAAATTACTGTATTCTACCTCAGTTTCCGTTTGTAGAGTATATCTAAGTATGAATGGCTTAATATTTTTGTTCAATATGATAGAATGAATGGGGTTTAAGCATTTTTATTTCATATGATGAAAAAGATTAAATTCATGTGGAGAAATCTTATTTTTGCTGTGCAAACTGTGATCTGAAGAATTAGGTGACACAATCGTTGTCAATAATGGTATACTGTCTATTTACAAGGTAACCAAAATCTTATTTAATCATTATATTGGATAAACCATCAGGTCATTTTGACTGTATATATTTGGCTGGTGATTTAGGCATATTGTTAACACTTGATGTTAGGGTTATTCAGAGTTGAACTTAATTAGTTTTCATGGGGTCTCTAATGAGACTCCCAACATCAAGTGGGGAGAACACATTCAATACATAAACCTATTATTCATGATATATTTGTATTGAATGTTAAAAAAACTGAGATAATGATATATATATATATTTGTATATGATGCTAATAGAATAAATTAGTAAGTTCTAAAAAAAATTCTACCCAAAGGTTTGCATATCACATTTACTTAATCACAGGTAAAGCAAATTTATACAACAACGAACAAAATTTTGTTGTGCAAAAACCATTCAGTTGGTAAAGTTGATAAACTTGCTCTAAAACTTTGTAAATATTACTTAACTTCAAATTCATGTTATGAACAACAGTAGATTCAGAATAATTGTACATTTTAGGTATTATTGTTATATGAGAAACTGATTAGCCATTATTGAATTATATGTCCCCACCCTTGCCTTTGAAGAATGTCACCTAAATTGTTAATAATTGCAGTTTTAGTGTTTGTCTTGGCTCATAATGGATATTTGAGAAATAGAGACAATCTGACCTTCTCACCCATGGGCTGCAGGTCCAATTCCAATTACCTGTCTAGGTATTTTTGAGCACTTTAAATGACAGATTTGGGTAGTCAGTAAGAGTAATGGACTTGTCATGGAGCATCAATTTATCTTCTATTGAAAAGTAACAGTTCTCTGATTAACAGGGAAAAAAACATTTATTTTCAGGACATGAGATGCCAAGCAGAAAATGATATTATTTTGGAAAGAAAAGCTTGAAGAACTTTTGAAGGATTTAACCTGTTTGAATTGATGGGGCTGAGAAATAGCTATGAGATAGAAGATAGGTGTTGATTACTTATAGACTTGTTTGTAAGTCAGGTACAAACTATATAGGCCCAGATCTGCAAGTGCTTTGTGTTCTGGCAAATCAGAGTCTATGTTGTAAGGAGTTGAGCCTGACTTTTAAGTGAGTGTGTATGGTATGTCATGCCCTTAACTGTCATATTCTAAATCAAAGACAAATGAGAACAGTTTATTTAATTGTTCTCCAGGATTTTTATATTAATTTTATTTTTTAAATTTATATACGGAAACATGGTTGAAATTTTATTGGAATTTGCAAATATTTGCAGTCTAAGACAAACAAGCCTACTCTTTTTGTTCAGTGCTATTGTTGTTGTTGTTGTAGGGCTTAACGCCATTTTTCAGCACACAATTGGCTATAAATGGCAGCCATTATTATTGGTAGAGGAAGAACCCGGGAAAACCCCCGGAAAGAACCATCGACCCACGAGAAGCTACTGGCAAGCTTTCTCACATAACTACATTAGCCGAATCTGAGACTTGAACCCACGCAGACAGAAGAGAGATGGTAGTGATCCGTAACGGAGAGCTCTTTAGACCACTCGGCCACCCCTTTGTCCCGTGCCTGTGGGCAGGAAGGGAGGCTAATTGTGAGAAAGGACTTTCCTACTTGAGTCTAAGTTTCCCATGGGAATGGAATGACAAGGTACATGTGTTAATTACCATATATATTCACTTATAAGCTGAGCTAAACTGCAAACAATTAAAAATGCGGATCTGCCATAGCATAATGTGCCTGCAGCTCAAGTTATATGTTATTTATTCTTCTAATTACTCCTATCAAACTACATAGACCCAGATTTGCAGGAGTATTAAGTGATGGTAGATCTGGATCTGTGTAGTTTGCAGTTGGACTCATAATTGAGTATTTAGGATATATTGGGAAGACACTTGATCTGTTCGTAGCCAAGATAATTTTCCAACCATTTTAGTCCAGACAGATTCATGTTCACAAGTTTGTGAAGATTAGCCAAGGCACATACCTGTACAATTATGTATGTGTATATCTTGTATGTAATTTTACATTATTTTAAATTTGCATGAGTAGGAGTGATAAAAAAAGTAAATAATAAATTTACAGAGCTGGATACTGGTATTTAAACAGACAGTTGGTTATTCATCCATACATTCAGCATAGCTCACTGAATTACTTATCACAATATTTGGCCATGAAGGCCGGTGTTTTTTGGTTGTTAATTGTAATTGCTACCATATTACCCTCCATCATTAAGGACATTATTATTATAATTATTATTATTATTATTATTATTATTATTATTATTATTATTATTATTATTATTATTATTATTATTATTTTTAAATTCCTTTAAAGTAAAAGAGAAAAGCATTCTGGAATAGATTTTAGCAGATGGTATCAACATAATAATAATGTTTTTTTTTTTTATTGAAACAAGCATATTGGAAAGTCATTAGTATTAATCTACTTCCCAGTTTGTATGTACCTCATAAACAGTTACATTACTTCACAAAAACTAATTTACCTTAGAATCGACATAAAAAATTTAGATCCTACTTGACTGTAATAAAATCATAACTAGAATAATTAAAATTTTATGTAATTGAAAGACTTGCTTCATGATTTTCAGTGCTTTTTGAGTTATTTAGATGTAAACCAGAAGAGCTTATAGGATGGTCTTTTATCTGTTATCTGTACATCTGTTAGCACAAGTTTGTTTTTCCTACATCTCCTAAACTACTCAGGGAATTGTCATGAGACATACAGGATCAGAGCTGCCATCATGAAAATCTTCTTATTTGTACTCCTCCAGAATGGATGGTCATATATATCAACATAGGGGTTTCATCAGAAGACATATGATATCAAGTTGGACCTAGGTGAAAATGGTGCCAATCTGATATACAGTATGGTCACCATAGAAGCTGTCTTGAAAATCTTGTTACTGGTATTCCTCCTGCATAAAAAGATGTATACTGTATTGACATGGGGTTTCACCAGAAGATTTCTAATAATGTCTAGTTGAACTTAAAATGAAAATAGTGTCATTTTAATATCCAGTAAGGCTGCCTTTACAATTACCTTGATAATCATGTGCTTATATCTCCTCTTAACCGCTCCAGTGGCCTAGTGGTTAGAGTATCTGCCTCGGAAGTGGGAGGTCGTGGGTTCGATCCCCGGCCGATTCATACCAAAGACTTACAAAAATGATACTAAATTCTACCACGCTTCGCATTCAGCATTAAGAGGTTAGTGTTAGGACTGGTTGGCCTGGTGTCAGGACAATGTTGTCAGCCTAGTGTCATCATGCCACATATCTTCAGCATGATGCCCCAGTGCTAGACACCACTATAAACTGCAACACTGCAGACATCGTAGCGATATGACTGAAAATTTGTTAAAGCTACATTAAAAATCCCAATCACACACTCACACACACACATATCTCCTCTTGAATCAACAGGTGGATTTTCATCAAAGATTTCTTATCATGTCAGGTTGGTCTTAAATGAAGATGATGTAAATTGACCATTGATATGGCTACCATACCATGGTGGCCATTATTCTTCAAAAACCTCTGTACCCCTCTCAAATTAATGGCTATATTAACATGCGGTTTGCACCAATAGACTTTGTATTATATCTTGTAGGTCCTAAAGAAAAGGGTACCATCCAATATGGCTGTTATGATTGCTGTTGTGAAATCTTGTCGTTGCTTCTTACTCTAAATGGATGGTCATGTTGATATTGGTTTTCAGCAAAAGACTTCTAAGTTTTTTTTTTGTCCTTAGTGAAAATGGTGGCAATCTGGCACCCAAAATGCCTACCACAGCAGTTAATTAGAGAATCTAATCTTGTTATTGCTCAAGAATATCAGAAATGCTGTCAACACTTAGCAATTAGCCAGAAGTTATGGTCAGATTTTGAATTTCTGAAAATTCTTTATGTCCAATAGAACATTAGTCTCATCGAAAGACTTTGCTAGTCATATCAATTGCTTTCTATCATTTTTTTTGCACATTACAAAAATGTTGAACAAATGAGATATATATGTGTGTGTATGCATGTTGAACAAATGAGATATATATGTGTGTGTATGCATGTTGAACAAATGAGATATATATGTGTCTGTATGCAATTTTTGTCTTCATAATTAAAGTTAGCAAAGATTTTCAACTCCCTAAACTTTTATTATTTGGTAATTTAAAATTGGGAATTCTTCTGTATACTGAGGTCTGGTTTTAAAGATGAAATTAGTTCAAATGGGTAGTTCTAAAGTTATGATTTAAAATTACATACATAAAAGAAGTTTTAAAAAATACTAGTTATGAGCAGACTTTTTTTGATGAAACATATTCATTTGTCTGTGATTTACTTGTAAGAGAAGCACTTAACTTGCTTATCAAAAATATCTTGCTCACATTCAACTCCACTATAAAAAAATATAAAAGCACTATTTTTTTTCATAAAAAAATTGCACTTAAGAAGTCATTATGCAGTAAGTATTTTTTTTTTAATGAGAACAGAGCATTTATTTTTTTAAAAATCCCCTTTAAATTTGGAAATAGCAATACTTTGTTCTTTTTGCTCTTTTGTTAATGGACTCTACAAAACCTACACCCATTTTCTTTTGAACTTGAAGTTTTAAAGTCTTCATTTCTGAATGTGTTCATTTATATTTGTAAATCCAGTCATCACTTAGGTATTTCAAACTCGTCCTAATTGTAATTTATATTTCACCATTGCATGGTCAAATGGCTTTTCTGTCTGCTCTGGGCCATATTATAACCATAAAGTTCTTTGTATTTTTATTTCCAGTTGACTCCCTAATTTCTGCACTGTGTCATTTTATTCTTAGTAATAAATGATTGACCTTTTGCATGCAAACATGTCTGTGACCCTTTTTCCATCCATTGTGGGCAAGTGATTTAATAAGCAACAATGTACTGTCCCTAATTGAATCTAGCATGGGTGTTGTATCCAGGAGATACTAAACCTTAATTTATTTTCTTTATGTCAGTGCTGAATGGTACAGTTTGTGTGAAACACCCATGCTTAGAGGTGAATCTTAATACACTATACTAAAACATTATTGCCTACATATATCATATGCAGAAATTTTAATTATTTCATTATTTCATTTTGTCAGTATTAATAACAGTATGTTACTGTTCATCTACATGCTATCAATAGACTATCATTATTATTTTATTATTATCTCTTCAACTCCACTCATATACCACAGATGAGGGAGGTCATGGGTATGATCTCCAGCTGAGTCATACCAAATAGTTATTAAAATGGTATGTACTGGAGCTGACTTACTAGGGGTTATTGTTCCGACTGGTTGGACTGAATGTGACAGGGTGGGACAAGATGCACATGTCTGCGGCATGATGCCCCATTGCTAGACATCACTTTAAACTGCCACACTGCAACCATTGTAGCTATAGAACTCAATTTTTTTAAAAGCTACATTAAAATTCAAGTCACATGCATACCATTTTGACATATTTTTGCTTATTGCTAGAAGTATATGATAAATTTCTTATGAAGATAACTGTATGTAACGAAAAATTCTGACTCATGTTATAGGTTTCAAGTTCACAGATTTCCGTTTTTAATAATAATATAAATAAAGACTATTTTCAGAGGGTGGTTGTTACAAATGAGAACTAATCTACTTGGAGGCCATGTATTTTGTACATATATAAGCTAATGATATGTTTACACACACACACACACACACACACACATGCAGAGTACATAAACAACAAAGGTATCTTTAATATAGCTTCTGTTGTTGTGAAAATCCTTTCATGTGAGCAATTATTTAGTCTGCAGATACAATCCCACAATGTTGTGAATATATGGTGCAGATACAATCCCACAATGTTGTGAATATATGGTGTAGGTACAATCCCACAATGTTGTGAATATATGGTGCAGGTACAATCCCACAATGTTGTGAATATATGGTGTAGGTACAATCCCACAATGTTGTGAATATATGGTGCAGGTACAATCCCACAATGTTGTGAATATACGGTTCAGGTACAATCCCACAATGTTGTGAATATACGGTTCAGGTACAATCCCACAATGTTGTGAATATATGGTGCAGGTACAATCCCACAATGTTGTGAATATATGGTGCAGGTACAATCCCACAATGTTGTGAATATATGGTGCAGGTACAGTCCCACAACATTGTGAATACAGTCGGCTCCAGATATGTGCATATCATATAACTGCATATTCCGCTTTATTGCATAGCTTTGTGCCGGTCCCGATTTGTTACCGTTGTTTTCAATGGATATCAATGTCGGACAATTGTATATCGTCTATATGCATATTTCGCATAATTGCATAAATTTTTCTGGTCTGAACATGCATTATTATGTGTTAAGTTGCTTCGGATAACTGCATTGTTCAAAATTGTTCCTTTCAAAATGAAAAGAAACCGATTCTGAACATTGGCGGTCAATGTTGATTAATGAGGTCTGTTAATATCAGCATCGCAACTATTAGATCTCTGTTGGTCACCAGAAGGCGCGATAGTAGACAACCATAATAATTAATCAAGCATGGTTGATGGCTTTAACACTATTTAGCTTTAACACAAACTTGCATCGCCCTTGTTAAGAATCCAATCCAGTCTGGTCATTAAATTCGATAGATTAAGACTGGAGCGCTGACCACAAGTCTGCTCCTCGATCTACTAACAAAACTGACCTCCATACGATACCAGAGCAAATTGCGTCACATTTTAATGAACTAGGCCAAATGGGTGTTTGTTTCGGAGAAATAATGGGTATCAGTATGCATGCTGCACCAGATACACGCCATAACATGAATGCCGGTTTAGTGCATATGCCGCATAATTGCATATCATAACATCGGTCCCAAGGCCATGCATATAAGCAGAGCCAACTGTATATGGTGCAGGTACAATCCCACAATGTTGTGAATATATGGTGCAGGTACAAACCCACAATGTTGTGAATATATGGTGCAGGTACAATCCCACAATGTTGTGAATATATGGTGTAGGTACAATCCCACAACATTGTGAATATATGGTGCAGGTACAACCCCACAATGTTGTGAATATACGGTTCAGGTACAATCCCACAATGTTGTGAATATATGGTTCAGGTACAATCCCACAATATTGTGAATATATGGTGCAGGTACAATCCCACAATGTTGTGAATATATGGTGTTTACATAACATGGTAGTGACATAGGTATACTGGACATCATTTAAGAAAGCCAGCAGAAGTGTTGCATAGCTTATTCTTGTTTTTGCATTTGAATTTAATTCCAAGCCAGATTGCTAGATCACTTGCAAAGCGAATGTGAAATGCAATTCTTTACAAGGTCTTACTTGTCTCTGTGAGCTATGTTAGCTCATCTGGTGGAGCAAATGACTCTAAGGGTACCTCGTTTGATACTTATCCATGTCCGGTTGTGTCTGCTGCCTTGGTGTGTCCTTGGGAATGAAACTTAATCAACCTTCATGATATTGCCAGGTGATGTGTAAAAAGTGTTATTGAAACCAGTAAATTCTTGTCTCCTCATCTACTTGTCTTTCAGAAAAGGGAAGTATCATCTACTATTCCTCAGAGAGATACAGTTGGTGTATATTGGGTACAGAATTGCTTTTAGATGGTTTCAGTAGACCAGACATTGAATAGCATGTGATGGGTTCAGTAGACCAGACATTGAATAGCATGTGATGGGTAGAACAGACATTGAATAGCATGTGATGGGTAGACCAGACATTGAATAGCATGTGATGGGCAGACCAGACATTGAATATCATGTGATGGGTAGACCAGACATTGAATAGCATGTGATGGGTTCAGCAGACCAGACATTGAATAGCATGTGATGGGTTCAGCAGACCAGACATTGAATAACATGTGATGGGTTCAGTAGACCAGACATTGAATAGCATGTGATGGGTTCAGTTGTCAAGAAATATAATGTGTATACATGCAAATAAGTGCTGTCCAACTGTAACATAGCATAGGCTCTGATCTGCCATAGTATATTGCATCAACAGATAAGGGTCTCTGCTGTTTGTTCTACATTAACATTATAAATGATGGCATATATGGGTATGTGCTGTTTGCAGATGGACTTGACTTGTAAATAAGTGTGCATGGTAGCTAAGGATTTATCAATGAAACAATATAACATAAAAGCTCAGAATAAGATTAATAGGACACATTCAGACACTCATTTGATCAAAGAACTGTTGCATGATAAATTCCATCATTGTGAAAAGGTGTTTTTCTTAATGTCCTCTAGCTTTAAACCAGTGTCAAAGTTCTCAATGAAGTGTTTGGTTAGGGACTTGATTTTGATCAGCATGGTGTAAATTTGACAGGACAAAGTATTATAGATGAGAATTTAGCACTAGATGAGAACTGAATGAGTCATTCAAAAACCAGTTATTCACATGTGTGCACCTTTATATTTGGTTCTTGTATACATTTTGTCACTGTCACATTGTGCATACTCTTTGTTGTATTTACTAGCAATTTGCTTTTCTGGTCTTTTCTTTAGCTTGATTTTTTTCTTTCATCTTTCCTTTTGCATTTGTCTTTCAACTTTTAACCTTTTTATTAATTTTACTTCTTTCTCCATGGGGTCTCTATCTCTCTACACATACTTTTCTGACTTTTGTTATTGCTATTTCTTTTCATTTTGTTTTCCCATCTTTCTGTCCTTTTCAGTGTCAATATTGTTGGATTATTATGACTGTTTTTTTTTTGTTCTTGTGTTATTTCTTACTCATTTATTTTTTCTACCCTCCATTCTGTTCGCCATGAACTCCACTATAGATAATAGATAATAATAACCAAGAAGTTCAGTGTCACCAGAGATACTTGTTAGATGGTGGGAACCTGATTAGTGTAGGTTACAAATCCTCATTTTCCTTCAGTGTCTCCTTTCTCAGCATGTAAGATTTGTCCACTCAACCTGATATGTGTAACACCATAGGTGTCTTATTTTCCTCCAGGGAAATATATATTTGATTACTGAAAACTAGAACCAGACTGATTGATGCAAGTCACCTCATCTGTTAGGAGGAAAAACCCGATCAGCTGGCATATTTTTTCTTATATATAAAGAAGAATCAACAGCAGAAAAACTTTCTTTTGTCATCTGTTCCAAGTTGTAAACTTTATGACAGCACCAACATTTTTCTACAGTGCAATCCCATTGAAAACTTGGCTTGGCCTGTCATATAAAAAATATTTAATTATGGTTGACTGGTGTAATTTCCCCTTCCATTACCCATCATGGTGAATGAAGATCAAGGGGTTGGATTAATGAGACGAGACTATACATTGTTGTCCCATCTGTAAAGTACAAAAAATGTATATTACTTTCCTGATGGTGACAATGGTAGCAACAGTTTCTATCTTATGATATATTTAGGGTACCTCTTGTCTTGGTAAATAGGTTAGACTCCACAATCCATTGAACACTTCCTAACAAAATTTATACTTTTAGCCATTTTTCAAAATAATATGCTTAAACATCAGCATAAACTTAAACTCAAAATTGTCTTTGTCACAAGTCTTAATTATCAATGTTAAATTGTTTTACAATAATACGTATTTAACAGACATTTGTATATAGCATTACAATTTGCTTGTTTATTGTAATAATTTTTAAAATAATACTAGTTCTTGTTTAAATGGAAGTTGAGACTTTTTTGTGTGAATGTTAGGCCTGAAGATTCTAGACAAATTTTTTATATAGATAGGTACTAGATTCTCAGTTTTAATAGAGGACAGTTTAAAATGTAATGAAACTGTTCAACTTACACAGAAATATTGTAATGTTGAAATATATACCTAAATATAATTTACAGTTTAAGCACAGCCATTCCCTGTTTTTCAGATAAGCTGGAGCTGTCAGGGATTGTTAAAACTGACCAACAAAGAAAATAATGTGTCCTGTTTTCATACCAATAGTGTCTAGGGGAATATGATTTATGTCAAGGGTCTATTGAACCACACAAATAATGGCTGAGGTTTTGCCTACAGGGACATGAGACCTGTCAATTGACAACTTGTCTACATTTTATGATCACTTAATCCCACACTTACATCAGCTTAGTAGTATTTTAGCTACTGAAAGTTGAATTATTGCTACATGTATGGAGGAAATATGCCATTGAGAAAAAGAGATTTTTTATTAGTCCTTCTAATTCTTTTGTCCTCTGCAATTTTTGAAAGCCTATTTGCTTTATGTTTACAGTTAATTTTTTACCATGATTTAGACTATGAAGTGGAGAATATTTAAAATTATTTGATCATTTCCATTGAAAATATATATTGTATTATAAATAAATACTACATGTAGTACATTTGGTCTTTTAATATGAAATATTTACACACTCTTAACGCACCCATTCGGTTTAAAATGTAATTTAAAAGCATTACACAGATGCAGTAGTAGAGGGTTTAGTTACAACATGTAACTTGAACTGAATATCTAGAATTTCAGGTTTGAACAATTTCAATGGCAGATCTCTGGTGAGGCAGCAATGAGTGGAAAACTGTCTACCATAATGTAATTTATCATTCACACTTCCATTACAGTGATAGCATTTCACATTTTGTCATGGATGATTATGCTTAAATTTTTGTGGTCAAGACATGTTGATTATATTGTACTCTCCTGCTTCATTGTTTAGCTGGCTACATTTCACTGCATTATCTCACAGATAGAAAGATAAAATCCATTTTTGTTGCAAGCGACTAGAAAGATATGTTAGATGTAGTGAGGTATTTGGATTCCACATTGTTATTTTGCAAGTGATTTTTCACAAAAAGAGATATTTAGGAATAAAGAATCCATTATAATTCTTGCAGGCAACAGCAGATTTCTATCTAGTATTTTTTCCTCACAGACATTTGCCTAGTTTTTTTGTACTCTGAAATAGATCAGATTTCATTTTGGATAAGCATTAGAGGAATTACATCATCCATATATATTATAGACGATCATTTTCTTTTTTAAAAGAAAGTTTGAAGAAAAAAATCAGTATTGATACTTTAAAGCTACTATCACATAATTGATGAATCCATGTACATGAGAGTTACACTTTTGTATCTCACTAAAAATGTATTCCTGAAGGGAAGCAGGGTCACATTAATTGTCTAGACTATTAATGAGAGTACATGTGAAACTGTCTCTCCTTGTTAACCAGTCTCATGTTACTATCTACACTTCCATAATTTATAGTTAGATGGTATTTCATCAGTACACCTATCTAAATATAGTTTTCTGGTTTAGATATCAATATAACAATTCATCATCACACCTTAAGAAAAGTCATTTTCTATGTTACATGGCAATGAAACTATAAAACTGAATTAAAGAGCAGTGGTTAGATTTTATCAAAATTTACAAAAGATACTTTGTAATAATTACTGTGAGGCATTTTTAGAAAGTTTGAAATGCATGAAATTGATTGTTGCATTATTACCAAGTTAACTTGACAGTATGGCACAGCATCCATTGTATGTTGTCAGTTGTGTGTTGTCAATGGTGACTCCACAACACTTGCTATTTTCAGCTTTTTCTATTAAAAAAAATCAGCCATTTATCAGCCAAAATTTGCAGGAAGTATAGCTTTTTTAAGCTTGTATTGATGTTTCTGATGTACCATCCAATATGGCCACCATTACTAAAAACAGAAAACCTTTAAATGATTTCATCTTGGCAGTCACTTTGGAGAATTGAATTAAATGAAACAAAACATATCCTGTCCTAATATGTTATAGATGATGCTGATTTGCTACCAAATATGGCTGCAATTACCAAAGATTGAAAAACCTTAAAATTACTTTTTCTTAAAGAGTTTTGATCAGAATTTAACCAAATGTGACAAAGGGTATTGTTATGGGATGGTGGTGGTGGTTGTCATTATCTAGGGGATGATTGACCTCAATAATGGGGATCTGAGCAGAGATATATAATGGAATAACATGAGCCCCCCCCACCCCATATATAAAATATAATACTTTAATCAATTAAATAAACAATATAAAAATGTACAAGGCACTTTAAGGTAACTTTTCTTCCAGAAATAACTAATGAAATTTAAAAAACTGCAATTAGCAGTCCCATTTATACAGATGTACGAAATTTTATTATAAAATCAAATGAACATTTGAACTTGTCTAGCATGATGGCATAGCCTGATGACTTGGTTGTGGGTCACTCCAGATTCAATACCAGTAGTGTATTGCAGTTTACTTTTTTCTTTTCTTGGTTCTTATGTGATGTTGCACACAGTGACCTCTTTCTTGCATCTACCCTTCTCAAGGCCCTCAACTGCAAAAGGGATCATATTTCTTCTATGTCCCCCTGACCTTGTTTGGAGTTACCTTCTTGCTATCTTTTCCCCCTTTTACAGAATCCTCTCTCAAGACTTTCAATACATGTCCTTTGGACAATGGTTATGACAGAGTATGCACTGTAAAACTTAGATTAATTTTTACAGCATAATATATTTATAAAACATGAAACTTTGCATGGAAATACATCTCTAATTGTTAACTTAGCCAATCAGCAATTTTGGTTTATTTAACCACCAAAATTAACACATGCCAATTGAGGTTTGAAAAATTTCACACATTTCACACTTTCCTTAGTAACCAATCTCTGCAAAGTTTCAACTTATGAAAATATTTCAGCAAGTACAAACAGTTTCTGCAACATCTCAACACTTGGCATGTTTGACAAACAATCCCATTAACTGGATCAAGTTATCAGATGGACCTGATTAAGAATCGATCATGCTCCAATTAGACCAATTAAAATACTGTATCCTTGATACCCATCCATGGACTTAACTCTCAGCCAGTCATATTACATCAACTTAAAATGGTTTTCTTTTACATTGCCTAATGTTGGCTTTGTAGAAGCAGCTATAAAACAGCTCAGAGGAATTATATTCTTTTGTATTTTACTGTTGATTGGCACCTCAGCACAATAATGGCAATGAGGTACAATTAATTACCGGTGTGTATTATTGTTTTTAAGTCTCTTTAGTATCTCTTTGGACTTCAACAATTAATAACCAGTATGTATTGTTGCCTTTAAGTTTCTTTAGTCTCTCTTTGGACTTCGTGTAATCAACTACCAGTGTATTATTTGTTTGTTGTTATAAAATCTCTCAAGCCTCTCTGTGGTACTTTATCATTTTCAATTGTTTTCATTATATTAACTTCAAGATGTAACAAACCTCTGATATTTTTTAACATGTCTGACCTGTCATGTATGCTTTAATGGCTGATGACCTAGGACTTTTTCGATGCTGTCTAGTTCATTCTGATAATGGACTGACAATTCAATACTTTTATACTGGGTTAGTGGTTGGATTTATTAGAAGAAAATCCAGCCACCAAACAGCTGACCTTACAGTAAATCCTCATTCCTTGAGAATTGCATTTATACTTAATATCTTGTAGGAGTATTCATTAAAGATTAACTTACTGACATATCTAATTTGGATATATTTGAATCAATTTATGCTATATATTCTATGTAAAGTTGTCTTCTTAATATTACATTATTGGTTCAAAAGCAGCTATTCTTGGAATAAATACTGTTTTACCTTATCTTAGCCATCAGATTTTATTTGTTTCTAACTTAGGGAAATAAAGTAAACAAGAGGTGAGTATAAACTTGGTAGAGAAATGTACTTTTGATTGGCCTGTTATCTGTATGCTGGACACAGCAGGTGTTAAAATATGTTACACTATTCCATCATCCATAACCCTCCTTGTGGATAACATCACTAATTGGTTCTAACCTTACCTTACCTTAGCAGTATATACCCAGTTATAAAGCAACTTACAGGTATGATCTTACATTTTTTGAAGTCTAGATTGATCAAAGTCAATGAGTAAATAACACAGACATAGATAGACATGAACATAATATTGCACTGAAAAACCAGAACTTGACTTTTAACATTTTCGCTTATCTTTATATGTAGCTTTGTCCATTAAAAACAATAGTCCGAAATACAGTGCATAGCTAAATACCTATGAACCTGTGTGGAAAATATTTCACCCATCAACCAACAGAGATAACCATGTTTCCATGATTCACATGACTCTTTTCTTAGGGTGAATTTACAGAAAAGGGTGACAGCTATATACATGTATGTGTATTTTACCGACCAATGCAGGCATTACTTTTCATCAAAACTTTAATATTAGGATTAATTGAGTAGAAATCGAATTTTTGAATGATAATTCCTATGTAAAGCCTGCTACACCTGATGAGTGACTTCTATGATACCATATATACAGATATAAGATAAGATAAGAAGATAGGAATTCTTTATTTCAGACTTCAAAGTCCATACCTCTAAATTAAAATATAGATATAAAGTAAAAAACATTGTAAACATAAAAGTACATATATATATCATAACCACAAATATACAGCAACATCTACAACTATTAACTGTGCCATGCATTATTAAGAATAAAATTAAAGGTAAACAGTTTTAGATTGTGTAAGTTACATGTAAATTGTTTGTCATTTTCTTGAGTTTTCATAAGGTTGGAATGCTAATCAGAATGGAAAATGCTTATAAGTTATTATTTAACAATTTGACAGGAAAACTGTCATTTTGTCAGAACAAGACCAATTAGCATTTCTGTAGGGACTGTAAATGTCATTTAATACTGACATTATTTTGGATAGACTTGCAAATTCTTTTCAAAACACAAGGATGCCAAGAAATCTTTTGATCGATGTACCATTAGTTTCTGAGTTCAGGATATAGTCACACCTGAATGTTCATATTAGCAAGAGTGATTTAAATTTGCAAAAATCACTCATCCGACATGAATAAATGCATTGTGGCTACACTTTGATGCTGAAAACAAGAGGTATTCTGCAAAGTGGACACCTTAGTCCTCACTTGTGTGTATCATATTTTGTGTACTTGTGTTTGTATATTTTATGTTTGCCATATTTTCATTTTTTAAAAACACTTGTAACCAAATATTTTGAATGGTCTGTACCAAGTGAAAATTATTACAGATATTTATGTTTGAAGTATTGGTATTACTGAAGTAAAGTTTATTCACTAAAACTTGTTTTCATTCTGATAAGTTAGAAGAAGTGAAAAACTTTACTACTGTAACTTTGTTTGCTTGAGTGACATATATTAAAGAATGCTTTATTACAAACAGTGTCTAACGTGAACTAGTCACATGTTCACTGGTAGAGAATAAAAGGGGCATTTGATTCACTCATATTAGATGCATGAGATTTGAAGGAGAAAAAAAAATGTTATGTATTTTCTTAATTTATATTTATTTCTGTGGAAGATCAGAAAGGCTTGAGTCAGAAATGACAAATTGAAATATACTTGGAAATAAAATATAGTATCTTTAGTAATTTAGTTATCAATATCTAGAGGATGATTGGATTATTTTCCTTGGATTGAGTGAATGATAAAATAAAATATGAGATTTATAGATGGAATAAAGACAGATCTGAGTAGAGATATAGAACAGGACAACACGAGTTTCTGTATGTAAAACATAACAATTGAATCAGTTATATAAACAAAATAAAATTGAAACAGTTTAAACTGATATGACAAATTTTATCATAAAATTGGGTGAGCGATTGAACTCAATTGCCCAACATGCCTGCATAACCAGTTTGTTTGCCAGTCTCTTCCATATTCTACATTGGTAGCTGGTTAAGAATCACCATATTCCTTTTTCTCCTCTGTCTATCAGCCTCTTTCCAGTCATCAACCTTAATTTGGTTGTCTGGTCCACTGTATCAGTGCATACATGGAGCTATTTCTCTTGTTTTTTTTAGACTAGCTTGCTTCTATCAAAACTGAATCTCTCTTTATTTTTAAGGTTCCATGACCCTAATCTTCAAGATAACTGTCCATTGGTTAATTTATAATGAGTGAATAGTTTACTCTGCCAGAGCTAAGAACTTCTTGCCTACCTGGAAAAACTTTTTCAAGGGAGAATGTTTTGTTTTGTTTTGTTTTTTTATGGTTTAATGCCATTTTTCAGCACAATATAGGCTATACATGGCGTCCAGTATTATTGGTTGAGGAAGAACCTGGGAAAAAGAAAGAACCACCGACCCACGAGAAGCTACTGGCAAGCTTTCTTACATAACTACATTAGCCGAATCTTAGACTCGAACCCACGCAGACAGAGGTGAGATGGCAGTGATCCGTAACAAACAGTGCTTTAGACCACTCCGGGACCCTCAAGGGAGAATACTTAAAAGACTGAAATTCAGCTGTGAAAGACACATCTTATTGATCTTTGACAATCAGGATTAAAATAAGATCTAAGCACTGAAAATTAACACACCTGTACAGGTTGAGTAATTTTTCATCTTTCTGTGCTTTCTTTAAATAAACTGAAAGTCTCATCTCATGACATTTATTTAGACTGGTACAAAACTCATCTCTGCATCATTTCAACTCTGTCGTTGTTTGAAACTTTTACCCCAAATTCACCTTACCTTGTCCACCTTTTTGACCATTTTTAATATACATGTACTCATTATAAATCAATTATGTCTCCAGCCAGAGAAATAAAACATTGTAGCCTAGTGACATAATATGGTACCTAAACCCATTTGTAAATTTAATTTATGATGTGTCACACTAACTGCAGCAAGATTCAAACAATTATATGTTGCTGTAACATCTTACAATATTCATAGTTTCAATATATAAACTGTTTTATCGATGTATATGTAACATTGTCTACAAGAATTATTTTGAAAAGAAAAACAAATGACCTGGATCTGTTTTCCAGTTTCTTGGACAAATTGCATAGACCCTGATTACTGGTGCATTATGCTTTGCCAGATTTGGGTCAATATCAGTTGCAGTTGGACTTATAAGTGAGTAAATATGGTATTATTCCATATCTTAGATATTGTTGAAGAATGTTCAAATCATCAGGTATTGTTTATGTTATGCTTTAAAATCTAAATGACTCAAGCTGTTTATTTCAGTACCATTTAAGAAGATCTAAGCTAATATTTCTATAAAGAAAGTATCATTTAGCAGTTTTAAGGTACTTGCTGGATGTCATGACATGAGGCAGGCAGGTTTTCAAACATTTTGTCTTGCCTGTAAAGAATCATTGGCAAGATGTAGATTTCCCATATTTTTCATATGGACAGAAATTATACAGGAGGAACACCTGCAAAATACCCATATCCTACCTGATGTGACCTTGATTCAAGCTAGTGACTTTTTGACATCTACTGTGAGCATTGTATGCATGAAGAAGCAAAACCTCCCTGACCATGCTTTAACATGTTCACAACAATCAAGATAAACCTTATTTGACACACTTTTCTGTACTAAAATGAGCTGTGATTAAAATTAAGTGTACTGCAAATAGGAAAGTAAATCATTGTGACCTACTTTTAAGAAAATAGATTTTACAAATCAACCAGCAAGTAAGCTGGCAAGTCAATGTTTTCTGCATAATTTTTGTTTTTTTATATTCCTTCTTTCAGGCTCATTTGTTAGAATAAAAGGGAGAACTGTAATATTCATATGTATGCATCTTTATTCTTCCTATTGTATAATACTCACCTGTAAATTGACCCCAACTGTAAATTGACCCCATCTGTAAATTGCACAGACCTAGATCTGAAATCACATAACATCTGCAATAACAGATTGTTATGAGTTGGAGTTGACTTCTTAGGAGTAATATTAGAAAAAACACATAGATCCTGATCTGCCAGAACAATATGTGATGGCAAATCAGAGTCTGTGCTTGCTACCTGACTTGTAAGTGAAAATATAGGGTAATTCAGCATCACCGCTGATGCACAGGTTTGGAATCTAGAAAGTGATCAGCAAATTAACATTGGCTTCTCAGCTCCCACTAAAATTAATTGCTGTTGAAAGGATAAAGAAGTCAATAAACTCATTATTTATATGAAAGAGATAAAATTGGTCATCCTGGAGAAAGTGTAGCCCAAAGTAAATATCTGGTTGTATGGATGAAAGCTTAGATGATCCCTCCTTTACAAGAGATGGTTTGTTGGATCTTTGCAAAAAAATGCGGTCAAGTTATTCCATGCATCTTAAATTTTCTAATGGGGATATCTTCCTCTTAAATGTTACTTTTTGCGGTTCATCGTTAGTGTCAAAATATCTATAAGGTCTAATGGATGAATAACTACTAAAAAAGATCTCCAGCTTATCGTTCATTTTTTTAATATTTAGATCTAGATAATACTTGAATTGGGTTTTTTTGTGCAAAGGGTCACATGGTGATACCTACAATATTAGTACTATTCAGATGAAAAAAATCCAGTGTTTCCTTTTTGCAGTTACTTACAAAGCTAGAATGGAAGAATGATGAGGAATTTTCTCACTTAAGTACACCCCAGTCTCTCCTGCATCCTACCTTACATCCCATGATGAAGATGTTTGTTTGATTAGGATTTTTAATGTAGCTTTAACAATGTTTAGTAATATCAATACGCTGTCTGCAGTGAGGCAGTTTATAGTGATGTCTAGACATGTAGCATGATGTCCCCACCCAGTCGCATCATCCTGACACCAGCCCGACCAGTCCTAAAACTAACCTCTTAAAGCTGAGCGTCAAGCGAGGCAGCTGTTAGTACCATTTTTGTAAGTCTTTGGTATGTTTTGGCCATGGATCGAACACACAACCTCCTGGTTCTGCAGCAGATGCTCTAACCACTAGGCCACCGGAGCAGTTATGATGAAGATGAGTCTGTATATTAAAAATGCACAACATTTCTAAACATAGTATTGAGTGCAGTTATATTGGCCTTCATGCATATCCTCTTCTGATGACTATAATGTGTACCAAGTCTAAAAGGGATCAATACAAATTTCAAGATGAGTTGCATTCAAAGATTCTGTGTTCCAATAGTCAATCAACATGGCTATGTGAGAAAGCTTGCTAATAACATTCCTTTGCATGGGTGGTTCTCAGTGGGGTTTGCCTCAGATTTGTCTTACATGACTTGTTCTGGCCACCATCTATAGCCTATGATGGGTTGAACAATGGTTCTAAATCTACAACAATAGCAACACTACATCCATGTCAAGCCAAAATGAGCAACAGCTTTTAAAAAAATCACTTCTTGAGATGATGTCCATAATGTGTAGCATGTTTCACTACAACCAATGAAATTATGGTGGTGTTAAATGATTTTGTCAACTCAACACAAAATTGTGTGTGGGACAATAATTTGTTGACTTGTCAATCTTAAGATGATGACTATAACATGTACGGGTTTTATGTCTATTTAGTGAAAATCAGTGAGACTTGTGACCTTCACAAGATTCAGTCAGGCTGCAAGTCAAAAAAGACAATAACTCTTAGCAAATATCTCAGGAGGAAAGGAACATCTGCAGATGGCCATACTATATATCAAGTTTCACATCATTCCATCAAAAACAGACTTGTTGAGTTATAAGATTTTGTCAGAACAGTGTGTTCAGCTGCATGAAGTAAAGGGCATTACAATCACAACACCGATTATGTGAGAGCAACATTGACATGTTAACTACACATCTCACATGATGACCACATTTCATGAGTTTAATGGCAGTCTACTGAAAACTGTTGAAACTAGTTGCATTCATGAGATTATGTTGTACATTTAGCTGGAAGGCAAAAAAGTATCATAGTTCTTGCAACAATTGCATTTACTACATGATTTGTCGATATGCACATTAAAGGTGATGACCAGTAGTTTCCAGTTTTCATAGTAGGTAATCCACCGAAAACTGAGGCACTTGTTTTGTACGGAAGATTGTTTTTTGAATGGACAGACATCTGGATGTTTTCTGAGATGGACAGACAGATCTGGATGGACATCAGGATACCAGGAATCCTATAGTAACCCCTGTCTCTGTAAAGATAACTAACTATTCAATAGCTAGTTCTTGCGTTTTTCTTTTATTGTGATCTTCATCTTTTTCATTGGCAGTAGAAAGAACACCTACTTTTAATTTCTCCAATATTTTTGTTTCACCAGTGTGTCATAAAATTTCACATATGCACGTTTTAAGTTTTATATATTCCGACTATTGAAAATAATGTTCAAGACTAAGGTATGTCTAACCCAAAATTAACAGACAGAACTTAAAATTGATACACAAGATATTTGATCAGTCACACCTACATTTCATCCAGTCAATTTGCTTGATTCATGGCTAGACTTCAGATATTCGGTGAAATCCAGTAAATGTTTTAAAACCTTTAGAATGATTGTCAGAGATTTATTTCATGTACCAATTTGATTACTGCCATGGTGATGTCAATTTATACATCAAATTTTAAGTAATATGGCTGGGCAACTCATCTGTTTACATTTTTTATGGTGTATGGTCAAAGCTATGGAATATTTCTAAGAGAAGAAATTGTGTCAGATATTTCATTCCAGTGGGTTCCAAGTTTAATTTAGCTCTGAATTTTTAGAGTGAACATTAAGTTGGACAAGTCATGTGTTTAACTTTTTTATTGATTGGAAGTCAGTGATATGAAAATTGTTTTTTTCTATCTGCTTGAAAGAGCTCTTAAAGAGAACTAGATGGCATGAGTCAGGCAATCCACCATTCATTTATATTGCCAATTTGCTACATGATTACATCTTTCCACTGATGTGTGTCATTTTGTGACACAATAGAGCCATCATAGACTTCCACTATAAGCATGGAAAAATTGACCCAATTTTAAGGTATGTAATTTATGTGATCAGAATACAAGTGCCCTATCCATATTACTACAGTGATTGTTTACTGCCCCTTTTGCATTCTAAAATACTAATATTGTACAGGCTTTGGTAAACATCCTGAATCAACTGTCTTGTATCCCTAGGCAAGGTACATGTACTTCTCTTCAGTTGCTTTTGAATGGTACATGTGGGGTACAGACAAAATCCTTAAGAGCAAAAACTCCCCAGAAGAAATCACTGCCCCACCCCCCACCCCATTCAAATCCCTTCTTCTAGTCTAAGTTTAGCCCTTTTTGAACTTTACAAACCATCACAAATATACATGATTATGTGTTGTTTTGGTCCCTTTGAAGTTTTTTGTGGCTACACCATCACATAAAATCATTCCAAGATGTTTTCAACACTTGCATTTTATTGTTTGCCATATGTATAAAACAAATAGTGCCAGAGGAATGCATTATTTATTATAAATCATTGAATGGTAAACTGTAATTTGGGGTATGTGAAACCACTTGAAATTTAATATTCACTATGGATTTAATTAGGTGTAATAAGGGTGATAAAAAGTTGTGCTAGAATGGTAACATGTAGGCTGAGAATAAAATCCACATAATGGAAGTGCTCCCAAAGTATTCAGGCATGCCATTCTAAGAGCACAATTATTACAAACTTTGATTACGGTACAGTAATTTACACATGACAATCCTGCAGAGCCATGATTAAATTTTACATTTTGTATATTGAGGATATGTCATCTTTCTCCATTTCAAAATAGACTGGCACCCAATTCTATAATGATAAAATACAGAAAACAAGTTATAAGTAGAGTAATATATTTGTGACGGTTTAATAAGTATCAAAACTTAGAGTGGGGGTTGGGAGATTATGTTTCATTGTATTTGGGGATTTTATCCTAAAGGGATTGTGTCCTACACTCATTTTATGTATATGTGGGGGGGGGGGGCACTTTACAGTCTTTTACAGTCCGAGTCAGCTGCCTTGGTGTGTTATTGGGGAGACACTTTATAATCTAAGTCAGCTGCCTAGGTGTGTTATTGGAGAGACACTTTATAATCTAAGTCAGCTGCCTAGGTGTGTTATTGGAGAGACACTTTATAATCTGAGTCAGCTGTCTTGGTGTGTTATTGGGGAGACACTTTATAATCAAAGTCAGCTGCCTTGGTGTGTTATTGGAGAGACACTTTATAATCTGAGTCAGCTGCCTTGGTGTGTTATTGGAGAGACACTTTACAGTCTGAATCAGCTGCCTTGGTGTGTTATTGGGGAGACACTTTACAGTCTTTTACAGTCTGAGTCAGCTGCCTTGGTGTGTTATTGGGGAGACACTTTATAGTCTGAGTCAGCTGTCTTGGCGTGTTATTGGGGAGACACTTTACAGTCTGAGTCAGCTGCCTTGGTGTGTTATTGGGGAGACACTTTACAGTTTGAGTCAGCGACCTTGGTGTGTTATTCAGAAGACACTTTACTCCCATTTCCTTGGCATGATACAGCAAATAATATCTTGAAAATTTGGTTAAAAGTGACCCAACCAACAAGCCATTCATTGAAAAATATTGGAGTGAATCATATGGTGTGTAAGGCATGTAAATTTATTGACTTGAACCTAAAATTAAGTATGTATGGGTCATTGTTGTTGTTGCCTATAGACCAAACAATTTAAAGCTCTGATTGGTTAATTGAGTGAACTGAAAAGAAGGTCACCAAAACCACTTGTGGGTATTATGCATCAGTCACCATCTTTGGTTGGGTTGTCTATTATAATTAATCACAACAAATATGAGGCTGACAAATGAGACAGTGTTCAAATTGTGATGAAAATTATAAATAAGACATATAACAAACAAAACTGTATGTAAAATATTCAGTGCTTGTGAATTAATGCCTAACATTCTCAGTCAACAGTGAGAGCATTCTTGGAAGGAAAGAAAAGATAACAAAACATTTTTGAAATTAATGTGAAGTAAGGAGGGTTATTATTGAAAATAAACATGTTATGTTTTAAGAATTCAGTTCAAGAAAAATATAACATAGTGCTTACAATTGCTGCATTTGCCATATATATTCACTTTTAGATTGATGCCTCTGGAAACTGCAGACTCAGATCTTCCATCCTATAATAAGCAGATCTGGATCTCAACAGTTAGTTAGAACTAATTGGTAGCAATGTAGATACAGTCTGATTGTGTATTAATTAATAGCAGATCAGTATCTTGCAGTTGCATTGAACTTATACATGAGTATATATGGCATATATTGCATTTTTAGGTCCATTAGACAATCAAGTGTCTTTAGTTCATTTCTATGGTATGTGGGTAATTAAGTATTTTAAGTCAAATTCAGTTGGACATGAAATAGTAGCCTAATCAAGTATTTAAAATCAAATTCTTTGGGACAAGACCTTGTGACCTAATCAAGTATTTCAAGTCAAATTCAGTGGGACATGACCTATTGGCCTAATCAAGTATTTCAAGTCAAATTCTGTTGGACATGAAATAGTAGCCTAATCAAGTATTTAAAATCAAATTCTTTGGGACAAGACCTTGTGACCTAATCAAGTATTTCAAGTCAAATTCAGTGGGACATGATCTATTGGCCTAATCAAGTATTTCAAGTCAAATTCTGTTGGACATGAAATAGTAGCCTAATCAAGTATTTAAAATCAAATTCTTTGGGACAAGACCTTGTGACCTAATCAAGTATTTCAAGTCAAATTCAGTGGGACATGATCTATTGGCCTAATCAAGTATTTCAAGTCAAATTCAGTGGGACATGACCTATTGGCCTAATCAAGTATTCAAGTCAAGTTCTTTGGGACAAGACTAGTCTACATTCTAATCATGAGATATTGTTTGTTTTTTAAATAGTATTTTTCTGTGATGTACCTACCAAGTCTTGTTCTAAATCAGACTTTAGTGTGGGAAGTTAGTAATCCTTCTGCTTAATAAGAAATGTCATTTGCTTGCTATTCACCAGAGATCTTAAAATGACACATGCCTAATCAAAGCTTTATCCCTGTTATTATTTCCAAGCTAATTCTGACAATTTAAGAAGTTTTTCTTTTTAAGAATTTTTTCTCGAAGGCAAAATTGTGGATTGACAAGTATTTTATGATCTAAAACATGCAGGAAAGGTGAATACCATCCTAAACCAATCAACCACTACCAACCAGAAAAGTTATAGCCCAGATTATTCGTTCATCGGTTGTAATGGAAGACAAGATTTTATTTTTGTTTTATTAACTTTGCAAAACCTGCTATATCTAGACTATTAGGTTAAACTTGTCATATCATTTCAGGATGGACCTCAAGTAACATCCAATGCAGCACAAACATTAAAGAACTTTTGTGTTTGGCAGCATAAAGTTAATGATGATGATGATGACAATAGTCCCTACCATCATGACACAGCTGTTTTACTTACCAGGTAAGATACTTTTCCAGTATATTTTTATATTTAGTAGGATACTGCAGTGCTCCCAGCCATTTCTTTATATTTTATATAAAATTCCTATGAAATTCCTATATGTATTGTTATTCTTATATTTTCCCCCATAGTTTCTCTAACATGTCTCTTAACTTTTTATTTTTGTGAGAAGTGACTCATTTTTCCTTCCAAGGCTTTTTTTTTCTTCAAACAAATGATGAAAAATGTAACAGAATGAATCACTATGAAAGTACATGTATTCAGTTTATGTTCCTGAGTTCCTGATGTTTTATCTTATTAATAGTATTGTGTGTTAAAATAATGAATAAAATGTGTTATTTTATTAGTAATTTAGTACATCCCTATATTGTGCATGATTTCCCTATTAAATCCCTATACTTTTTCCCTACATTTGTGAGATTCAGTGACAGAAAAAAAAAAGACTGTTAGATTTGCTATTGAGATTTTATTTTTTAGGATTAGTTGGAGCATGTGCAATTCGATGAAGAAGGTTATGGTAGGCCACATTGTTTGTTATAAGCCATGGGTGAAAATCTGCTAAGTACTACCTTAACACTACCTGTGATCCGATTTCCTTGCTTCTCATGAATATGCCTATTCCAATATCTAAACTATGTCTTCAATGAGAATCTTAAATAAACTGAGAAAATTTTACTCATCTGCATTTATTAGTTTGGGAGATTTTTGCATAAACTGATTAACATAAAGTTATAATTTGAAGATTATTAGGCCAGTTACAACATTGCTTGAAAATCAAGTTTTAAGAGGATGCAGGCAAGCTTTAATGGTTCTGTGTTTGGTCATGTGTTTCATGCAAAGTGGATTTATGATAGTATATGGAAGAAGGATTGATATGACCAGCATATGCGTACATTATCACATTGGAATAGTGATTCTTCTGTAACAAAAACACCCACTTTAAAGACCTTATTTGAGACTGGATCAGAAGTTCTGTGACTGCCACATTCCAACGCTGATAAGGAGAGGCCATTCTCCACTCTTTGAAAATACTGAGTAATTCAGATAGAAATTAGGTTTAGAAATCCGTTGACTGCTTCTTAAATGTCAGACTTAATAATCACAATGAATGCGTAAGGAAACTAAATATGTTTGCGGATTTTATATGTAAAAAAATTCGTTACAGTAAATTATGACATATATAACTCTTCTTTTTTAACTTAAACGCCAGTGTCATTAGTCATATTAATTAATTGTAATTGGAAAATTTGCCATCAGAATTTGATTCATATTAAAAATTTGTTGTTTTGCTATGATATGAAGAGAATTATATATAAAATATATGTAAAATCCTATAGATTTAGAAACCATTATATACACCTAATAGTATTTTTGGAATTTACTAATTCGATATACTTGTTCTGTCACATGAATGGGAAGAGCTACCTTAAGATGTCTATATGTACCAAATATGTTGCTGCTGTATTAGTGATCTTTTTTTATTTACATGTCATTCCGATTTCAGATTTGATACACAAAGGCTTGGTATGATCATTCCGAAAATAATGAAAACTTATGATTTGTAATAATGACAAGCTACAATTTCATTGGATATAATCTTACAAAAAGGACTTTGTGGGGGTATAACTATATATATATATGAGAAAGAGAGGGGGTGGGAGATTGTGTTTGCTGTGTCAGGTTGTACACAATGTAGTTTATATTTTATTTAAAGAATGGTGTCTGACGTTTCATATTTCTGTTTGATCAGCTTTAACTCTTAATGAGATCAGCCATTTTGTCTGTGAATAAGTACCCATTTAGTGTCTTAAATACCATGATACTGACATGTTTCTAGTGAATGCTGACCCCTTTGTACAATTACCTAGGACCACCTTAGATATTTCAACACTATCCCAGTTTTCCTATTGATAAATTATGAAACAAACATTTCTCAAATTCTTTATTCAGATGATTCAGTGGGACCCTTTAACACTTAAACAAATTTTGCAATGCTTCCGAGCAATATCTTTACATTTTGGAATTCTCTCCTAGAGTGGTAATTCATTCAGTTGTGTGGTCATTGTCGTTTTCTTTCTTTTTTTCCTTTATTCATGATGGGTATCTTACTTAATAACAAATATCACTATTCTACATATACTCTGTAATAAGCACATCCCACACTAAAGTTCACCCTGACCTCTTAAAAAGAAACATTACAAAGATTCTTTCCCCTCTCCCCTACTTTGTTCTTTTCTCTAACTTACCACTGGATAAATACTACATATGTAGGTACTCATAAATACTACATTTAGAAATATGCTTGAGTTTGGGGACATTTGTCTTTATTTGTAGGCTTCTTTATTGTGGGACAAATCCCAGTTGCCCATTCTTGAAATAGACAATAAAGTGTTATTGTCTTGGTAACAAGACTCTGTTGTCATATTAGGGTATCAGTGTTGTCCATCAGGATAGATTCTGTTGTCATATTAGGGTATCAGTGTTGTCCATCAGGATCATTAATATAAATAATTTAACTTTCCAATGCCTGCTCAATGCTGGGTTAGAAACTACTTTGAGGAGTAGAAAACCCAGGAATGCAACATATTCTTATAACTTTGAAAAATCCTTGAATTTGAGTGGCTGTCTTGAAAACTCTTTGAATTTGAAAAAAATCTGTTTATCCTTGAAATGCCCATGAATTTATTGAAATATGTGTTAAATGTTTTAACCTTTGTGAATTTCTTTGAGGGATTACAAGACTGAAAAAATTTTGTATTTTCAGATTGATTGAATAAATAAATAAATACAATGGGATAATACTCCTTGAAAAAATGGAAATTGATGAAAACTCTTAAAAACAATTATTTTGAACTGTTTGGTCAGACAAAAATACTCCTTGAAACATGAAATGGCATCTCCCCCCCCCCCCAACAAAAAAAAAATAAAAAAAATGTAGGTGCAAGCCATGTACTCACATTGTTAACCATTACAAAACATGTGAGAGAAAAATTATGTCCCCATACATAGTACTGGCAAGTCTAAACCTATTCAACATAAATAAATCTAAAGGCAGTGTATCTGTATGGTTGCTAGGCTTGTGATTCTCAGGGGGTGGGCTGTCTGACTTGAATAGCTCCTCACTAATGAGCCATACAACTGTTCCTCATATAATTAGGTCAGTAATGTCCCCATATTAGTAAGAGGGGTGGGGGTTAATTGGATTTTATTCTAGGGGATGACTTCCATTGATTTTATGACACAGTATGAGTGGATATATAAAACATCAACAGAGAACTGAGCAAGACTATTGGGAAGAAATAATGCAATATGAGACCCCCTTAGACATAAAACAAACCGCAAAATTTAGTAAATAACAAATTAATAGCGGCAACTCTAATTCAACCTAAGTTATGTCAACAGAATTTAATAGCAGTGCCTAATTTAGATTTATTTCATCATCATTATGAGTAGTGAAAAGAGCACAATGTTCATGACTGATTGCAACAGCATCCTTTCTTGACTCGTGTATCACATGTCTTCCTATTCTAGCTAGTTTTCCTATTCTGAATGCTTCATCTTGTTCATGACTTCCTAGTCTTTAATTCTGAACATATCATCTCTTTCTGGACTTACCAGTCTTTTATTCTAAACATGTCATCTCTTTCTGGACTTCCTAGTCTTTTATTCTGAACATGTCATCTCTTTCTGGACTTACCAGTCTTTTATTCTAAACATGTCATCTCTTTCTGGACTTCCTAGTCTTTTATTCTGAACATGTCATCTCTTTCTGGACTTCTGTGAATTTGGATATAGAGATAGACATATATGTACAGTACAGTTAAATAGACCACTGCATTCTTGATGAAAACCACAAATGATGTTCTAATTAATGCATAGATGTAGATATCTTGATAGCACATACTGATAATGGTTTAGAAGCGCTCTCAAGACTAAGGCCAGTGTGCTTTAAACATTCTTCTAATAGATCGGCTGGACTTCTTTATTTTCCCCCTCTACAAGAGTTTTCCCAGGATAGAGGTAAAGCATAATATCAGACTGGGTGGTAAAATTAGTGTAATAATCAGACTGGATGGGGCAATTAGTATAATATCAGACTGGGTGGTGATATTAGTGTAATATCAGACTAGTGAAATTAGTGTAATATCAGACTAGATGGTGAAATTAGTGCAATATCAGACTGGATGGGGAAATTAGTGTAATATCAAACTGGATGGGGATATTAGTGTAATATCAGACTGGATGGGGAAATTAGTGTAATATCAAACTGGATGGGGATATTAGTGTAATATCAGACTGGATGGTGAAACTAGTGTAATATCAGACTGGATGGGTTAAATTAGTGTAATATCAGACTGGATCAGTGAAATTAGTGTAATATCAGACTGGGTGGTGAAATTAGTCTAATATCAGACTGGATGAGTGAAATTAGTGTAATATCAGACTGGATGGGGAAATTAGTGTAATATCAGACTAGTGAAATTAGTGTAATATCAGACTGGATGGGGAAATTAGTGTAATATCAGACTAGTGAAAATAGTGTAATATTGGACTGGATGGATGAAATTAGTGTATTATCAGACTGGGTGGTGAAATTAGTGTAATATCATACTGGATGAGTGAATTAGTGTAATATCAGAACTGGATGGGGAAATTAATGTAATATCAGACTGGATGGATGAAATAAGTGTAATATCAGACTAGTGAAATTAGTGTAATATCAGACTAGATGGGGAAATTAGTGTAATATCAGACTGGATGGGGAAATTAGTATAATATCAGGCTGGATGGGTGAAAATAGTGAATATCAGACTGGATGGGTGAAATTAGAGTAATATCAGACTTGTGAAATTAGTGTAATATCAGACTGGATGGGTGAAATTAGTGTAATATCAGACTGGATGGTGAAATTAGTATAATATCAGACTGGATGGGGAAATTAGTATAATATCAGGCTGGATGGGTGAAAATAGTGAATATCAGACTGGATGGGTGAAATTAGAGTAATATCAGACTTGTGAAATTAGTGTAATATCAGGCTGGATGGGTGAAATTAGTGTAATATCAGACTAGTGAAAATAGTGTAATATCAGACTAGATGGTGAATTTAGTGTAATATCAGACTAATGTATTGAACATAGATAAAAGTACTTTTTATATTAATATTCAACTTTAATAAATTATATAATTTTATGTTATTATTGACCATAAAGAATATGTTTGTAACAAATGTGGCTGAAATATTTGGTTTATTAAGCTCAATGATTAGTAATTTTGATCACCTATTCTGTGTGTGGGAGGGGCCAAAGTGGCCAAGTGGTCTAAAGAAATCACCATTACTGATCACTGCCATCTCACCTTTAGCCGTTTGAGTCTCTGGCTTATCCATTGTGGGTAAGTGAGAAACCTTGTCAGTAGCTTTTTTGGGGTCAGTGGTTCTAACTGAAACTTTTCTAAGTTCTTCCTCTACTAGTAATACTAGCTGCCATATATAGCCTACATGCACTGAGATGTGACATTAAACTCCACAACAACAACTCTGATGTTGTGAAATAGGCACCTTATTTCAAACATATAATTCTTGGCAGGGACAAATGTAGTAATGTTCTTTTGCCTGGTCAAGGTACTGACCATTGGTCAGCTATCATTGGGTCACCATGAACAGGACAACAAAAAAATGTCCAGCTGATATGTCATCTGTTAGGATTAATTGCTATGGGGAAACAAGCTTCCCAATGTCCATATCAGAGAAGATTTTGTTTATGAGCTTAAAGGCTTAGTCAGCAGGGGGTTTGTGATACATTTTATTCAATATTGTGAAGCAATTCAGATATGCTTACCACACCTCATAAAGAAATTGTTTATTTGAGAGGGGTGGGGTGGGGTGATAGAATTAAATTGCCTGTTCTGGAGAAGAGAGGGAGATTTGAGAAAGTAAATTGTGTGTGTGTGTGTGTGTGTGTGTATATATGTAACATTGTATACCATTTCTGAATGTTTGCTGCGTTTATGATGTCTTATTAGGTTGGCTATGAGATTCAGCATGTTCCTTCTGAGGTCCCATTATGTCCAGTAATAATTATTATGAATGAGAAAAAGGGATTATGAGTGATGGCTTATGGCTTATCACACACACACACACACACACACACACACACACACGTATATTCTGCCACTAGAGATCTGGGTCTTTGCAGTTTAGATAATCAGTAGTACAAACAGTATAAACCTTGAATTGCCAATGTATGTGGTGATGTCATATCAGTGTCTATCTGGTTTGCAGTTGGACTTAACATTTTGACTTCCATATGGTGGCTAACAATTTGACAAAATGTATTAAACATGATCAGATAAGCTGTTAGGTCAGATTAGTTTATGTTTTTTATCTTTACATAACTGACTTGGATCTACAGGCATTATATGTGTTATGAGTCTATGCTCTTAAATTAAGTAACAGAAAAGAGTGAAAACATCAGTTTCAGAAGATTTAAGAAATAATTTGATTCCCTAGAATACGAAGTGAAAAATGAGAAAAAAAGAACTTATGGTATTGAGAATTTAAACCAAATTGTAATCCATTCATTAAAAACACAAGTTCTAGTAATAAAAAGTCCTGAATGAAACTGAGTTCAAGTCCCGATGAGATCCAAAATTGAAAGCGATAACATGTCTGTTATGGTCTATGAAGTGTTGATGTGTCAACAGTCTCTTGTTGAATCACAGAAATATTATTCCAGGGTTGAATTCAGTATAAATTCCAGTGATTGTCTTTATTCAAGAGTTGTATCAGAGCACTTTTGTATTTACAGAGAAAATAATCACTTGAATTCAATAATTTGAAGAAAATAAAATTCAGCTCTAACTGGTCACAACATGTGTGTGTGTGTGTGTGTGTGTGATTTGGATTTTTAATGTAGTTTTTTAGATTGTTCACTCATAATGCTACAATGTCTGCAGTAAAGCAGTTTAATGTGATGTCTAGCACTGGGGCATCATGCCACAGACACCAGGCCAACCATTCCTAATACTCCCTTCTTAATGCTGAGCACCAAGCGAGGCAGCTGTTAGTACCATTTTTTTTTAAAAACAAGTCTTTGGTATGGTCACAACATGATACAACTTAAAGTGCTAGATGTTAAAGCACAACTGATACAATCTTCACAGTCACATGATTATATAATTCTCTGCTTGACCTCAGGTCACATTAGCATTTTCTAAAAACAACCATTACCTAATGAAAAATACCCTTCTTTAATGATCTTAATGAGCCTTGTTTACTTACAACACAATGACCTATAAAATTCATGTGGGAATCTCCAAAACCCTGCTCATGCTCAACATATTTAAATGTTTATAATATTTATTATCTTGTTTATCTGAATAATGATTTGGTTAATAAGTCTATACACACAGAGTATAAATGAAGCTTTTTTAAGCTGTTTTTTTGGTGCGCGGAAAAAAAGTCACAGGAAAAAAAGTCACGGAAAAAAAGTCACAATTTCGGCTAGGAAAAAAAGTCACAGGAAAAAAAGTCACACTCTGCGGAAAAAAAGTCACAGTTTTGGGTAGGAAAACAGTCACAGTTTTGGGTAGGACTAAATTATATTTCAGAGTAAATATATAACTTTTCATTTTTAAATTCACATAATAATGCATGATAATAGATTTTTGGTCATCGCACGGTAACAAAAGTATTGGAATCAATCAGTTAATGACAATACATGACATATACATACTAAGAACAGTCTAAAATTAACGTGGTATTACATTATTATTATTATTATTATTATTATTATTATTATTATTATAATCCAGGAAAAAAGCCAAATGAAAAAAGTTGCGGAAAAATGTCGCAAGAAAAAAAGTCACAAGAATTAAGAGTTATAGAAAAAAATCACAGGTTAAAAATGGGAATATAACACAAATTTTGGTACAGTACATACTATATTACTATAGAGAAAACTTTACATAAAAATCAAATAGATACATATCCAAAAAAATGTCAACCTAATGTGAACAAATAATGAAATAAATATTGCATTTGCTTCATTGAATACAATATGGAATAGATGAATATAGGTCTGAAGCCAAGTAAGACACTAATTTGTTACATTGGCAGAACAAAAGATTTTTATGATGTAATGTCCCTTTGTAGCCTGGGATTGTTAAACAATTCAACATACTGGTTTCAGCCAAACGTTTAATGTTATTATAAGCTAGATAATTGTTCTATTGGATTTAGTTTTCATTACAAGTTGAAATTTGTCGGAGTGTATATATTTGAATTTTATTTAAAATTATCTCCATCGTAATATATTATTTATGGTTTCTAAATTTGTGTGATATTCTCACTTATTTTTATCCTGTGACTTTTTTTCCTAGGGCTCTTTTTCATTGTGACTTTTTTTCCTGTGACTTTTTTTCTGACTTTTTTTCCTGTGACTTTTTTTCCTGGATTCGTTTTTTTTACATACATAAAAAAAATATGAAAAACGTCAATCAGGTCAAGCAGAAATTTACATGTCAAAGTTTAGTGTGTAGCCTGTGGTAGATTCACATTCATTAGCATATAGCTTTGGTCTATATGTCAAAATTTATTGTATAGCCTTTCAAAATTTACTTTAAATACCATGTAGACATGTCCCTTGTCGCAAGCTAGAATCCATGATCTGCTATGCTCATTTCTTACCCATGGCTGCATTTTGCTGCCTATTTAAGTGTCTTGCAGCAATTGACCACAAGCACACACAAAATATTGCATAGCCTTTGGTTTTGACAACGTTATAAAAGGGATCAGTTCATTTTTGGAGATAGCATGGTACATTTGGTGTGCTGCAGACCACACAATGTTTATCCCCATGTGTCAATCTATAGGTTTTTAATAAAATGTATTAAACCTTATTGATTGACACATTGGGAGCACCCCTTTTGTGTGGTCATTCTTCAGGTTCTTCAGTTGTCATGGTGAATTTGTTGTTCTGTCAGTCAATCAGATGCCACAGTTTGGGAACCAGTTTGTTATTTAGAAGGTTTTTTTTTTTTGCAGGGGACCAAAAACAAAAGTCCAGCGTATTTTCAACCTACTCAGACTGCAAATTACAAAATGCTTGCTTGTCATTTTAGGCTCTATAAATAAAGGTTTACAGTAATTCATTACTGTAATAAAAGCAAATTTGTGTTGCACATGGATAGTTTGAAAAACTTTGTAAATGTCAGAGTTGTCATGGGAACAACTACTTACCATTTGGGTGGTAATACTGCATCGTCAGCCAAACTGTATCATTTGAGACCATTCTCTTAAAGTTCATTTATCTTGGACATTCATGACTAAGCATTGGATTATTTTAGCACTTTGGTTGTAATATCAGCAGTAATAACCCAATTAGGTTACCCATAATTATAATTTAAAGAATATCTGAAACTATTATCTAGATAAAATAATTATGAAGGCTGGCTAAATGGACATGATAACAGTTGACACAGATTCAGTAGTTATTATTCATCTGATTTTTTCTTTATTATTACTGTATTAGTTTTAGTATAAAAATTTCTCAGTCTTTTAAATAAAAGCCTTTAAATTTTGCTCTATATTTTTCCAACAAGTTTATTCAAAATGCATCTGTCTGCCACTCACTCATTCATGATCCAAGCAAACTTAAAATAATAAAACTGCTCTTTCTGACAGATAAATTCTGATTTTGAAATAGTTAATTTTTACAATGGAGGCTGTGTAAGCCATCAAAAATCTTTAGAAAAACAAAAATCACTAATATTTAGTCTGTTCATTACAGGTTACCCCCACTACAAATTAACTATGTCAAGGAAAACTTCACTGATTGCCTGTCCATGGACAGAGAAGATTCAAAATTTATACATTGGGATTAAATCTTTGTGCATTTTCTGCTCTAAACAAGTGCTATGTTCAGCAGACCTCAACATCAATAAGTATTCATCAATTATTGATTACATTTGCCTTTTTGTCTATTCATTTGCCATACCACAACATATTGGAAAGGAAGCTTTTTTTTTTCTTCACACAAGTACCTGATCTAAACTTGATACCAAAATAGGTCCAGACCATGGAAATAATTTGCTTGGAATTAAGATAGTGGGTGTAGCATAAGGGTGCACAGTCTTTAAAATACCAGTGACCTGGGGCAAGTGTAATACTATCAGACTATTCCAGTAAATCAGACCCCAAGCATGTGTTGATACAGATGGACCATGTGATGTCACCTGTTCATAGAACTGAGGAATGTTTGCAGACAGATTTGTTCACAACACATTGATGTACATTTCAGACATTAGTATTTCTCATGTCTCTTCAAACTGCTGTGGGTTGAAGGGTTCTTTTGGCATGATTTATAGAATATTTCAGGATTAAATCTTAGTGTGATGTCTTGTAAATTCATTTGGGATTGAATAACACAACCCTATATCCTGTGGCCACTTTGAATTTTGTATTTACATATGGTTGTTACAGTCTGTGCTGTATGCTAGTATGTTCAGTGTATGCAAATTTTGCTCATTGTAATGAAAAGGTGATATCAGATCCTTAAATTGTCCAACATTATCAATACAAAGTGGAAGGGCTAATTTATCAGACTGCATTCTGATCAAAAGAGGAAGCCATAGTAACTAGGTTTTTCGAGCATCAGACTGGAATTCCAAGAGTTGCATGTTCGATACCTACCCAGGCCAGGCTGGGTTAGTCTTTGACAAAGATAGTTACTTTCCATATCCTTGGCAACATATAGCAAATAACAATATGTTAAAAGTTCTATTAAAACACACAAAAACCAAGAAAAATCTGATGGGATGCAAAATAGCAAAATTTCAACATTCTTTGGCACTTATCAGAAGGCAAACTCACATTTGGCTGATCATTGGAAATAAAACTTTTCCACCTTAAAATGATGCCTTTATTGCCAGTAAATGCAAACTATTAAGAATTCCAAGGTTAGACATGAATGCGCAGTTTCTATATTGGGTATGCGTAATTTGTCTTGTGTATATTTTAAGGAGTAATGTAATTAGAATTGGTTTAAACTTGCTTTACATTTTCATGGTTTGAACACATTTTAGTATCAAGCTTGTATCTGGTGCCAGTGGTATTTTTTTTAGCAAGAGTGTAAATAGTGTAATTGATAAGTGTGCTGTGTTGAGTAAAGAGATGACAGGGACAGAGTATAAGTTGAAACCCTTTCATCCCAGCTACAAGTGCTTGGAAAAATTGTCCCTGAACTGTGACTGGTAATTCATTGGTGTTACTTGAACATATTGTTTTTGTCTGTAACTATACTGGACATGGCTGGTGACTTGTATTGTGTGAGACAATATGCCACTCATAAATCTTTGAAAAACTTTCAATAAAACGTCCTGCAACAATATGACTCCTGTGATGTTGTGACTTTTAATACTCATCTTTTTTGTATGGAGAGTATCAGGTTGGCATATAAGATCAAATAAATTTCATTAACTGCTGACAACTCCCATTTCACATGGAGATTCTAGTACAAGCAATAAACCTGTGCTCTCTTTGTATACTGTATCTTTATTCTTGAGAAACAATCTCAGGTTTTAGTTTACTGTCTTTGGGTCACTGATGATCTTTTAACTGAGCCACACAGATGAGCAGGAAGAAATTAAATCTCATCATCTAGGATAAACTGTTTTTTAAAATCTCAAGTTTCAGCCACATTCTTTTTCCGGACAGCATTTTCTTAACAGTTTTTTTTTTACCTGTTTTTATTTTATTTTTAAAGTTGATTAACATTGCTGTAGAATCATCTCATTGATACTTCACTTACAGGAAATTAAATGATTTGAAGATGTTAGTATTTGATCACAGAATAAACACTGACCTGTAGATATTATTTTAAAGAGGAGAAATGATAAACATGATGTTAGAGTTAGGATACATTTTCTATGAACTATAGGTCAAAACCTTTTAGTTTAAATTGGTTTATGTAACTGATGATTTCCCTCATTAATTTCATTATGCAAATATACACAACAAAATTGCCATTTACAGATTTGCCGTTGCCATGCAAACATAGCTATATACAGATCAACTACCAATATATTGCAAACTGAAGAAAATATAAATTTATCTTTGTTTCAACTTGAACATAATTGGTCAACTGCATCATTGTGTCCTTGCGAAAGGTATGTAAGTCCCATTTTCTTGGCATGAAATTGCTAAAAACATTTTGAACACAGTTAAAACCAACAAAAACAAAACTAATCTTTTAAAAAGTATTTTTTAACCTGTTTATGACTGTTAGGTATTGAGTACTACTTAGATTTCGTTTTAGTATTTCCTCATGTCAGACTGGTTTGGTTCTCTGTGCATTTTTCTTTGTACTGAAAGCATATGTTGTAAGGAAAATTTTGGCTATGTATTTGGTACATATGTTTCATGGGTGTTTATAATACATGTACCAACCGCTCCGGTTGCCTAGTGGTTAGAGCGTCCGCCGCAAAAGCGGGAGGTTGTGGGTTCGATCCCCGACCAAGTCATACCAAAGACTTACAGAAATGGTACTAACAGCTGCCTCACATGATGCTCAGCATTAAGAGGTAAGTGTTAGGACTGGTCGGCCTGGTGTCAGGACAATGTGACTAGGTAGGACATCATGCTACATGTCTGCAGCAGTGCTAGACATCACTATAAACTGCCTCACTGCAGACATCGTAGTGATAAAACTGAATTTTTTTTAAAGCTATGTTAAAATTCCTAATGAAACACAAAAAACAAACAAACAAAATAATATGTGTACCATATAGCTGTATGCATACATTTAAATGAATATATTAGACAAAGTGTACTTTGTCAGAAAGCAGAAGTAAAACTGCTCTGCATTGATTTTTCATAAATACAGATTGCTGTGTGTGCAAATGACAGCAACTGGACACTCTTCAAGTTTTGTTATGGTGCAAATCTATCAAGAAGAACAGCTTGTATCTGTCCATGAGATGAAAAATGGTTGTCATCTTAACCTACATGGCTGGGCTGGCCCTCTAGGTGTCAGAGCAGAGAGGCAGACACATTACTCATATGGGAAATGTGTGTGTGCATATATATATATATATATGCTTGTGTGTGTGATGTAGATAAATGTACATTATTTGCATCATCATTGTCATCATCCAAGTTCTTTTGGTGTTTACCTAGGACCTCCGATCTAAACATGTAGTATTTCAAATTATTTAATGAGTATAATGCAATTATTAAAATTGAAATAAAGATTACTGCAATTTGCACTTGATGAAATACTGGTATAATATTTAATACAATAATGGAGATGGATATTAAGTAGCACTTGAAATTCTCTTGGACCTGTCGTTAAAAGAAAATAGATTAAGATGATCCAGAAAGAACATACTAAATTTGACCATGAACAACTATAGTTGTATGGTCCATTCTTTATGCTTCCTGTACCATTAAAAGTTATTTTCCACCACTTTTTTGGAGAGCACTTTGTTCATCTATGTGATCTGTGCTTCCATATCCAATCTATATCCAATCTATATCCATTCTGTATCCAATCTATATCCAATCTATATCCAATCTATATCCATTCTGTATCCAATCTATATCCAATCTATGCATAACTGGGTTGATTTGGATCCTCAGGCCTTACAAAGATATGTCTTAAAGTTTTCTATAATTGCCTGAGAAGAGTAGATCTTTTCATTACTATCTGGATAATCTGTACTGATAAACATATAGAAAGTAAAACTTTATTTGTATTTACATGTACATGAATTTATCATCAGGAAAAGCACTCTTTAATGGAATGTTTTAGTCTCAATGCTATTCTGGAAATTCCTCCTGAGTCAGTACATTTTGCTAAAGTGACCTTAAGTTTTTTTTATATAGACCTACAAATATTTTCAAATATATTTTTCATGTATCTTTTACCTGTAAGGGCAAACTAAAAATAAGCACATATGACCCTTACTACTTCTGATTGTATGGTTAATATGTTAATTATCCAAAATTTTACAATATATTGTTGCATGCAGACATCATGAGACACCTGCCCTGTTTGGATCAGCCAAGAATGTCTGATTCTAAATTAGTGAATACAGTTTAAAGAATGATCTTTTTCATTCTTTTGAAAACTTGGCTTAAGATTTTCTGTAGGTTTGGAATGAATCAGACTCGTAAATTGTACTCAGGGCAAGAAATTCTTAATTTTTCTCTTTGTGCTTTGTGACGCTATCAGAGTGGTCAAAACTGGTTGGGAAAAAGGAAAATTGAATTGTCCTTCCATGTAATTTTCTTGCCAAATGCATGATTGGTAATTCTAAATGCTGTTATTTCACTGTCATGATGTTTATTTGACATGCTAAATTTTCGATCAATTTTGTTATTCTAGATTACTTTATTGAAAGCAGTCCTGTTTTTTAACACTTGGAAGTTTACCAGAATAAGTAAGGTACATTTAAGTATCAGTAAGTTGCCAGCATTATTGCTTTATTGAATTGGCGATTAAACATAACTTTTAGTTTTATAGCAATCTGCTTTTATGTCAGAAGCTAGATTTGTCTTGGAATCTCTATTGAAATGTATAAACTGATTTGCTCATTGATACATGTTTTCATAAAGCTTGAAAATAGTTGAACTGTTGATACTTACACATTTGTGTATCATTCAATTTTAACATGAAATTGTGTTTATAAAACACACCCTCCCTTACTCCTTAATGTTGTTAGTAGTAGATTGCTCTGCAGAACATAAATAGATGCCTAAACTTTAAAAAAAATTAAATTTAAAAAAAAATCTATTGGTATATTGGTTCAAAAAGTAAAACAGGTCATGTAGATTAAAATAGAAATATATGCACCACATTTGTTTGTCTATTTAAAATAGAAATCTCTTTACCAAGTTAGGTTATCAAGTTAAAATAGAAATCTCTTTACCAAATTAGCTCACTCATGCTTAGATGGCTTCTGTAAAGAAAAAGAGCCAATAAAAAGAAATTATTTGATAAGTTGGCATAATGGCTAAAAAGAATCTTATTAGGACATCTGTATATGAATAAGAATAAACTGACCCAAAATTTTATTTATATACCTCAGTTTAAAAAATGGCAAACATTAAAAATTGTGTATGAATTGTAAAATTGTTATAAGGGTCTGAAAATATATTCAGCTCACCTACATATGATCATAATGTAGTATGCAAAATTGTATGGCTATTGCTTCAAAATGGATTTAGAGCAGACATAGAAATGGACAACAGCAAAACAAAATACCCACATCTGCTTTTGTGGTGGGTCATAAAACGTTAATAAATGATTTCTCACTAATGATATTAAAGGTAGCCATAAAAGCATAACATGTTATAGGTGAAGTTGTCATATCATATAATATTGTAATGGGATCCACGAATGTAGTTGTTGTCTGATGGGGACTGTGTTATGCTGAGGCATACGGGAGTGAGGTACTGCATTATGTATTTTTCTTTAAATATCGTACTGTAATAAAGTTAGAGTATGCGCATTTGAAAGCGCTCCATTTTAAGGAATTCTTAGATTTGTGTGGTTACTTGTGTGATTGTGGAAATATCCTTAGCCTGATATAATTAGCCAATTACTAGGAGCAAACCTCATGTAGTAAAGTGTTAAATGAGTGTCCATGATACCATGGTTGTCTAGTAGTGAAGTCAGGCCAAAACCTAATGAATGTCCCACAGTATCAGTATCAGGGAAGGCTGACACTAACTATTATTTTCAGATCAAATAAGAAGATTTGTATTGGCCATTCTTGTTTACCTCAAACTGACCTGACCCAACTGACCACTGGTCATTTAATATTCTCTCAAACTGACCTGACCTGATTGACCACTGGTCAGTTGATATTATCTAAAACTTGCTTGATTGACCATTGATCATTTTATCTTCCCATGGTTGACCATGCAGATTAATGATGGGCTGTGGTCAGCAACTGACTGGCTATATCTCAAGCAGGACACAGGTGGATGGCAAAAGATGACCCTAATCACCAGTCTCACCATAATGTGTTTCATAAACTATGTGAAATCAATTTCTGTCAGTATTTGCATAAACGTTTATTCCAGCTGCAAACTACACAGATTCAGATCTGCTGTAGAATAAACAACATTTACCCTGAGATGCCAGCACATTATGTGAAAGCCGATCAGGGTCCATGTTGACTCTACTTTTAAGTGAGTATATATGGTATTGCTATCAAAGGGACATTTTGATTGAATTATTTTCAAGTACAGTTACTACTGTAACAGAGACATTGGAATTTAATTATTCTTCAGTCCTTTGATGTACAAAGATTTAAGATAAACTGTAGATTGACAAATCCATCAGACAAAGTTGTTTCTTAATTAGAAATATATTTATTAAGAAGAAAAAATGGAATGGCAGAAGCTTTTATACATATTTTACCATCTTGAAAGAAAAAGTAGCATATTGACTTCAGATACTTATTTTTATTGTTTAACTTTGTGGCTTTTTTGACAGGTCAGTATTGTTGAATTTCTTGGGCAGAATTTGTAAGATGCACAGAATAAAAAACATGTGTTCCTTTTGAACAGTTTGTTATGGACTTTGATTAAAATATCTTCAGTCAAGAATTCTGTTGGGTGCTTATATCCTTGATTTGAAGTCATTATTTGTATGGACAGCCATAATGCCTCTCAGCCTAAAATTTAGTTTCTGAGACTGTCCATAATGTATGTCAACATAATATTGAGTTTTTGAGTCTGTCCATAATGTCTGTCAACTTAAAATTGAATTATCTTAGGCTGTCCTGATTGAAGAAATATTTTCCTCTACTTAATTCCTTGTTTTGTCTTTGATCTTTAATGATGAATGTTTAAGATAGTTAATTCATTTATTGGTCACAAGGTGATTGTTCAGGATTTAAGGAAAATTCAACATGCAGTACTTCAGTGATTTTGCCATAATCTTTTGTGAAAAAAATGTTTCATTTTTAAATAGATTTCATTATATTGTAGAACAAGACTGGTGTCTGATTCTATTGTTGACCACAAGTAAAGTGGTTAGATTTGGCAAGTACTGTAGTCAGATATGTCATGTTGATATATTTCTTAGCCAGATGGTTGATGTTGATGGTATAATATCTGGTTATTTAAACACAGGTGTTGATCAGGTGTGTTTGGAAGATGACCACTCCCATACAAACATGTACCCTCAAATCAACAGTATTATGACAAGACTGTTAATAATGATTCCTCTCCTTTCACATACAGCAAATCTTGTCTATAAAGGGCACCTAGGCAGCAAAATTAGTGGACATAGGAGAATTGGTAAATGATTAATATGGCAGTGAAATTAAAACAAGGTTTATAAAATTTGTCCTTCATGAGCATATATCCTTTGTTAACAAGTTTTCGTTTTGTGCATTAGGAATATTTTATTTAGCACAGCATCATGACTAAGTAACACTAAATCATCAACCCAGATTCTATCACATGTTTGCTTGTTTGTTTTCCATATTTTAATGGGTTCTAGTGTCCTAGAAAATGCACAAAAATCTATGCTTTGGCTTCTCACAGAAAAAAAAATATAAAACAAGTTGGAAAGTTTCACTTTGACAAAATATTCATCTTTCCAGCCCACAACAGCCTCCCATGCTCTTGTCTCAGTTGAAATTGCTATTAAAACAATTATCTTTGCATAAATATCCTGTTTTTATGTTTACTGGTACATTTATTTGCTCTGTCATTTGAATACAGTGATAATGCCAGAATTTTGTTGCTTTAGTCAGTAGATTGTCATCTTCATTTTAATCTAGGCATTGCATCAAAAACTGAATACAAAAAATTAAAACAACTACAAAATATGTGGTTTACTAACTCTGGTGCAGTGGTTGGTACAGGCATTGAAGTTGTTAACAATGCCATCAAGGAATCAGTTTGTTCAAGTCTGGACAAGTGATGTAAAATTGGGACAAAAAATTGAGATGTTATGAAAGCAAATACATGCATTAGATTTGTAATAACTGGCCAAATTTTACTTGTGTGTGAGACAATGTGTAATAACTGGCCAAATTTTACTTGTGTGTGAGACAATGTGTAATAACTGGCCAAATTTTACTTGTGTGTGAGACAATGTGTAATAACTGACCAAATTTTACTTGTGTGTGAGACAATGTGTAATAACTGGCCAAATTTTACTTGTGTGTGAGACAATGTGTAATAACTGGCCAAATTTTACTTGTGTGTGAGACAATGTGTAATAACTGGCCAAATTTTACTTGTGTGTGAGACAATGTGTAATAACTGGCCAGATTTTACTTGTGTGTGAGACAATGTGGCCTTAAAGACAAATAACTTTTTTAGTTGCATGAATATTTAAGTGACGAAACAGATTCTTGTAAGGCACAGTTTTATTTTCATGAAATTCTGCAGTTAGTTTTATTTTTATGTTTTCATTAATAAGACAGTATTGATTACTTTGGAATTATATTATACACCCTTTTGTTTTTCCTTTTGTCACTGAAAAATGCCTTAACAATTTTAGATCATATCAGGTGGAGGTGGAGGGGGGAACAGTTGAAAAAAGCAAGAAATTTTATCACTGGTACCACTTCTCTGTACTTAATTAAGCTTGTCAAACAGATGTAATCTGTTATCCTGGGAGTTAACACTGTTTTTTGCAGTACCATGTACTTTGATGTTAGATTGATTGACAACTTCAGTCTGTTGATTGTATCAAGCTTTTTTGTCACAGCAGTCACAGACCACAATTCCATTTTCTACAAAAATACTTATTTCAGCCTTTTTACAAATGTTGCATTTGGTTTAGCTGGAAATTTGACTAAATAGCATGAAATTTCACCCTTTCACAAACGTATGGTACAGTGCAAATTTAGTGATATTGCATGAGACATAGCCAACTGAATGAAACACTTCTCTACTTTGAAGTTGTCTTTCTTTGCCTTTAATAGCATTTGTACTTGTTCAACATAGGTCACAGGTATCCGATCAGTTTAGGTTTTTAAAAAAATTCTGAGCATTGATCAAAGACAATATGTTATTTATTCATTAAGAATATTAAGATTTTGACACAAGACATAAAAGTACCATGATGCATGTGTATTTAAATTTTCATGTGCCAGCTTTTATGACTAAGAAGCAGAAAAGAATGTCATCATTATATCAGATGGATAGGTGAGGACAATGCTTATCTTATCAGGGACTCCCTGATTAACAAAGTGCTTTTTTAATTTGCTAGACTTAATGTCATCTTGATCTGGCATCAAGGCTATCCTTACGGTAATGGGTATACCATTGCTTTAACTTATTGACTTAACAACCTGAAATCTGTTAAAGAGATGGTGCTCTTAGAAATTGAATAAGGCCCAGTGACATGGGGTGTGACCCCATCAAAACTTAGAAATATTTAAATGGGGTTGCTAGGCTGTTGTTTAACAATGGAAGAAGTGTTCTGCTCTGTCATCTGAAACAGATCTTAAAATCTTAAAATTAGTAGAGATATGTCAGTAAAGAGCTTAAATAATAAATATTATAACTAAATACTTTGACATATTGTCCAATATTTATTGCATATCATTGAATGTTTTATGTACTAGCAATAGTTTCAACACTGTTGTTGTAAGTTTAACGCCATTTTTCAGCACACGATAGGCTATACATTGCGGCCAGTATTAATGATAGAGGAAGAACCCGGGAAACACCCCAGAAAGAACTACCGACCCACGTGAAGCTACTAGCAAGCTTTTTCACATACCCACATTGGCCAAATCTGAGACTCGAACCCATGCAGACAGAGGTGAGCTGGCAGTGATCCGTAATGGTGAGCACTTTAGATCACTTGGCCACTCTGGCCCCCTTTGAACACTGTTGTCTTGAAGATGTCAGGCAATGCTTCAGAAGTTCTTAGTTTTAAGAAGTGCCACATCACCAGTAAATGTTATCAAAGTGTATATTTATGTGTGTAAAAAGCATCGATTCATTATAGTTCAACTTTTTCTTTTTCCTATAGATTTAATAGAATTATAACAAAAATATGATACACATCTTTGAATTTCAAATAATAAAAGGGGCCCCGAGTGGCCGAGTGGTCTAAAGCGCTGTCCGTTACGGATCACTGCCATCTCACCTCTGTCTGCATGGGTTCGAGTCTAAGATTCGGGTTTTGTAGTTATGTGAGAAAGCTTGCTAGTAGCTTCTTGTGGGTGGTTGGTTCTTTCCTGTGGTTTTCCGGGTTCTTCCTCCACCATTAATACTCCAGGCTGCCATGTATAGCCTATATTGTGCTGAAAAATGTCTTTAAACCAGAAAAAACAAAACAAACAAACAAATAATAAATTATTGTACATGGGTACATATGGTAAACGGTCTGATCAATTATCTTTCAATACCATTGTGACATCCTCCCCCCTCCCATTGTGGTCACTCTGACCTACAGCTGTTTGATGGCTTTGTTAAGAGCTAAAGAACTATAAAAATGTCATAGAGATGACAGAAGAAGATCCAGATCTTATGAAAGGTGAAAAATCTCTTATCTGTTGCAAACATGGCTGATGGAATATATACAACCTGTACCTGGAAATTAGCAGCAGGCATTGCAGTTTACACACTCCTGTGCCAAGGAGTAAAAGAGTCAGTACTGCATAAATTCCATATAAAATAATGTGCCATATATATTTGATTATGAGTCCAATTGCAGACCTAGATCTGATATTTCATAATGTTCCAGCAAATGTGGGTCTATGCAGTTTGTTTTAGTGTACTCAGTAGAACTAACAATATAGACCCTGCTCTTTCAGCCCATTCTGTGACATCTTATTAGGGTTTATGTATTTTGAAGTTGGACTTGACTTTCAAGTACTTATTGCAGATATGGCAAATTTGTAACCCGACCACATCTATTTAGGGAGTCAATAATAATAGGTATCCCCAGCATTACTGGCTCATCACAAGTCACAAATTTAATTTCTCACCAATAACAATCTTTACTAGCTCATCACAAGTCACAAATTTAATTTCTCACCAATAACAATCTTTACTGGCTCATCACAAGTCACAAATTTAATTTCTCACCAATAACAATCTTTACTGGCTCATCACAAGTCACAATTTTAATTTCTCACCAATAACAATCTTTACTGGCTCATCATAAGTCACAATTTTAATTTCTCACCATCAACAATGATATGACTGGGGGTGGGAGTGGAGGTGGATTGAGAATTGGATTTTTAACATAGCTTTAACAAATTTTCAGTCATATTGCTATGATGTCTGTAGTCTGAAAATTGAAACCAAAGGTTGTTTTATGCTAGGAAGACCTAAAGCTCAAGTTTGATATTCTCCATTTTGTGATAAACTTTAATGCAGCTATTGCCCCCAGTATAATTTCGAACTCATATGTTACATTGCTTCATATGTATGTATGTATGTATGTATGTATGTATGTATGTATGTATGTATGTATGTATGTATGTATGTATGTATGTATGTATGTATGTATGTATGTATGTATGTATGTATGTACATACATGTGTAAACCTATCAATATTGTGTTCATGACAGTTTTCTGATGTCCAGAAGTCTTGTCTGATCAGTTTTTGTTCTGTTAATGTGGGACCTTATAAGAAGTCAACAGTAATCTTTGAGTAAACTTGGTCACTGTTCTTTCCGATTACATTCAATAGATAGCAGTAAATGGGTACAAATGCATTAGGACAGAGGTTTGAATTAAAAATTGAGCCATAAGATTTCTCAATATGGCCTTTGATGATACAGGCTACCAGTATGAAATACTTGGGAGATTAGTTACTTTGTGACAGTCTATCTCATGGACACATGGAAAATTAATTTATAGATCATTGAAAGTCCTATATATAACATTATAGACTTTATCTGTAAGAGCAGTGCAGTTTAGAACACATCAATCTCCAGAGGAATGTCCTTTCAGAATGTGCCAGGATTTCTGGTCTTACTGTAATCAACATTCTTGATAACTCCATTACTAATCCTGAAGATCCTAAGGACAGCCATTTTATTTTTTATTTTTGTTATTTTCATACTATTTGATTTAGTTTGGAGCAAATGTTTTCTCCCCCTGCCAAAAAAAGTTGATGGATAATGTTAAAGTTTTGTGTGGAATTTTGTGTGAGTAACTAGTGGAACAAAGAATCGTTTGTAACCATCCTTAACTTTGGGAATATTAAATTGGACACTGTAAGTTTTTTTCACATGAGTAATTTTACTTTTCTATGTAACATTTGTCATTATTCATGATAAACCACCTACACTGGGTCCAAAGAGAATAAAGATAACTCTGTTATGTTTTAACTGAAATATTTCTGAATTTCCAGCTTTTGTTAGTTATATTTGAATTTATACCAGAATTTTCAGCTTTATCTCATATTTTTGAAACCGTATGTCAGTATTCATGATAAAATGATACCCCCCATTGGTCCAAAAAAAGTAAAAACACTCTTATTTCTGGAAGTTTTACATTATCAAATCTTCAACCAAAATACTCGCAAGTCTTATAAACATGGCACTTATCAGTATAAATTTTTCATCAAACAACAATCAACTTGAAAACTGTGTAAGAGTTATTTCAAAAAAAAATTATACATATCAAGACTGTTTCAGCATGACTTGTGGTTGTTTTCCAAAAAGATATGTGTGATGCTCTTAGCTTTAAAGCAAGCAAACAAAGGTCAAATAGTTCTCATGTAGGTTAATATGAAAATGGAATCTACAATTAACTGGATATTTTATTATAACATTTTGGGATCTTGTCAAAGAGTAGCATGAATGTGAATTCAATGAAGGCAAGTTTCAAGTGGCTTCAATGTTGTACACTGTACTTGTAAATAGAATTGAATTCATTCAAAATCACATTCGGATACAAAAGCTTAGACGCATTAGATTTTACTTTCGCAAAGTGGATGCTAATTGAATTGTGCATTCCATTGTTATGCTGTCTTTATATCAGGAAAGGAAATCCATTCATTTGTAATTAACCAGCACTGAAGTAAAAATCATTAAAACAAGAGCTTTGTGAAGTGTTTTAAATTTAATCCTATTTTGTCGAAAATTTTTAAGACTGCTGACTAAAAATGGAAGAACTGGTACTTCCAAACTATATATTGTACATTTAAAATATAAAAGTACTGATTCATTGCTTGCCTGCTATGCTATGAAAAACCCATTCTTAATACATGTACTTATATATCTTACGTAGCGATTTCTTTATAAGTGTATTGCAGAAAAGTGCTGGCATTGTTGGCTTGCATTTTCATTTCAAATTGCTTTTTTTCTTCTCAAACTTGTCAGCATAATACTAAACAAATGTCTATTAATGAGGCTAAACAGATGTCTATTAATGAGGCTAAACAAATGTCTATTAATGAGGCTAAACAAATGTCTATTAATGAGGCTAAACAAATGTCTATTAATGAGGCTGATACTTTGCTGGCAAAAAGAAAAGTCCTTCAAAGGGACTAACACTTTATTGGCAAAGAAGAATTCCAGGAATCCACGATACATCAGCACGTTCTGTCTTTTTTTTTCTCATTCTAACAGCTGAATCTTGAAACCATCCAAGATATTCTTGTCTGTTTCAACATATTTGGTAATATAATGATTTTTGTTGTTTTTTGTGTGTTAACTTGTTCACAAGAGAACTGTAAATGCAATACAGAATTCCTTGTCATGGTTGGTTGGGTTTTAATAGCACCTTTAACACATTATTGGCCATATAATGTTGAGTAAATGGGAGCTTATTGCTTTACCCCTAGGGACAAACAGTGAATAAGGAGATTGGGACTGGCCAAAAACTTGTGTCCATTGGGGTTTACAGTCAAAACATATCCAAGACGAAACATACCCAAGTCAAAATGTACCCAAATTGAAATGTACCCAAGTCAAAACCTACCCAAACTGAAACATACCAAAGTCAAAATGTACCCAAATTGAAATGTACCCAAGTCAAAACCTACCCAAACTGAAACATACCAAAGTCAAAATGTACCCAAATTGAAATGTACCCAAGTCAAAACCTACCCAAACTGAAACATACCAAAGTCAAAATGTACCCAAATTGAAATGTACCCAAGTCAAAACCTACCCAAACTGAAACATACCAAAGTCAAAATGTACCCAAATTGAAATGTACCCAAGTCAAAATGTACCCAAATTGAAATGTACCCAAGTCAAAACATACCCAAACTGAAACATACCAAAGTCAAAATGTACCCAAATTGAAATGTACCCAAGTCAAAACATACCCTGAATGAAACGTACCAAAGTCAAAACATACCCAAATTAAAACATGACCCACACTCACTTTAAATAATGACATAATTTTAGTGTATTGTTTTTCTTGACAGTGAAATGGAAAGCGGCAGATGCAGTTATACTATCTTATCTAATAATATAGTATCCAAGCACATTAAGAAAAATGTCTTTAAGTTAAGAAGTATTGCTTGAATATATTTATGCTGTGTTTTCTTATGAAGAAATTTCTTCCAACTTGTCTGAGTCATGCTGGATATATTTTAGCTGTGTGTTTTAACCAGTAACTAAATGCACACATTTCATTGATATGCATGAAATGTATTAATACAGCACTTGCCAGCCAATCAGAACAGACCCAGCTGTCCTTTGTTCTCAGTTGTTTTGGTTTGTAACTGATACCGACAACACACATAATTCGGTTGGAAAAACCCGCCGCCATCCCCACCTCAACGCCTACAGTGTTCCATGGACAAGGGAATGTCTGCTGCTGCATGTTGCTTACCCTAAATAAGCAGTCGCCTTAAGGCATTCACTTCATTCCATTTCATTATTCACCCAAGAATCTAATGTCAGCACTATATGGTGTATTCAAACTATACCATTGAGTTAAGTCCACACAGCTGCTGCTGTCATCCCAACCTACGCTGGACAGCCCAGTCTTCGCCATTCTCCTTCAGTTTCTGCTGAAGGAACTTTATTCAAGAGTTATCCATAACATTCTGTCAGGGAGTTTCACAGATCAGCTGTGTCATCTGTACAACCACGTTGTGCCATTCAGTAGCCGCTGAATCACTCACTAACAGAATGAACCAAAACAGCTTCATAAGTAGCAGCAGATAGTCCTCCTAGGCAAACAGGATAATTATCAATAAAAACTTAACTGGATCTGTGTTTTTGTTGTGTATAAATCATACATTATTAGGGTCAGTTTTGAACATTAATTCTATTTATTCCACAGTTTTCACTTAAGACCAACTATCCCCTGAAATGAATGTGCGTCACTTTTCAGGGCACTCCTTATAATATGTAAGAAGTAGCAAAAACAAATAGGTGTCTGACAGGTGTATGATGCACATGCATAGCTTAAGTTTGTCTTGTCTTTGATGAAAGAGCTAATAGGCACAAAGGACAATGTTTACTTTGATGATATAGCATTGATAGAGCATTTTTCCCAGTGCTCACATAAGCTGACATCCTTCAACTATATTTGACTGTTACTTGAGCATAGGATCAGTCTGTTGGAATGCTACACATACTGAATTTTAAGGTGAAAGAAATACTATGCTACTTGAGCACAGGATCAGTCTGTTGGAATGCTACACATACTGAATTTTAAGGTGAAATAAATATTTGACTATGCTACTTGAGCACAGGATCAGTCTGTTGGAATGCTACACATACTGAATTTTAAGGTGAAAGAAATATTCTACTATGCTACTTGAGCATAGGATCAATCTGTTGGAATGCTACACATACTGAATTTTAAGGTGAAAGAAATATTGTGCTAGGTGAAAAACATATTGCACTATACCACAGAACTATTAAAAACAGTATACATAAAATCATGGGATATGTTTTTGCATAAAATTTTATGCTGAGTACCTCCATGATTTTTATTAAAAAAAAATTTATAGCTATTGTTCATTCTTTGCAGAAAAATTTATAGTTTACGGAGGTTCACCTTTCCACTCTAGGGTTTTTAAATCATTGAAATCAGGAAAAAAACAAAAAAATTATGAAAATTGTGCAAATTGCCTTATTGCATTCATTCTCTTAGATCATAGGATCAGCTGTGAATCAACAAATTCATTCTGTTGTATTAGCCATTTAACATTTTGAGAATTTTCAAGAAAATCAGAGCTGAGTTGTGCACAGTGTATCAAACTGTTTTGGCCTGAAGACCTACCAGACTGCTCTGGTGGCCTGAAGACCAACTAGACTGCTCTGGTGGCCTGAAGACCAACTAGACTGCTCTGGTGGCCTGAAGACCAACTAGACTGCTCTGGTGGCCTGAAGACCAACTAGACTGCTCTGGTGGCCTGAAGACTAACTAGACTGCTCTGGTGGCCTGAAGACCAACTAGAATGCTCTGGTGGCCTGAAGACCTACTAGACTGCTCTGGTGGCCTGAAGACCAACTAGACTGCTCTGGTGGCCTGAAGACCAACTAGACTGCTCTGGTGGCCTGAAGACCAACTAGACTGCTCTGGTGGCCAGAAGACCAACCAGACTGCTCTGGTGGCCTGAAGACCAACTAGACTGCTCTGGTGGCCAGAAGACCAACCAGACTGCTCTGGTGGCCTGAAGACCAACTAGACTGCTCTGGTGGCCAGAAGACCAACCAGACTGCTCTGGTGGCCTGAAGACCAACTAGACTGCTCTGGTGGCCTGAAGACCAACTAGACTGCTCTGGTGGCCTGAAGACCTACTAGACTGCTCTGGTGGCCTGAAGACCTACCAGACTGCTCTGGTGGCATAAGTGTATCAAACTGTTTTGGCCTGAAGACCTACCAGACTGTTCTGTTATTAGTGGTTAGAGTGTCTAACTGGAATGCAGAAGCTAGTGGGTTCAAACCCTGGCTGAGTTGTACCAAAGAGTTATAAAATTGGTACTAGCAGCTGTCTTGCTTGACGCTCAGCATTCAGAGGTTAGTGTTAGGACTGGTTGGCCTGGTGTCAGGATAATATGACTGGGTAGGGCATGATGCCCCAGTGGTAGACATCACTATAATTTACCACACTGCAGACATTGTAGCAATATGACAATTTTTTTTTTAAAGCTCTGTTAAAAATCCAATTACCCCCCCCACACACACACACACACACACACACACTTCTACAATATATACACACTTATAAGCCAAGTCCATCTGCAAACAAGAACATACACCCATCATATTTGATTTGCTAGTACATTATGTGCAGTTTGCAGTTGGAATAAACATAAATGGGAGTATATATGGTATATATTTATGGACAAAAGTACATTAAGGCAGCCTTGTTATATTATGAATAAATTATTTTTTTCCTTGGGAACCCAACTACTTAGAATGGTGTATATACTACTTTCATAACACAAATATTGAAATTCTGACACCCCCCAAACCCCAACCCCCAACTAAAGTTAAAACCTTTTTTTATTAGTGTTATTCTTTTAATCAATTTGACTGGAGTGAGTAGATTCCACTTTTAGTGACAGATTACCAGTACTTTTAGTGACTGATTACCAGTACTTTTAGTGACTGATTACTTTTAAAGTCCTTTATCTTTTGTTTTTGCCAGTGTTTTATGTTGTCACAATTCCAAGTTTTTGTTTTATTTTTTTAGATGTTTACTGGTTATGTTATACCTTGAAACTTGTTTTTCTTGTGCAGTTTTTTAAAACCTTTTCTTAGCATTTTCAGTCTAAGCAGGTGCTGTGGATTTCACATTCTTAATTGTTAAAACACATATCTGATAAACTCTTTAAAGGTTAATTTTAGATATAGTAAATATTGCTAATAAAATCTTGATGTGTCCCATAATGCTCAGCTGCCAGCAGCTTAGAGATATATTCTGTCAAAATATTGAAAATGTTGTTTCTGTTTTCTCATAAAAGTGCGTGAGAGAATAAGCAACATGCTCTGAGAAATTTGTTTTGTGTCATGTGCGACAACCTATCTGAATTATTATATTAACTTATGTATGTCTGTCTAATTTCAAAATAAAACCTAGAGTCATCAACACATCTGAAATGTGGAATTTATGATTGAAATGGTTTAGGAACTGAAGAAATACAAGCCTGAACATTAAGGGCATAAAAATTTATTGTTTTTATAAGCTCACATGTTTTTTGTTCACAGGATAAAGCTTTCACCTATTTTCTGTTATTTTGACTAGAAGGAAAGAGCTATGTTCTAGTCCCATAGCAGAACCTTGTTAACAGAACCTTGCATTAAAATAATGTTATGTTTAAAATTTTAAGCTTTCTGTATAAAAATACAGAAATGTGTCTTTATTCACTGACCCCCCCCCCACTAGAATGGTGCAATAAAGAGTAAAGCTTTTAGTCAAATATGGGCAGTAACTTCATAGCCTTAAGCTGTTAACAGTTAAAATCAAATATAATGTCTATCTTTCTATCTTTTTAATGTAAAGCTACAGATCAAATTTGGTTTCAGCAAGAAGTGTATTGAGCAGAAAGTGAAGGGCTAATTTAAAAGTCAAACAGGGTCTATTATTCTGTAAACCTTTGCCAGAAAATAGTGAAAATTGAACCAGGATTTTCTTTATGTAAAGTCTCCCAAATTTGATTTTAATGCATGAATTTGATCAAAAGTTATCGAACAGAAATGAAATTGAGGGGCAAAGTGCCAAGTTAAAGGCATCAGCTTTGTCAAATTGTCCCAAAAAATAGTTATAATTGAACTTGACTTGGATGTCCTTAATATAAAGCATAATATCATTCTTTGAAGTCCTTCAAAGTTATTGAGCAGAATGATGTTTGGATGGGATTGTATGGGATGGGATGAGAGGATAATGAGAGAGGACAGTAAGACTATAGGTATGGCACAGTTATTTGAAAAATTGAATGTTTCGGATATGGTCACATATATTTGTCCCTTGTATAGAAATATAAAGTATTACAAGCTCACTTGTCTAATTCTTTCTGCCAGAAAAACAGAATGAAGTGTGATCCCTATCATTTTCAGGTTATAGATGTGCCGCATATAATAAATAATAATAATAATGAGGACTTTGTATAGCGCCTGATCTTTGAAGCTCTTAGCACTTTACAACATATATAATGATATATGACTACAAAAAAACCAAAAAATAATACAAACACTATGAAATTAGAAAACACAAAAAAAATGCTGAAAATATTTAAGGTAGGAAACATTATTAGGTCTTTAAGCTTGTTCTTGCAGTCAAAAAAGTGAGTTTTAACAGCACTCTCTTGAAAGGGATCACTGTGTCTTTGGGTCTAATTTAAATGGGCAATTCGTTCCATGTTGCTGGGCCCTGGTATGCAAAAAAAACATCTGAAATCTCAAATCAAATTGTAAACAACAAGATCCTTATCTGCCATAGCATAATGCACCTGCAGATCAGGGTCTGTGATTGTTCTACTGTTTACTCATAACAAACTGCACAGACCCAGATCTGCCAGCACATTATGTGCTGGCAGATCTGGGTCTTTGCTGTTTGCAATTAGATTCTACCTTTATAAGTGAGTATATACGATATACTTTTAATATTCGATGACAAGCTGTGATGATAATCATGGACATATCAGCATCATACAGCAGCACACATCAGATGATTACACTAAAAACTTGTTGCTGATTACACAAAAAAACTGTACCTGCTTCCATATGAGTTCAGCCTCTTAGCAGTCTTCACAAGGTTTATTTTCAGGAGATTTACAAGAGAACTTAAAGTACACTGCTACTGCGCAATCAGTAGACTAAAATAACTTGGACTTACTAAAAATCTTGAACTTCTAATAGTAGGCAAGTTAGCCTTGTCCCAAAAAGAATGTATGCACGCGTGCACACACACACACACACACACACACACACACACACACACACACATATTTTGTGTGATCTGTTTAAAGTATTTTTGCATAGATTTGTTTTCTTCATTCAGCCCTCCTCAAAGAAAGTTGGTGCATTTGTTTCCTTTTCTTTTCACTTCTGGACTAATCTTTTATCTGTATTTCTGTTAAGTTGATAAATATTACAGTAATAGATAATCCTTCGGTGTCCCTGGTTTACATAGGTTTATAACCATACCTTACTGTAATGTTTTAATTTTCTATGTGTGATAGGAACATACAGCTGTGTTTCTAATCTAATATCCTTACATTCAAACTCTGTACTGTAGTGGGACTACAATTAGCTCTCTAGTCAGAAGACAAGCTTTAGTAACATAAATCTTAGAAATACAGCAATTGCAACAATTGCACAAATCATTGTCAATACACCAAAGACATGAGATAGTTTAGTCCATTGATAGCTTAGAAAAGTTTTGCATAATTTAGTTTTCAAAGAGAAAAGTTTTTTGTGACATATGATCAGATAATAAATTGCTGTATTTTTAAATACTTTCTCTATAGTTGGAATCTGTATGTAATTTTTGTTATATAAACAAAATAATCAAACACTCCGAGAAAACAACCGACTTCTTCAATTGTTTAGTTTTTTTAAGATGTATTTCTAGTGAAATAATTGAATGTTTTGACAAAAAGATCTGACCTTAATTGAGATCAGATAACAATCCATAGTAATTTTAAAAAAAGTTTAATTGGTAGAATTAGTTAAATTCACCCCACCCTGCCACCGCCCCAACCCCCTGCATGCAAAATAACCAAGTTGAATCCAAAATACCAGATATAAGATGCTTATCATTACAAGTATTAGTTGGAATAAAAATGAAAGCACTTGAAATCTTGTGGAATCCTTTTGATGGAAGATTACATAAGAACATACTGAGTTCAGCATGTATGATAACATTTCAAGGAGTTGTTTGTGTTCCCTAATAAATAGGACAAATAGTTGTAAACAAAGCATTTAAACTTTTTCTTAAATAGCACTGATCTGTTGATAAGGCTGCTAAATGTATCCAGGATAGCTTTTTTATTCTCTACTAACTTGAAATAGTCTTGTTTTATTGCATGGCCTTTTTGCCTTCTTCACATAATAGTTTATGTTACTTAAAAGATTTGCTTGAACAGAATTCAACCTGAGCCAAAATATTTATTTATTCAATCCACAACAACAACTAAATCAATTTGAGTCTGTTTGTCTGTCTCTTCTGATAGTTAAGGTTACAAATAAGTGTTAGTGAAGAGTAACTATTCTTTATTCTTACTATTGTTGTTTGTTCTAAAGTATTTCCAATGACATCGTTACTTCTTTCTTTGAGCAAATATTTTTTATTTGTATTTTTGTTTTGGTAGACATGTCCAAATACTGTCTTCTTTTTTCACTCATTCCAAACAGATTATTGGTACAGCCATTATATTATTTGCTTTATTAGAATTTATGCTTTTTTGTTTGAAATCATGCATACAGTAAACGATTTCCACAATTATGAACTCAAACACAATTATCACCATTAGTTTATACTCTGTCCAAAATTCTGATAATATCTTAAGATTATATTTGAAGTGAAAAGTGTTGATCTCTGATAATTTTAATTTTGTATCTATGCTGCTTACAATACACAGAAATTGGATTTGTTCCATAGTATGTACTGTGTATTCTGATAACATGATGAAGTGAGCCATCATCATGGAGACATAAGGGGCTGTAAGTCAAGAACCACTTAACTCTTGCACTTAATGACTTCCAGTTTTTGTTTATTTCAATGGCTAGTTAAGTACACATGTCAAAAGAACTTCTCATAAGATATTTATTATGATGCCTACATTTGATAATGAAATTATGATGTCACATTTTGTCAAATTTAATTAAATTGATGTGGCATATCCTTTTTTAAAATTTACATTTATCATTCTTTTTTATGATCCACAAGAACACACCTTGAATTCTTTCCTTAAAAAAAGGTTAAGAGGAAACTAATGTTTTTAATGGTGTTAAAATACCTGTAACATTTGTATTAATTATTTCTCTAATTTTTGTTGAGAAAATTATTTAGATTGAAAACCAGTCTGCTACCGATAGTAACTGAAAGTAAGTAGCTGTGGCTGATATATCGTACAACTTGAACAAATCCACAGAATGGTAATACAATTGAACATTTTTCCTAAATTGTGATTTATTTAGTAAATTCAATAGTGTCACTCAAATACAGTGGCTTGTTTACAATACTTTAGAAACCCTTGGTTATACAGGAATAAGTTGCCAAGAAATGTAGACTCAGCACCATGCCAGTATCCTTAGGTTTCCAACAGTAAATGTATTATGGTTTACTCAGTAAAACAAAATATCTTAGGTGCCAAACGCGCACTTGAAAATAAGAACTTTCAGAAAGAATACAGTCATTACTACACTGTGATTTCAAAGAAATCTAAAAGTTATGTATGCAACACCCATCTGTGAACTGTATAGACCCAAATCTACTATCACATACTTTACTAGTTGATTAGGGTCTGTGCTGTTAAGTCTGTTAGTGATTTCAGGTGAACAGCTTAGTTTCATTCTTTTTATTGGTTTTACTGGCACTTTTAACACATTAACCCCTGGAGGTTTTTGCTGTTTTCGCATGAAATGCAAGTAGGAAACACATTTTGGGGACTATTTCTGAATACATCGTAATACATCAATTTCCAAGCAATAATCCGTTTGACAAATGACTACTCGTGCTTAAGAAAATGTTTTTCATTGGTTAGTTTGCTGGCGCATGAGCAGAAGGGCAAAAATTGAACTTTTTTTGTGTTTTTTTTTTGTTGCTTAACAAACCCATAATTTTTGTATGGAGAAGACTCTCTATTCAAAATGTCCATCTTATCCTACTTTTTGCACAGGTGCACCTGTCTGTGTGCATTTCAGACTGGTCTGCCGTAGATCTGAGGCCATAAAGTCTAAAATCTGGACACAAATTCGGAATCCGACCATTGGTGATGTTTGGGTGAAAAACAACCGGGTCCAAAAACTTTTGGTTTTTCCCTCAGTATTTTGTAATGCAACTAAAATGTCCAGATTACTTGCTATCATTGTAGAGCTACATCTGTCTACCTTTCCATGATACCACCCACTTTAGTGTATCATGTATGACCTTGACGCTACAGACCTTGGAAGTAGGCTACTACCTCATGCCCCGTAAAGTCGTCGCTAGGGGTAAAGGTGTTAACGTGTTATTGGCTGAAAAACTGAGAAAATGAAAGTTATGTGTGAAATCAAAGGATACACAGAGGCAACTGATTCAGGCTGGCCTGGGTGAAGCTGCAACTCTTGCCTTACAAGTCTGAATCTCTACTCCATCACTGATTGAATTGCATAGACCCCATGCAATCATTATGTGATTTCAGGTGAATAGCATTGATCCAAACTACTAACACACAATATTTTGGCTGTTCAGTATTGATTTTGTTTGATATCTTTCTGAGTTAAGCTGACTAGCATAGACCATGAAATGCCAGCACTTTTATGTGGTAGCAGCTCCAGGTCTATACTGTTTTGCAGTAATGTGTTTCTTAAACAAGTATAAATATGGCAGCTATTGTTTTTTAAAAATAATTTTTATATACTTCTCATAGATCCTCATCTTAATCAGCTACTCCATTGCTCCTTGTCTCGGGGGTTCAGATTATCCCCCCCCCCCCCCCGGACACAACAGCTGTGGATCAAGTAGTTTAGTATTAGATTACCTTATACATGTATCATCAGCATCTACACCCACCTGGACTGTTAAATGTAAACTTTTCAAGCTCCTAAAGAAAATTAAGAAGCTATTAATGTTTATATTATCATTTTTTATCTGCCATGATTTACAAATTGCATCGCTACTCCTAGTACAAGTTTTGCTGAAATGTTTTGACCATATTAATCATGCACTCTGTCTACTTCTGGTTTTCTGTTCTCATTTCAGGAAGGACCTCTGCAGATCTGCACAAAAGTGTCAAACACTTGGTGAGTAACAGTAGATTATTTAAAATTTCTGTTATCGAACACTTGGTAAGTTTGAGCAAATATAATGGTTGTGTTTTTCTCAGCTGGTCATAAACCAATAGAGCATATTGACAGCCCTGTTGTCCATACATTTGTTCTACTTGGAAGATTACAATGAATCTTTTTACACACATTCATTCCATGGTCTAGATGGCCACACATGAAAATGGTGCTGTTCAGAAATCCAATATGAACAGCACAGTGGCTATCTTGAAAATCTTGTTATTGATATTCCTTCTGAATGGAGAGTCATATCAGAATGACATTTTCACTAAAAGATTTCTCATAAAGTCTGCTTGGTACAAAATGAAAATTGTGTTGATATGACATCCAAAACAGAAACCACAGCCAGCTATATCATCATCATTAACAAAAAGTCATATTGACTGGGAGACTTCTTGTGATCTCTTCTTGGTCCCATATAAAGACTAGATAGGTGGGCATATTGACATTGGTTTTTCACTGGGAGACTTCTTGTGATCTCTTCTTGGTCCCATATAAAGACTAGATAGGTTGGCATATTGACATTGGTTTTTCACTGGGAGACTTCTTGTGATGTCTTCTTGGTCCTATAAGAAGACTAGATAGGTGGGCATATTGACATTGGTTTTTCACTGGGAGACTTCTTGTGATGTCTTCTTGGTTCCAAAGGAAGACTAGATAGGTGGGCATATTGACATTGGTTTTTCACTGGGAGACTTCTTGTGGTCTTCTTGGTTCCAAAGGAAGATGGTGCTGGTCTGATATCCAGTTTTGAAAATTCTAGATAGGTGGGCATATTGACAATAATTTTTCACTAAAAGAGTTCTTGTGATGTCTAGTTGGTCCTAGATGAAAATGGTGCCTATGTGCCATCCAGTATGGCCACCAAATTTGCTACATGTATCTTGAACTCTGTTATAGCTGCTCATCATGGGTTTTCACAGGAAGACTTTTTATGATATCTGCTTGGTTCTAAATGATAATAGTGCTGATCTTGCATCCATCATGGCCACCATGGCAGCTATTGTTAACACTTTTTGTAGCTACTTATCCTAAATGGAAAGCTATTGCCACTGCTCCTGGCTGTATAGTCTTTTCTCATTTTGGTTTTCACCACAGACTTCTTCTGATGATGTTTAGGTAGTCCTAAGTGTAAATGTGCCAGTCTTAGATCAGTGATGGATGCCAAAGTGGCTAATTTGAAAATTTTGTTATGGCTCAGAAATATCAGATATAGTTTTAACATTCAGCTGAAGAAGAAATATTGGTCTTATGTTGAATTCCTGAAAATTCTTTTTGGTCATTACAGCATCAGTTTCTCTGATGGTTTCTGAATGGTCATGCACTATATGTATTGGGGACTGAGTGAATGTAAAATATTCAGATAGAAATTGTTAGGATTTTGTGAAAATTTATTTTTTCTTCAGTTCTTAAATATGTGCATTGGGGAAGGATTCTATTGTTTTGTTTTGAAATTCATGTTTTGTAGCAATCAAAAACACAAATTCACGAAAATTGGTACATGTAACTCCTTCCTCCCAGTGAATTCCAATATATTTTTTGGTAAGGATGTGGAGTCATTTACATTTGAAAATTGGGCTTAATTTTCAGTCCTATGGACTGCTAGAAAACCAATGTATTTTGTGCTGTTTAACATTAGCCCCAACTTGGTTAATCCTCACTTTACTTCCTTTCTTCTGGATGCTCAGTTTAGTGAATTACTAGTCTCAGGTTGAATTTATGCCCTATGGCACAATTTTAATTTCAGGAGTTGACATTCAAAGCATTTTAAAAGAAATGATTCTTTTGTGGTTAAAAATAAGATTGACGTTTTACAAGATACATTCTAACATTTACAGACATTACACTTTTTAAGTTGAAGTGATATTAGAAGAAAATTGCTGTTTTCTATAAATGAAAACCTTGGATCACTCAAGTTTTGGATAGCTATCATATGATACATCCAGGATTATTATCATGTCTTCTTTCAATGAACTGTTCAATCATTTGTCCTAGCAATAATTTATCATATAATTACCTTACCTATTTCCCTTGGAATTACCTAAATATCCCCAACTTTGAGTGAATTAATGATTTTCACACCTGTGCTAATTAGTTTAGATGGATGATGTTTTTTTAATACCAGGGAGCTGTGGTAACTGTTTTGCTGTTGATGGTTACAGAGCACTTTTATCACTACATTGTCTATAAGCTAAATGCCCCTCCAAAGGATTATATATGTATATTTACAATATTATATCTATAACAGGATCACAAAGATACAGGAGTCTCTAACGAAAATTGAATTTGTGAAATAAAAAAGTAGAGACAAACAATCATACATACAGTTATATTTTTATAAAGGATATACAACATATCAATTCATTTATTAAAATTTTCTACAAGTTTATACCAGTACCATGGTATTAAAATCATTGGGATACAAAGTATGTATCTTGTAACTATCTTTAATTAGTCTATTTATCTCTCTATGCACAATATCTTTTGTGCCAAAGTAAAAAAAAATTCGTTGTGACACATCTTTTGAAGACTTAGTTAAGCATAGAATTGTAGTAATGGTTTGCTCAGTGATCATCACTGAACAATTACAAATTCATTCTCAGGTGCAATGTAGGCTTTGTTTTAGACCAGTATTTTGTTAAATGTTGCAAGAAGTAGTCATCCTAAGGTACTAGAAATAACAGTTGCAATGTTTTTCTGGTGTCATTGTTTGGTTAAAAGTTTGAAAGTGTATATCCCCTCCCCCAGTTTTATTATTGAATCATCTTCATACTTGCACACTATTCTGGTAGAGGGTAAGAGATAAAAAAAACATTCCATAAAGATTTGAAGTTTATAAAGCCTTAAGTAAGCCACAGGAGTCATTTATCTGAATCTGTGTGTGTCTGTGTGTGTGTGTGTGTGTGTGTGTGTGTGTGTGTGTGTGTGTCTTGATATGTCCAAATCTTCTATCTGAATGGATGAATTTTAATTGAAATTGCACTACACTTTAACAGTGGGTCATTGAACATCTCAAGGGATATGAAAGTCTTGTTTTCAAAGGTATAGGTCATACAATATTCTCATAATTCAATAGATAATTTGTCATCAGAATTTTCATACAAGTCAACCAAAATACATTGAACATCCTTGAAATGATGTTTCAAAAGGTAAGAAGCACATGATTGTTTTTACTTTGGTGGTGAGTAAAGTTATCAAATATTTTTGGAGATTAAGAGAGTCCTTTCTATCCATGCATTGATGTTTTATAATCTCCCCCACCCCCGCCCCCCAGGTGATCTGAGTCACATTTATTACATTTTATGGGTTTAATATTTAGCTTCAGCAATAAGGTACATCAGTTATGACTGCCATACAGTGGTCATCTTGAAATCTTTTTATTCTTGCTCCTCCCAAATGGATGGTAATATCAATGTGGGGGTTTCACAAAATACTTCAATGGTCACCATGGCAGCTAAATTAATATCTTCTTATCACCATTCTACCCCAACAGAAAGTTGAACTGACATGGGGTTTTCACCAGAGGACTTCTATGATGTCCAATTTATGGTAAATGAAAATCGTGCTGATCTGATATCCAAAATGGGCAGCAAACAGTGACTATCTTGAAAATTGTTTATTGATACACCACCTGAGTAGATGGTCATATCACTATGAGGTTTTCATTATAAAAACTTCTTTCTTTTGATGACTAGCTGGAATTAAATGAAAATGGTGACAGTCTAACATCCAATATGGACACTACAGGAGCCATCTTGGAGATCTATGTTGCTGCTCATTCAGAATGGAAAAACATTATTATCTCTGTTCCTAGATAGAAGACTGTATCAACATGGAGTTTTCACCAGTAGACTTCTTATATTACCCAGCTGGTCCTAAATGAAAAGAATGCCAGTTGTACATCCAATGTGGCTGCAATGATAACTGTGATAAAAATCATGTTGGCACTACTTCTAATGGATGATCATTATGACATGGGATTTTCACCCCAAAACTTATGATGATGTTTACTTTGTCCAAATAAAAATGGTACCAGTCTGACGTTTAATATGTGCACCATTGCAGCTAATTTGAAAATCTTGTTCTCTTGTTTCATACATGGTTTCATCACTCAGTGGTTAAAATGAAGAATGGTCTGTCTGTCTTGAATTGCTAGGAAAAAATTTGTCAAGTAAAACATTTTGAGGGTCTCTTCTTTTTTCTTTGTTTTTAAAGAATGCTTTATTTGTATCCAGATATGAATTACATAAAACCTTTTTGGAGGAGTGATTCTTTGATGATGGATTTAAAGTTCCTTCTGCTTGACTTTTGTGACACAGTCTGTTTGGTATATAGTGATAATCATTGAACATGACATCAAGAGCAATCATGATTCTAGTTTTACTAAATGTATTACTTGTGTGACTAAATGTATTAATTGTGTGACTAATAAAAATTTTTCAAAAAACATTTTGAGAGTAGAATTAGTGCATTTCCAATCTGATTTGAATCTCTAAATTTGCAAGAAACTCAGCATAGTTCAGTTCATAGTGTCAGACTAATGTAGTCTTGCAGATGCTGCTTGGATACCAACCCAGGCCAGCCTAGTTTAGCTGCCTCTCTGTATCCTTGGGAAGGCTAGTAAATTCTCATTTCCTAGGCATGATAACAACCAATAACATGTTAATAATGCCATTAAAACCAAGTAAACCAAACCAAAACCTAAATTAGCTCTTTCAAAGTAAAAAGTGTGGACTTTGCTTAAAGTGCTTGTATTGAAAGTTCGTTCATTTTTGAAGGGTTGAACTAGTGCTCATTTGTATACTAAATGAGTTACCTGTCTTATGGACATTGAATGAATGCATTTTTTGGATCTGAGGCATTTTAACTGACTGACACCTTATTGCTACTCACTTGACTTTAATATATATATATATATATGGTATGTGCTATACTGCTGCTTTTGATATGTCATGTGAAACTAGACCAAACTGAAAATATCCTGCATCAATTAGTCCCACTCCTTTTTCATTCATAATAATTTGCTATCTATCAGAAAATTCAAGTTAATGAATGAAGTGGATATGTGATTACATGCTCTATCAGTACATGAAATTATCTACTATACATTATCCATTGGGTACATAGCCATACTTGTGAGGGAAAGTATACATTTTTTATTTAGTTTGTTGTTGTAGGGCATAGGTAACAAAATTAGGTTATTTAGTGCTAAGGTGGTTAGAATGAAGTGCTTTGCAGGAAGACTCACCATGGTAGCTAATCAGGGATAATCTCATGGTAGCATTCAAACTCAACCCTTTGAGCAGGATGTCTGGCATGCAAACCACTAAGCCACCTGTGTGTGTGTGTGTGTGTGTGTGTGTGTGTGTGTGAGAGAGAGAGAGAGAGAGAGAGAGAGAGAGAGTTGGTTGAATAATCATCATAGGATGCATTACACAGCAGACATACTAACATAGATAGGATGCATTACACAGCAGACATGTTGACATGATCATCATAGGATGCATTACACAGCAGACATACTAACATAGATAGGATGCATTACACAGCAGACATGTTGACATGATCATCATAGGACACAGCAGACATGCTAACATAAATAGGATGCATTACACAGCAGACATGTTGACATAGTCATCATAGGATGTATTAGACAGCAGACATGTTGACATCATCATAGGATGCATTACACAGCAAACATATTGACATAGTTGCATTACACAGCAGACATACTAACATAGGATGCATTACACAGCAGACATGTTGACATGATCATCATAGGACACATTATACAACAAACATATTGACATAGTTGCATTACACAGCAGACATACTAACATAGATAGGATGTATTACACAGCAGACATGTTGACATGATCATCATATGATGCATTGCACAGCATACATATTGATATAGTTGCATTACACAGCAGATATGTTGACATGATCATCATAGGATGCATTACACAGCAAACAGCAGATATGTTGACATGATCATCATAGGATACATTACATGGCAGACATGTTGACATGATCATCATAGGCTGCATTACACAGCAGACATGTTGACATGATCATCATAGGATACATTACATGGCAGACATGTTGACATGATCATCATAGGCTGCATTACCCAGCAGACATGTTGACATAGTCATCATAGGCTGCAATTACACAGCAGACATGTTGACTCGCATGACATGCAGAAAGTAACACCATGCCATTTCTACATCCTCAGAGTTCTGTATGTTACAGTTGACCTTATGTGATGATGATGGATCGCTCTGCATAACAAATTAAGTGGCACGATGCCCTGCTAACCTCAGACAAACATGCACTATTTGTCAAAAGAAATAGTTTTAGCTTAAGTGATATGTTTATTGAAAATGATTTGTATTATTCTTAAAAAATTTAAATTTCAAAAGTTGCATAAGTTAACTTCAGTAGACAATATTTATATTTGTAGTTCAGGTTCATATAGTTATACTCTTAAATGATTTTTAATCAGTAAAAAAAAAAAAAAATTATAGCTGCTTGAGAACTTATTCATGTACAAGGAAATTCACTCCAAAAATGCTAATATATTTAGTATATATAATCTTATCCTTATTAATTTTATCTGGCTTATATTAATGCTACCTTGGAAGTAAATTAATTGAAAATTAATAACAAAATCTTAAATAATTACTGTGTAGAAGTATACTGTTGTACATAATTATTTTAAAGTTCTACTATGTTCTTCAGATGGAATTTTGATCATTGATGTCTGTAAACATGTACATGCAAGCCTAATATGAGGGACGATAATTATTTGAAACCATTGTTTTTGTATTTATTTTTTTTTATTACATTCTTTTATGCCTATCAGCCCAGTGAGAAAGTAAAGTATCACTCAAGTGTCTGAAAGATCAAGATGACAAATCATTATTAATGGACAAGCCAACATTAAAGTGTACATTTTCAAACTTTAAAATATTGCAGTCTGGGGTTAAGTGCTTCCTATACAAGAAAAATAATAATCATCAAAACCCCAAAGTTAGGGTTTTTCCACCAATATTTTAGAAGTGTTTATTTTTGCATATATTTTTCACTTTCATTTCTTTTTTCCCCTTCAAGCCATCGATGGGACATACTTTTATGTAAACAAACATTTTGTTATTTCCATCCATTGTTTGCATATTCAGCAGATTGTAGACACAACCACAAAAAGGTCTTTATCTACCATCCAAAGTTTTGTCTGTTTTGGTAAATGAATAAATCTAATTCCTCACTTTAGATGATGTCAAAATTGCATGGCTCACACTGACTTCTTTTCACCCTTATCAATCGAGAAATCAACAAATCATTGCAGACATTGTAAATACTTACCCAAATCAATTTTTTATTGCCACAAGTAGCTTGGAAGATAAAGCAATGCATGGAGGTGTGTTTAATTTACGCCTGCTGATTGGTTAATTGATCAGCATGATTGACAATTAGCCATAGGTCAATTATCCATCAGTGGGTTCTGAGTAGCTTTTCTTAGTTCTAATGTTACACAAGTGGATAAGTATTGCATTCTGATGTCTGTCTAGCCTGCATTATCATTCATCTCCAACCTGTTAAGCCCAATGTAAGTGATAAGGGTGGATCAGGGTATCAACATGCTACAAGGTTTTATTGCCTTTCATAATTCCATGCCATGGCTAAATATTCTGATATAAAAGTGTAATAAATAGTTATGGAGATCATAGAGACATTGAATTTCATTGAGCCAAATAACAAGTGGTTTCATTAAAGATAAGAAGTATATACAATTGGGACTCAGTTGTTTTGGTGTAACTGAGTCCCAAGCTTGTCTGCCACATACCAAACAACCAGTCTACCTGATATATCAGACAGTAAAACAAGCAATAACCTATAATTTAGTTTGAATCGGTCAACTTGTACTTTATAGCATAAAGAATGAGTGACCACTACAGCAAGTTTGTCTATCCAAAAATCAAAATGGTTGGTTGTGTAAATAATGTGGTCTTAAAAGCAACAAATTAACTCCATATTTGTGAGACATTGTTTTGTACTTTGATGATAAATTGTATTATTTACAAAGTAATATATCCATTCAATACATTACAGATATAGAATATGTGAAGTGTTTGGGTAGTTTCACTTCTGCTGTGCTATTTGATGATGAAGATTGATTTGGTTTCACTAGCTGCTATGATGAATTACTAGGAGAGATAGAATTTAATCTATCTTGATCTGTCAGCCAATTAAGGAAAAGCTAGTCAACTTAACCCAAAGCCACTAGGTTCCCAGTAGAGACAGACTGGGTCACTTTACCTATTTCTTTTAGACTGGTTTAGAAGTCAGATCCAACTGTAAAATACAAAGATCTAGATCTAAAGTCACATAATGCAGATCTAGGTATATGCAGTTTATTAGGATTAACAAGTAGAACAAAAACAACATAAACCAAGGTTTTCTGGTGCATTATGCATCTTGGCAGTTTGTTTAACTTAGAAAGCATGTATATACAGTATTTACACTGTAGTGTCTTCTTTCCTATCTTCAAATCTTCATCTCATCAATTAAAGTAATTTTATTGTTAAAAATAAAAATCTAAAGAAAAGGGAATAAAAAAGCTTATATTTTGATGGTAAGATCTTTTCTTCGACCAATAGGGAGTTTCATTTCTTGTGGCTTCAGAATTTTGTTATTATTATTATTATTATTATTATTATTATTATTAAGTTCATTGAAACTCTCAACCAAGTTGTGATAACCCTTTTCAATGTCTCCTTCAGGCCCACAATCTGTTTTTTTAAGGGAAAAAAATACCCCAGCTTTTAACAATGTATTGGAACATTTTTTTTTTGTAGCTTAGCTGGCCATGTACCAGAAGAGCATGTATATTGGTGTGTTATCTTTTTGTCTGTTAGCATACATTTGTTATCACTACTCTTTCTAAACTACATTGCAGCAGCTAATTTGAACATTTTTTTATCGCTGATTATAAGCAGTGGGCATTTAAAAAGAAATTTTACTTATCTTGAATTCCTGGAAATTATTTTTGCCCAGTAGAGTGACAGTCTCATCTAGGGACTGCTGCTTAAATGGATTTTTCTATTTCCATTTGATTGACTGGGTTTCGCAATGAGACCAGCTTCTTTTATTTTGATTTGTTTGATTTGGCACACATAAGCCTGTTAGTCTGTTCCATGACTTTAGTTTTTCATGTTGAATTTGAATGTCTGATTTTGAAGTCTTGTTGTATATTTGATCCTCATTGTGGTGTCAGCTATTGGTGATATTAACTTCAGTCATGCAGACAGGGGTCAGGGTGTCCATTCATCCACAGATTTTGCATTAGACCAGGAAATCCAAGTTTGTATTGACATCAATCTAGTGTGACAAGCAGTCCTTTCATGTCAAACACTTCTCCCTTCCTTGACCCAGAAAAAAACAATCAAGATTTATTGACTTCACTCTTCTGTGTGAAAATCCATCTGACAACTTGTGGACAGGTGGTCCTTTGAGTCCATTGGTTAGAAATGACAACTGACAAATAACCAGTGGAAATATGTGTATTCTTTATAATATCATATTTTGCAAGTTAATCTTTTCCTCCTGAAAATTATTTATAAAATTTGGAAACAAAACACAGCCAATCAAGCATTTGAACTTGAATCTTCACTGAATGTGTATATATTTAGTTTTTGACTGATGTTGGTCCATTTGTAAATTAAGTTTGACTGGTCACCATTCCAAAAGGTTCAGCATTAAGTTGTACACTGCTGATAACACGTGACAAAATTAACATTGTTTAATAAAATGATAATAGCAGATATATTTATTTAAATGTTAGATCTAGTTCTGTTTTTTACACTCGAGTCCTTCACTTTATTACTAGTTTTTCATAAACATGTCTTGGGGCCCTGAGTGGCCGAGTAGTCCAAAGCGCTCACCATTACAGATAATTGCCATCTCACCTCTGCATGGGTTCGAGTCTTGGTTAAAGCCAATGTGGGTATGTAAGAAAGCATGCCAGTGGCTTCTCGTGGGTTTCTTTTTCTTTCCGGGGTTTCCCGGGTTCTTTCTCCACCATTGACACTGACCACCATGTATAGCCTATCCTGTGCTGAAAAATGGCATTAGACCCTAAACAACAAAAACAATAATGACAACAACAACAACAACAAAAAGGTGTGTACTGAATGGATTTAGAGATAATATTACAAAGTGTGTAATGATGACAGATACAAGTGTTATTTTTAGTTTAATTCAAACATATTTATTGATGTTGTCATCCAAAACAATACATAAAACTACATTTATGGCTAGGACTTGCTCTTTGTATGTGTGCATGAAAAGTTTTTGTTAGAGATCACTGATTTTTGAGTACCAATTATTTAATAATTATTAATTATTAATTAATTATTTATTTAATAATAATTATTTAAAATCGTTCATTCAGCTGTTGCTTAACATTTGCTTGTCCATCCCATAATTTGTAAACAGTTCAAGAGATTTTCATGAAATTTTGCCAGTTATTTATTATGACTAGATGGTTTCTCACATAACATTTCCATTCCCCCTGCCTCAAGGTCAATATCATTGCAACAGACAATGTAATTCTTTTGACTTGTATCCAAGTCTTGAGTACAGACTGAAGATGTTTTAATTAACCTTTGACTTGTATCCTAGTCTTGAGTACAGACTGAAGATGTTTTAATTAACCTTTGACTTGTATCCTAGTCTTGAGTACAGACTGAAGATGTTTTAATTAACCTTTGACTTGTATCCTAGTCTTGAGTATAGACTGAAGATGTTTTAATTAACCTTTGACTTGTATCCTAGTCTTGAGTACAGACTGAAGATGTTTTAATTAACCTTTGACTTGTATCCTAGTCTTGAGTACAGACTGAAGATGTTTTAATTAACCTTTGACTTGTATCCTAGTCTTGAGTACAGACTGAAGATGTTTTAATTAACCTTTGACTTGTATCCTAGTCTTGAGTACAGACTGAAGATGTTTTAATTAACCTTTGACTTGTATCCTAGTCTTGAGTACAGACTGAAGATGTTTTAATTAACCTTTGACTTGTATCCTAGTCTTGAGTACAGACTGAAGATGTTTTAATTAACCTTTGACTTGTATCCTAGTCTTGAGTACAGACTGAAGATGTTTTAATTAACCTTTGACCAGTTCTATATTATATATAGGCTGTGTGTAACATAGTCACATCTCCTGCCTTAAGGTGAAGGTCACAGAAAGGAAATGTATCTTTTATATTCCTGTCTGGATTATAACCATGATTAAATGAAGCAATTTGAATGAAACTTGAGATATTTAAATATCCTGTGTGTCAAATGCCATTGCCATAACCTTGCCTTCTGCCACAAGGTCATTGCAAGGGAAAATATACATCAGTGACCTGTCAATAGGTCTAACATTAGAACCAATAATGAGTTTGATTTTAAACAGTAAAGTTTTATCTTTTATTCTGCATTTTTATGTGATATAATAATTAAAGCAGATACCATCAGAACAGATGCTTCTTTGTATTACAGCTGGTATATATTGATCTTTTTTCTTCTTCAGCACTTTGGCTGAATCATTATTTTTCTGCAAACCATACTGCTATCTCTCAGATCTGTAAAAATTCTCTGAATTTTGTCACTTTTCTTTATCCTCATTACTGGCATTGAGGTAATTCAGTTTAATGCCCATTTTGTGAAGAAGAAAAAAAAATTCATACAATAAACATGATTGACTGCTTTAAGTAAACCTTAGGCGATGGATTTGTTTTCTAAGCATCCTTTTTCTGACAATTTGGGGTGAATAACTCAAAATGGACTAATGTTATATCTTATCTTAATGAGTACTATTTTACCACATGGTAGGCAGAAGACCTGTTTAATGCATTTATGCCACTAGGAAATTGATCTATTTCAGCAGGAACTTGGTAGGTAGAGGTAACTAGGCATCAAAATACAGTGTGTACAGTACTTTTTCCATGATACAGCCATGGGGTCAGCCTATTATAGTTGTTACAAAAGTTTGTGGTGGGTTTATTATTAGACACAGATATTGGTAGTGAATATTTGTCAAAATTGTGTTAAAATGGTTTCTGTATGCATCGTCAAACATTGGGTTATTGGTGGTTATAAACAGGGTATGATTCCTTTCACAGTTAGATTGGTGTGTCACTTTTTAAATAGTTTTATAAAATACAGTCAAAGCCTGCAGTGATTAAAAAGGCATCATAGGAACAATATTATAAACAGATGAACATGCAATCGATTTTAACATTTTATTGTATAGTTTCACTATAATAGGACCACTACTAAATCATGATGTAATGTTTTGTGAATTTGGAAAAAGAGGTAAAGGAAGCATGGAGGGTGTGGGGAGTTTGACCATTTTCCATAAATCAGATTTTACCCTTGAGTTCAGCTGTGTACTTAATTTATTCCTTCCAAATAATAAACCTTTGAAAATAAGCTAGATTTAGTTTAACAAAAAATTTAAGAATTTTTCCCTATATAGAGGAACAATTGCACCAAATGGACAAATTAAAAAGCAAAAGCATTTGCATTTGAGCGAAACCCTAGTGTACAACACTTTTTAAAAAGAAATTTTTGTGTTTATTTTAAGTTCCCATAGAAATGTATGATTTAATGTGCTCTTTTCTTTTTAGGTCTTGCAGAACTGGGGACCATGTGTGATTCAAGTCGGAGTTGCTCCATTATTGAGGATAATGGTCTTAGTGCAGCGTATACTATAGCTCATGAACTTGGTCATGTGTAAGTAGTATTAATGGTGGGCTATAGCTCATCAAGAAAACATGCATTTATGCCTTTCTTAATTTGGTTCCATTTGGCTATAGAATGAGTTGAACTTTGCTTTATTACACCTTGATGATCAAGTCAAGACTTTAAAAATGTTATTTTCAGACAAAATCCAACTCAGATATTAACCAATCAAATTGCTTGATTCTGGGCCTTGGTTTAAGTTCTGACAACAGGCATTATGCGGACAACTAGGATATTAACCAATCAGACAGCTGGATTCATGGTCATAGTTCAAGTCCTGATTGCAGGTCTTAGGGGAAAATTTGGACATTAGCAAAACAGGTGGTGAATTCTTGGTCATAGTTCAAGTCCTGATCACAGATCTTAGGATACAATTTGGATATTAACCAATCAGGCATCTGGATTCTAGGTCTTAGTTTAAGTCCTGACCACAGATATTGTGAGATAGATAGTCTAGGGCAGATCAGTAAGATTAATGTAGCCTTTATAAATAACTGGGTAAATTATTTATCTGTTTCCTTTCAAACTCATCTTGGAAGATCTTTCGCTTCCCAAATGCAACATACTGTGTGTATGTGATTTGGATTTTTAACGTAGCTTTAACAAATTTTCAGTCATATCGCTACGCTGTCTGCAGTGGCAGTTTATAGTGATGTCTAGCACCGGGGCATCATGCCGCAGATATGTTGCATGATGTCACATTATCCTGACACCAGGCCGACTTGTACTAATACTAACCTCTTAATGCTGAGTGCCAAGCAGGCAGCTGTTTGTACCTCTTATGTAAGTGTTTGGTATTTGCACAAAGTTTCTTTTGTATTTGCATAAGGTTTCAGATAAGATGCTGTTATATGATAAAACAATAGTTCCACTCTTTTATGTACATTATTTAGTTATCTCTTTAATAGTTTGCATTCCTGATTTGCCAAGCATGAACTTTTTTAACCACACTTGATGCATAAATTTAGCTGGCAGAAACAATGGAGTGTTGAATAATTGGGTCAATACATTTCAATACCACTTTTAAGCCATAAAATAATAGTATTAGAGCATTTCTTCTATGATTAGCCTGAGAGAAAATATTGTAAATACATTCAGAAGTAGAAAATAGGCTTTTATCAGACCAGACTGAAAAGGAAACTTGTCTGAATTCTGTAAATATGGCTGATGGGCTTATCATCAAGTGATGTGGTAAGAATTAGCACCAGGATAATTCATATCAAGGTCATTGATATTCAAGTGCAAAGCCTGTGCAGTGTGTGCAGAATGCAAGCTTTTTTGATAAAGTTGCAGATGTTGGGTGTTTATTTCCAGACATCTTCAGCAGCAACCTGATAGAAACTATACTTACAAGACTTGTTGTATATGTATATATATACTTGTTTGTACGACAGACCAATTTGTGAACAGCATAGGTAAAGATCTTCCGTTGTTAAATATTATAGCAAATAAGATCTTTTTATTGTTTTGGGGGGACTTCTTTAGTGGAAATGTGAGACATAGCAGTGACTTTTTTGACAGCATCAGCATTATTAGTATTGTTAAGATTTCAGGTTTAGCTTTCATTTGGATATTTTTATTTCTTATATATAGTCAGCTCGCATAGCACTGATGTTTTTTACTTGGTCTTACTGAAAATTTGAATTCCAAAATCCACAGGAAGAAGCAGAAGAAGATCAACAAACCAGGGTTCTCATAGAAATGCAAGGCCATAGAAAGTTTTTTTGCCATTATCAGCAACCTGATAGAAACTATATTTACAAGATGGGTTGTATATACTCATTTGTAGACCAAGTTTTGAATAGCCAAGATAACAAAGATCTGCACATGTTAAATATTGTAGCAAATAAGATGTTTTTAGGTATTGGGACTTTCTTAGTGTTAAAGTTAAACATAGCAATCACTTTTTTGACAGCATCAGTATGTTCAATTTTGATAAAGTTTCATTTGAATTCCTAAATCCACAATACATGTAATAAGCAAAAAAGAAGATCAACAACCCACAGTTCTCACAGAAATGCAAGGCCATAGATCGTTTTCTTTGCCATTAATTCAGTCCCAACATTGGCTTTTTGTATGGCATTGAAAAGCCAAGAAACTTATATCTCTCATTTGTTTTGAAGAAAACTTTCAAATTTATATAAACCCCACAAACATTGCTCTGGTAGGAGATGTGGTGGTACAAATAAGATTATTTTGCTGACAGTTTGTTTACTATGTGGTCCAGATCTTCCAAACACATATGGTAATTGTAAATAATGTTGGATCATATTTAGAAGCAAAAATGTTGAGAACTAGATTGGTAACATTTTGGATACCATACGTACTCTAATACAAGTCATATCCAACTGCATACCAGTAGACCCAAATTAGTCATCACATGATGTGCCAGTAGATCTTTGTCTATGCAGTTTGTTAGGGATGCTCAATAGAAGGAACAACATGGACCCTGGTCTTCCAGAATATTGTACTATGATAGATCAGGATCTTTCTTGTTTGCAGTGGCAGCTGGCTTATATGGTACACTGATCTCCTAACAAATATTTGATCTATGGAGAGCAGCTGCTCAGTAACAGAATTAACAACAAGGACCTGACCTTCCAGCTTATTATGCAATGACAGATCAGGGTCTTTCTTGTTTGCCGTTGGATCTGAATTGTACTGTACACTTGCCTAGTAACACTGAAAATATTTGATCTTAGGCTGGCTGCTTTGTACAGAATTATTTAAGTTCTTTTAAGTAATTCATTTACAGTGTGATTGCTTTCTCAGTACAAAAAAAATGCAGTTTTAAAGCAGCAATCATCTTGAGTTGGGCTTCTTTAAATAGTCTTGGTACATAGAGCATTACATATCTTCCATTATTATTTATAAAGTTCATCAAATTTCTCTGACACCAATGTTAGTTGCTTTAATGTGGGAAAAATGTTTATCAAATTTCTCTGACACCAATGTTATGTTGCTTTAATGTGGGAAAAATGTTTATCAAATTTCTCTGACACCAATGTTATGTTGCTTTAATGTGGAAAAAATGATTATCAAATTTCTCTGACACCAATGTTATGTGCTTTAATGTGGAAAAAATGTTTTTCTTCCCCATACAACAAGATTCTTTCAATGCACATCTTGAGTTAAAAAAAAAGTTATAAGAGAAAAACCAAAATCAAAGACAAAAATGTTTTGAGCTCATACAAGTTTCCATTATATTTAAATTCTCTTGGCAGTCATAATCGAACACTCACACACACACACACACACACACACACACACACACACACCTCTGCAAACTATGTTATTTGGGGAGAGGGAATAGTGTGTAATGGAATTAGCTTGTTCATCTGTTTGTCAGTCGCACTTTTATTTACTTAATACCTCCTGAATCTTTGACTTGACAGTGTGCCCAGTACAGTTAGGGGTCTGTTACTGAGCATTTTAGGAGTTGTCCTCATTTTGTCCTACCATCCATTGATCCATCTATCCAGACAGACAGACAGACAGACAGGACCAATTCAGATATGTTCATAAAAATATGGGGATACATTTGTAGCATGACGAGAGTTTGTGATTCAGCTTTGTCAGATTAAGACTTTCTTATATTCTGAATATTATATTTGCACCTAAAATCTTGTATTCTGTAAACCTGTACAGATCTAGTTGACTTTATCATTGTTTCACTATCCTATTTATCTAGTTGACTTTATCGTTGTTTCATTATCCTATTTATCTAGTTGACTTTATCATTGTTTCATTATCCTATTTTATTAAGATATCTAAACCTATTCTACAATGTTTATCTAGTATTGTGCTGTGGCATTAAACCCAGTACATGGATATATTGTTGAACACATTGAACACTTCAGTCTTACATTTTTCTTAGGTACCTATTATCAATTTGATTTAAATCTTTGATTTGATTTAAATCTTTGATTTGATTTAAATCTTTGATGATATTACATGTATACATGTATGCTTGCAGGTTTAATCTTCCTCACGATGATGATCTGAAGTGCCGACCATTGTTTCAAAAAAGCAAGAATTCAGACAGTCACACACATGTAATGTCACCAACACTAGACCAGGATACTGACCCTTGGTCATGGTCAGAATGCAGCAGAAGGCTTATCACTGAATTCATTGAGTATGTATGGGTTTTGTCTTACCAGCAAGTTTTGTTATCAAATTGAGACACTACTTTTCAGATATTGCTGCTCTCAAGTTCTTTGTTACTAAGCTTTGTTTCCCAGACAGTATATGATTAAGATTAGGATCAAAGTTTTGTATAATATTAGAGAACAATTCATAATGTGAAAAAAGTCCAAACAACAAACATTTTGTTCATTCATCAGGACCATTTAATAATGTTGCAGTTGTCTTGATTTTTCATTTTTATCATGTACAGCCATGAAAATATAAAATAGGTACATTAATCATGCCAGCTTGTATTCCTGGCTACAAAAAAGTAGGCTATGTTGATATTCATGATGTTTCAATTCCTATGAGTATCAGTTACTTGCTTTGTAAGCCATTTTCTAATTTTCTTACTGAAGTGAACTTTTATGTACAGATTTTACCATGACCAGTAATAGAATCATGACGTTTCTTTCCTTTGTGTAGTGCAGGTTCTGCAGATTGTCTGAAGGACAAACCTAAAATGAAACGTTACCGCAAGAGGATGAAGAAAATTCAGCGTCAAATGCCTGGTCAGCTGTACAAGGTCAAGAGACAATGTGAACTGGTGTATGGACCTGGACATACAGTTTGTCCCTATATGGTAATTCTTAACTGACACTATATATATTGATATATATTGTAATCTATCCAAAGAAAATAACTGTATTTATGTATGTAGAAGTTGTGCCCAGTTGTGAGCAAGATTGATGCAAACCTGGTGTTACAGACATATAAATGACTATACTGTTTGTTTGAAAATAATAAATGTATGCAGAATGATCAGGATGAACTCAGAACTTCAGGTGCATTATGCAATATTCGATCTTGGTCTGGACTGTCTACAGTTATATGCCCTGTAAACAAAGGCAAAAAAAATATGGTCAAGGAGGCAGCACTGGTATTAGATTCATAATATGAAGGCTAAGATGTACTCAGTTTTGTAGCCATCGAGGGCAGTTTTTTTTTTGGCTCCAGTTTGGTTTGGTATTGTAATGCACAGCAATATGGGAAGGTTATTTAGCAATGAAGCAGTCAAAATAAAGTGCCTTGCCCAGAGACACTTCATCATGTCTAGCCCAGTCTGATCGGGTGGTAAGATTAAAACCTGCTTTCTTCCATATGGAATAGCCTGTTGTCACAAAGTTAACATGCTAAACACTGAGTCACTGCAACTCCTTCATAGAGATCAGATATAATCAGGTATAATCCATATAAAAGATATAATAAAATATAATCCATATAAAACATATAATAATATATAATCCATATAAAACATATAATAATATATAATCCATATAAAACATATAATAATATATAATCCATATAAAACATATAATAATATATAATCCATATAAAACATATAATAATATATAATCCATATAAAACATATAATAATATATAATCCATATAAAACATATAATAATATATAATCCATATAAAACATATAATAATATATAATCCATATAAAACATATAATAATATACATGTATAATCCATATAAAACATATAATAATATATAATCCATATAAAACAGGTTATGTTTATTTGACTAGAAATTGATGTGTAACAAGTGCTGCTACATGGCTGCATTGTCTATATAATAAAAGCTTCATCGGATCTAAATGTATATCTTTATTTTTGGAATAAATTGGTTTTCTGAAAAACACAGAATTGATAATGTAGTTTTTTAAAAAGTTTCAATTTTTAGTTATGTTTTAAATATTTTAAAATTAATTTTCTATTAAATGTTGCTATTGTTTAGCTTGTAATGCATATTATTGTGCAAGGATTTCTGATATGACAGTGTAATGTATACACATATTTTTTACAGGCAAACTGCAAGATCCTGTGGTGTGCCAATGCCAGTGACCTTGGTCTTGGGTGTACCACTCAGCACATGCCAATGGTGGATGGGACAGAATGTGGAGTTGCAAAGGTTAGAAACAATTGTAAATGTTTAAATTATTTATTTTTTTCTCCATGGTATAAAGAAGTTTTACAGCAAATATTTAATGGATTAGTTCACATATAATATTGTTTCATTTCATTTCAGAATCATACAAAAATAATTGAAGATTCGTTTCTAAACACTAACATCTAGCTGATATGATGGAAACCTGTTTTTATTAGATCAACTAGTCATCGAACAGAACAGCATATGGAATAGCCTGTTGTCTGTGTCCTTCCATCCATAAGTACAAGTTTGTTATTGCTACTACTCCAAACCATTTACAGGATTGTCATGAAAATTTACATGCATTTCATCCTTAAATGAAACTGGCACTTCACAGGCATCTAATATTGCTGCCACAGTAGTAATCATGAACATTTTGTGATCTCTACTCTTCATTCCAACATGGGATTTCCATAAAAAGACTTCTAGTGATTGGAAAGTCAGATAAGCATCAGATTATCAACAGAAGACTTTGTATGGTATCGAGTTGGTCTTAAATGAAAATGATGCCTCCCAGACATCCAATATGGTCACCACAGTAGTCATCATGAAAATCCACTTTTTTTTCTGTCTATCTCTCCTTCTGCCACCCTGGACACTGCCCTGCAGTACTGTTGTGGCTCTAGAGATATGGCTATACCATTTCAGCTTTCTCTTTTTGACGGTGGTGAAGAGGTCTTCATAATGGTCTTTTTTGGGCCTGATGTTGTTATGCACTTCTTCATTTGTGATGTGGTCCATGTAAGAGATGCCAAGGATGTCCACAATGCCTCATGCCACACTCTGTTAATGGGCAGTTGCAGATGCTTTATCAGCTCGGGAAATGGACACACTCGCCCATACACGAATCTCCTGTTAGCCAAAGGCTAAGGGAGTAAACCTTAAAAGAAAATCCGGAGTGGAGACCCTAAGGCAGTTGGACGATGTACTACATCCCCTTCTGGAAACTCCTTGGTCTGGAGAGGGATGGGCTCCGCCAGATGACCTACGCCCAAGACACACTGATAATGCTACTATATTTACACATTTAAAATATGTACTCCAACTATTGACATCTTAGAACCAGACTTTTTGTTGCAAAATTCATCAGTGATCAGAGTTTGCATTATTTGCTTAAAAATGATTGTTGCTGAAAAATTTGAAGATGTAACTTTTTAAAATTGTTATACTTTTGCATTGCTAAAGGTCTAAGAAATCCAAAGTCACTAAAACAAAGGTTGGTGTGCACTTCCTTGTGCTACTCCTAGTGAAATATTTATCCACAAATAAAAAGAAAAATATGTGGGAAAGTAGCCCATCAAACAGAAGGAATAAAAAAATAACTAAATGGATACAAGACTCAAATTTGCACAAGTTGAAGATCAGTGCTTGTCATAACAAGTAAACAAAGATTAGGGTATATTGTGACTTTGTTCAATATGACAATGATTGAGATTGTATTGGTTTCCCATAACAGAAAGCCAGGGCCGCTGATTTAGTGATTCAGGTCATAAATTGCAGAAGATTTCTAATATTCTCCTTGTGTTTACTTTATCATTTTCATTCACAGGACCATTATTGCATGCCGATGTCATAGTGTATTGTTGTATTACAATGGCAGACTATTTTCAAAGTATAAGTACATCAAAAACAATAGATTCACATTTGCCAGCATGTGGCAGAATAGGTGATGGCTACTTTATTTCCAGTTTGATGAACATCGACAAGATACTGTAAGTGGATTGTTTTCATGCAGGCAGTTAAAATGTTTATGAAAGTCACTAATAGTCTGATGTGACAGTTTATTCTGTTGTGTTTCCACACCCTTCATACCAGATCACTAAATGGTCAATGTCACAATCATTGCCACAGGGAAACTGCATATCATGTGGTGTATAAATGACATTGATTGATGATAAAAATGTTCAGCTGATAGAAGTCCAAGCCTCAGGTTTAAGTTGTATTGTGGTCTTGTCTTTATGATTTTTATTTCTTTTTCTTAAGTCAGATAACTTGCATTATTGCATTGTCTTGCTATCTTAACATCTGCTAATGTTGGGTTTTCTCAACCATGCATCAGAGAAATCTAGCTGTTTTGCTAACTTTACTTATCTCATCTCAGTTTAGTCATCTCAGTTTAGTCATCTCAGACCAGTCATCTCAGTAAAGGTGTCCATGTGCTCAAGACTAATTTTTTTTAAAAAGAAACCCTTGTCGTCTTCTGCTGTGCCAGAGTTAGTTGTTCTAAAATCAAGCAACACAATTGGAACTGATGAAAATGAAACAGTTTCTTGTAATAAATATTATTTATTATTTGTTGTCAATTTCATATAACATCCATATAATAAATGTGTTAATACCTCATTACTATGTGATGTTTTATGTTGTTATTTTTCTTTGCTCACATGTATCAATTGTGTACTCGAATGCAACAGTCACTCCATAGCCCTCATTAACATATTTGTATTCTTGCACTGCATGTAAACATTTGGACAGAACACTAGTGAAGACTTCTTTTTACTTTAAAAGAAAATAATTGGGTGAGAAAAATGATCTACGTTTGTGTTAGGACTGACACAAGGAAATCCTAGCCAATAACTCTGTAACAGTTGAAAAGGTGTAAATGAAATTTTACATACATACATACATATGTACATACGTACGTACGTACGTACGTATGTACATACATACATACGTACATGCATGCATGCATGCACACACAGACACACACACACACACACACACACATTGCAAGGGTAAATGAAACTCTGTGATGTGTATCTCTTTCTAGAGTATAACATTTGAACCACTGAAAGACAATTTAATGAAATTTTACCTAGTTTTATATCATGATGTTACAGTGTGTCACGTCTAACAGCCACACCCTCTGCTTCAAGGTCAAGGCAATAGCATTGGAACATACAGATAATTGACCTCATGGGCTAATGTTTAGTCAAGATACTTTAATGACACTTTAGCCTTTTGTTTATCTCAACTTGATAGTGTCTTGTGTATTCAGTCTTATGAAGAAGTTCAAGATCATAACAAAGGATAACATTAATCACTCCTGACCTGTGGTCTTTGAAACCCCTAACATATTTTGATTAAATTATAACTAAGTATACACTTTATACAATAGTTGAGTTCCTAGCTCAGCAGTCAGGGTCATTAGCATGGAAAAGGTTTCTGAGATGTACATATCATATGTTGTTTGGGGTTCTTTTGTTACACTGTATGATACTGTGAAGTCCCTCCAGCATTGATTCATCAACTGGCATAGACATTTTTAGCAATTTGGTATTCAGGTCTGTTTCATTGGAAATGTTTATATAAAGATTCTGATAATATGTCTTCATGACAAGCTTTCATCATTACAGTGGTGCCAACAAGGAGCATGTGTAAAACGAGAGCTGCCACGGGTTCGGCATGGAGGATGGGGACCTTGGCGATCATATGGAAGGTGCACTAGGCCATGTGGAGGTGGCATAAAAAAATCCATCAGATCCTGCAACAACCCAGAGTAAGGACTAGGGCTATCAATGACTGTTAAAACATAACAAAAGATTCATGAGTTGGGAAAGTTTTGCAAATCTTACAGAAAACAGATTTTAAACATTTTTATTTTAATGATCATTTTAAATATTTAAATTCACAGTTGGAACCCCACAGAAAAGTCAAATCTACAGTATTTGTTTCATTGTTCCATTGTTCCTTTTTAGTATTTGTAAATTAAGAATTTGGTCTTTGTTTTAAGATTTGTGGCTAGGAGTTGTTAAAACATTTTTGCTAATTAACATTAAGAAATTCTACTAAAGATATTGTATAGGCAAGGTAATGTGAAAGACTTATATTTAAAAGTATTCCTGCATGTTTTTTTTATATAATATATGGTAATAATGCATTTTGGATGAAATCTACCATGTAGATACTGTTTAGAGATAATCAGAGGAGGTCTCTCCAGACCATTTCATTCAGATCTGGTTACAACTGACTAATTTCACTTATGACAAATGACTTGGACTCTTCTTGCTCAATTCACTGCAGGTTATTAACTTCAAATGGTCGAAGACCAAAAGACCTTACAACATGGTCCTGTTTCATGGTCTGCTGGTCTGCTATATTTCATTGCTTTTAATCTTAAACTATTTACTGGAAAGTCATGAAACATGGCACATCGTTTTAACCTGAGATTTTGTTGGTCCTAAATGAAAATGTTGCTCCGTGCACATCTAGTGTGGGTAGCCATAATTAAACATTTGGTTGTTACAAGAATGGATGGTCATATTGACAATATATTTACACAGAAGACTTCTTATGATATGAGCATGGTCTTTAATGAAAATGGTGCTAATCTAACACACAGAACTTGGGCATATTATTGGATATGCAAAGGAATGGGAGCCAAGTGTATTTCCCAAGGAAATGCAGATAGCTGGCAGAATGTGCTGCTTATATAACTGTAAAAATTCTCTTTCCATATTAAATTTACGAGAAATATTGCAGACATATATGATGATGTCATATGCATAATGATGTTGATAATGATGTTGTTTTGTGTCACTGAGTGCACACATGCAAGATAGATTTATCCTGCATGGCTTTCAACTAAGCAGACTGTGTCACATATACATTTAAATGAGATCTTATTTTTCCTAGGTATGGTAATGTTGTGTCTAGTTTGAAGAAAGACTGATCTTATCACCAGGGTTCATGTTTTGTCTGTTTTATACTATTGCTTTAAAGTACATTTATATTTACCCAAAAACAAAGATTTTCTCAAATGATTATCTGGTCACCTTGAATAACATTTATACTATACCCACAGAAGGTTGAAAATGCATTTATTAAGTTGTCAAAGAAAATCTTTTCTTGTCACTTAATCACTAAGCCATGCTGTATTTATCTAGATAGTTGTGGATACACACAAAGCAAATAAAATATTTCTCTTGCAAATCTTCATTTTAAATACAGTAATATTGTTTCAAAACTTAACAAATTATAAACATTTTTTTGTGTGATGAAGGTGTGCATGTATTTGGATCATTTTAACTTTTTTACCCAGCTGCTGACACATTATGTCTTGTGTAGAAATAAGGTAGCTTTTAGGTGCAGATAAGTTTCTTTCAGTGAAAATAAAATCTTTTCTTTAGCAGAAGGAGGCACAGTCTAAAGTTAAATGCAGTAATTTTTGAAGACCAAGGATATTACTGTAAAATTAGTTCTCACTGTTGTGTTAATTAATCTGTCAAGAACACAGCCTTTTAAGTGACAAATTGAATCACAGAGAGGTTCCTTGAAATTACTGCTGTTTAAACTGATTGGTGGACATAAATGCAGCTGGCATTGCTGACTTAATGTTCTTCATCATACAATTATCTTTCCTTTCATTTTATAAATGAAAGAATTTACTAGGGCACAGGAGAATGCATGACCAGAACACCTTTGATGCTGTCAGTACACTTGAAAGTGTTAAGTGAAAATTGATATTTTTGCAGAAGAGCTTATGGGCAGTCTTTAGTTCATTGTCAGTTGTCTACCATCTGTAGATGTTATCGCACTTTGCACACACATTTATTTCATGGTCTAGTTGATAAAATGAAATGTACAGCTTGGACATCCAATATGGCCACCACAGTGGACATCTTGAAGGTCTTGTTATCACTACTTTTCCTAATAGGATTACTCATTTCAGTTTTTACTGTAAAACATCTTATGAGGCCTAGTTGGTCCTAAATGAAAATTGTGCTGATTTGATGTCCAATATATCGAACTGGCAGCCATATTGAAAATCTTGTTATCGCTACTCCTTTTGAATGGGCATATCAGCATGGGTTTTTCATCAACAGACTGCTTATAATAACAGTAGGTCCTAAATAAAAATGGTGTCAACAAAATTCCAATATGGTTGCCACAATGAATGTCTTAATAATATAGAGGAATTGCACTGTGTAATGAATTTTCATTCTGAATTTTATTATGACAAACAAAGCAGTAATAGAGATATAGCATAGCAGCTTCATGAGGAAGATTTGGGATGCTTGTGTGTCCAGATTAAACATTGAGATAGGTAAGAAATGTTTTCCCCATTTATATCAGCTATTACTGAAATGGAACACTGGATCTGTTTTGTACATTGTCTGACACTTCTTTTGTTCCTCTGTGCTAATTAATATAAATGGATTAAGACATTCATGTACACTGCCTGAGGAACTTTTTATGTTGTGTTTACAAAGAGGGGTCAGAATAAAAATATAAAATTTCCTGTCATATGTCATTCATGTATTTCAGTGTCACCATTTGTATTTTCAGTGATGTGTTTTAAATTAAAAAAATTGCAGATACTTAAATATGGCTTCACTTCAAGCTTATGATATACTGTTTATGGATACAACTAGTTTTGTAAGATCCTTGATTTTCTTTTTGCATTCAATTATCATTGCCTGTTTTTCAGACCAGAAAATGGAGGAAGGTTTTGCGTTGGGAAGAGAGTAAAATACAGGCACTGTAACACCAAGGTTTGTACATGGTTTTGTATGTATATATTTTATTATGAAAGAGTCAGGGTACCGTACATAGCAGTATTTTGTTAAAATGAGCATATATAAGGTTTCACACTATTTATTTTTGTCTTATAAGTCCATGAAAGCCATGTAGGATATTAAATATAAAAGTACTGACATTGATTGCATTACAGTAGTTACCCTCTTATACAACCACCCCTTCTGCACCAGGAAAGTGGCCTTATAAGACGGGTGGTCTTTTCGAAGAGGGGCTAAATTTTTATGAGAAGTATATGTAATTTACATAGTAAGAAAGCTATATACTTCAAAGCATTTAATATCTTCGTTTAAAAGTAACATGAATCATTAAAATGTTCTTCATGTTATAATAACAAACTTATTTCAGCTGAATATACGTTAATAGATTTTTTTCTTGGCATAAGTGTTATATGCGAACGGGTATTGTTGTCATGCATATTGAAAATGCATTCAAAAACGTCATTTACATCTTTGTACATACATAATTATCTTTCCATTTGCTCCATTTTTTTTCACTGCTGCTTCTTATTCGTTATGATTTTGTTTATTCGTGTCATTTCAACATAGACTTTCCGAGTCTTTTCTACATAAAATTGTTCAGCAAGTCCTCCCTCCCCCAATGTCATCAAGTAGAATAATCGACTTTCTTCTAAAATAATTTCTCTGTTAACGCGATGACATGTTAATGTTTGGTAATGATTTATTTTGGTGTTGCTAACTGTATGCGATTTAATTATGCAGACAAAACTTGTGTCGAGTGGACGAAATGCAGTCTTCGTAAAGGAAGCCATAATTGTGTTGTCATGTGATTTTTCGGTCTCTGTCTGGTACCCTGTTTTATTCAAGGTTCTCTGTGTGTGTTCCAATGCACAAAATCTATTTTTAGCCTATGCTGACCCTGTTATGATCTTAACAATTACGTCTGGTTATAATTATCAAAGAGAAGAACTCGACATACATGTTAAGCACCAAACTCTATCATAACATTATTGAGCCCATTTCCTGTAAACATCGACTTTTATGATAATGTTATAATAATAATCTTTAGTCAACACTTATGACGGAAACTTGACACTGGGAGACATGTATCGATGATAGAGATATTAAATTGCTTACCTTACATCAGGATTTGAATTAATAATTGGTTCTGGATACATTTGAAGAAACAAAAGTGGCCACTCATGTGGGGGACATTTTTACATTTTTTGTACTAAAATGCTGGCTGCTGGTTATGTTAGAGGGGTGGCTGTTCTTGAGGGGTATGTTTGAATACAAACTCGTCTGTGCCAAGGGATTCTGTCCATAAGAAGCGGGCAACCGCTGGTCAGGAGGACCATTAAAGAGGGGGACTTTCTTAATCATAAACATGAATCGTGTGCATCAAAGATATGGTCACCGTTGTACATTTTAGCATATACATTTCATGCAAATTGTTTTTTATATTTTATTTAAATTTGTGATTTGAGTTATTAAGTGCTAAATTTCCAAGGAGGAACTTGGTGAATGACTCTTGATTTAGAAAGAATGTCTGATACTGTTGTTTGGTCTTTACCTTGTTAATAGAAATAATAGAAAAATTAGTTTTCATGAATTAATTTTTGGGAATATTTAACTTTTAATTTTAAATTGGTAGATATTTTCCTAAAGTTAATCATTAATAAGTTGGACAAAGCTCATTTATTCGAATAAAATGTGAAAGGTTTAATTACTGAAAATACATAAATCTCTTGTCATATTGCTGTAAATTTTTAGAGAAAGAATAGAATATATTTTTGATTCCATGGTGTGGTTTACTATAAATGGATCAGATAACATGGACGCATACATTAGACCAGTTTTGTTCACGTGATTGTGACAGCCAGCCAGAGGTGCATAATAATGTATTTTCTTTTGGTCCAAAGTTTTGAGAGCACATATTCAAAAGTATCCAAATTAACAAAAGAAAAAGAAATAGCAAACCTTGTTTGCTGAGATTCATGCTTTTCATTTCAGCCATGCATCCCAGGCACTCCAGATTTCCGACTCCAGCAGTGTGCGGAATACAACAGCAAACGGCGACAATATGGCCTTCCTGTTGAGTCACACTGGATACCGAAATATGATGGAAGTAAGTTATATATACCTTCTCCAAACATAATGTCCATCTTTGACTTTGCAGGAATTATGAAAATGTTTTATCTCACTGTGTAAAATGGTCACTGATTACTTGTTGGCTGATGTGTATTGCTTCATGCACTTCAAAATGTATAAGTTTTGATTTCCTTAGTGCATATTGAATATTTATATTCACTCTAAATTTAGTTTACTTTCTGTAATTAGGGTCAGCAAATGAATTAAAGGCTTCAAAAGGTGGTGTTGCATCTCAATGTTGTCTGATATTTTAAGGTAGAATCAACAATATAGACATTTTATAAGCTTGTTTTCAAATCACCAGATTGTACAGTTATGTTTTTAAAATCTTGTTGCTTTTATCTCCTGAACAAAAATTATGACCCAGTATTCAGTTTGTAAAATACAAATACCCTTAGATTTGACGGCTGCTATATAATAGAGCTGTCTAGTGTATATTCGCTGTTTCCTATGTTTACCTCAAATATACAGTGATATTTTCTCACACAGCTGCGAATTCAGGAAAAACGCTAGAAGAAATGATAATTTTTTCCCAGCCATGAAAAGTTCTTGAATTTTGCAAAAATTTATGAAAGTTTGGCAAAACCTGATTTTTCACCAACACTTGTTGTAACTGAACTGATCTTGAGTTAAATTTATTGAGTTCTGACCAGAATATTCTGAAGCGACAGTATGGATCATTTAGGTGCTTGCCATAAACATATTTGTTGAGCCAGACTGTTTTTTTTTCTTCATAGACAGCTCAATATCAACATTGTTTCTTATACTGAAGTTTGAAATCCAGTCTATCATCATAAGAAGCCAACATGGTAGTGACAAAGCATAGCCCCTCGCTAAATGTCCTAGCAAACTTAAATGCTATTACATCAAGTCATACTTGCATAAAATCAATTTGACAATTATTTATTTTCTCAGAAATTGCAAGATTTACATCGTTATGTCTTTAATCTGCTGAAAGACAAGATGAAACTATGGTGTTGATGAAATTTGGTCAGGTACGAATGATTTGCATTGCTAGTCACAAATCTCGCAGCCCACATGTTCATGACATAGATCCAGGAGTCACTTGATATCAATAATAACCCATTTCAGATATAGGAAGAAAAAAAATTAAATGAAAGTAATTTACAGCAACAAGTCTCTGGTCATCGTTCTTAAAATAAATATTTTGAGAATTTTGTTCTTTCTGGTTTTTACAAAAGGTAACTGACTGCCATTTAATATATTTGAAATTTTGCAGAGCAACGTTAGGAGTTAGCTGTTAATATCATGTGACTATTGGACTTCCGATGTCATAGTTTGAGATTTGTGTAGTCATGTGACCAGTAATGCAAATGACTGGTAATGGGTCAGGTTTCATCTATGCCATAGTTTTGTCTAGTTTGACAGTGGGTTAATGAATAATGATTTTAATACTTGCCATTTCTGAGAAAATAATATTTTTCCTATAGATTTTATGCAGATATGACTTGCTGTAACATCATTTAAATTTGCTAAGCCTGCTGGTAAGTAACTGCCATATGCCACTACTGCACTGTGGTAGCATATTCCAATTTTTCGATAGGTAATTGATCAACTCCACATCCCAACTTAAATGTCCAATGGGAAACATTTGGAGTATATTTGGAGGAAACCTGGATTAGAGAATGGACTGCTATTCATGTTTTGTCACATTTGTTGTCCAATATGTTGAAACTCGAGCTGAACTTTGGTATTAAACTATTTCACTGCGACATGTAGCGTGGAACAGAGATTGCTGTCCCTTGTATTGAATATCACAAAATGATAAGAGTTCCTGTGAGTATCGATACAAGTTTTGGGACTGGTTTGTTGCATTAAAAGCAACTAAAATAAGTTGATTTTACAGAAAATTCAATCCTTATTTATACAGCAGTATATAATGTTGATGGTTTTTTGTCAAAATTTAAATCAATTCTTTTGTAAATGATTTTTATAGTTTAGATTTTAACCAAATCATTTTACGGAGTTGTGTTCTTTGAAAAACTCTTGTTTTGGGTTTTATTCGCACAGATCAATTCAGGGTTAACACTTTTTCTTTACAAATTAATATTCTAATACATTCCATTTGTTTTTTCATACTGTGATAGAAAATGTTTGTTTTGTATAACATGCATAAAAATTGTTGTCTTGATTTACAACTAATTATTATGATTTGTCTAGAATTACATGTTTGAAAGGAAATAAAACTAGTTCATGTTCATGATGATGTTTCCTTGAACAAACATAATGCAGGTCAGCAAAGTAAAGTTAGAATTTTAATTCTGTCGATTGAAATGACTTTATATGCAAAATTACAGGAATATACAGTAGTCAAACTTGTTTCGATTGATACATATTACATTTTAGTGCATGATCAGCTTTTCTGAATTAGATTATTGGCATTCTCAAAATAGAAGCATCTCTAATTTTTTTTAAAAATTCCATGTTTTATTAGCTAAAATATTCTGTAATAATTAATAGTGATATGTGACCATTGAAACAATTATTTTCATCTTGGAAAAAAACATTAAATAACCTGGAAATTTGTCTTTTAAAAAGCATGAGAACCTTATATATATTTTGCTGTGTTCCACATATCTGCCTGAAAGATATTTACTATGTATTGGCTATGTTCCATATGTTTGTCTAATGTGTATTTGTTATGTTCCATTTGTCTGTATGATTTCAGTTCAGATGAAAGATGCCTGCAAGTTGTACTGCCAGAGTAATGCCAGCAACATCTACTACATGCTAAAGAACAAGGCTGTAGATGGCACCAAATGTCGACCTGATGGAGATGACATGTGCGTGGATGGAAAATGTAGAGTAAGTGCATATTAGGGCAAAAACATTCGACTGTATAGGAGATTATATGACTACTTGTACATATATTTTCCAGTGTTAGAACATTAAAATATTATTCAGAATAGTTTGCTGCTCATAATTGAGACTAAAATTACAATCTGTATGTTTATTATGACTTGCCATTCAAATATAAGCATTATTGTAGCTTACATGTCATTTAAATATAGATAACTGTCACAAAGTACTTGCCATGCATTTATATGTATAGATTACTTGTCATTTAAATATAGATAACTGTCACAAAGTACTTGCCATGTATTTATATGTATAGCTTACCATATTGGTATTATCATTATCATGCAGTACATCTGTAATATATGAGTTATGTTCAACACAGTTACTTAACTACCGGGTATTGCATATATGGATTGCATTTAAAATATAATAGGGAATTATTTCTTACTAAGATGGAACCTTATGAATCTCTGTTGTGTGTGAAACTTCAGCATGATTCCTTAATTTCTATGAAACTTTGAGATTACAATTTCTTGTTTTAGATCTTAAATTTTTAATATACATTCTGTTTCATTTATTGCACAGAGGGCTGGTTGTGACAACAAGCTTGGCTCTAGAATGAAGAGAGATCGATGTGGAGTCTGTGGTGGAGATAATTCCTCCTGCAAGACTGTTACAGGAACGTACAACTCAGTTAGATATGGTGAGATTAATATAGAAATCATAACAGCAGTACACTAAATGAATATAAAAAGGCAGATGTCAATTCTAAGAAAACAAAACTTCTTGTATATTTTTGGTAAAAGAAATCTCAGTAAAGATCACTTGTGTGAGGTTATTGCTTTACTTGTGCACATGTTTTACTTTTATCATTGTAAAAGCATACTGTATTTATCATGTATCTCAGAACAAAATAAACTAAAAACAAGGCAAATATAATGTAAATCCAGTCAGATTTTTTTTTACATCAAACAAACTGTAAAGCAAAACACAAGTTGTTCAGACTTGCACAAGTATGGAAGCAATATATGTACTAGTAAACACCTGAAGGCTAACACCTTTGATGGACATTTCATTCTGCAGCAAGTTGTATTAAATTTAATTTTTAAAATTATTAGAATCTGAATAAAAGTAGATATTAGCATGATGTAAATAATACCATGATAATTCAGAGAAACACAATGCATACCATAGTCTATATGCAACTGGAAGTTTTTTTTTGCATTTTTGGAGATGCTGGTGTCGAATGATTTCATTTTTTAATCATACAATTGATACCCTCATTAATCATTTTACACATAAGCATCAATATGATGACTGAAAAGATGTCCCAAAATGTGACTAAAATTAAAGATCTGTCTCAGAGCATACAGTGCACAAAAATTTACTTTAGAAATTAATTTATGGTTTTTCAGCATATGTAGTAAATGTAGTTGCTGAAGTGCTCACAAGTATCTCTCTTTAGAAACAACATGGTAAATTTTTCCAATGAATATCGCTTTCACTGACAATGAGATACACATGAGTGCGGCCATACTAAATTATTCAAAAATTATGATGGTGCTCTTCTTGATAAGATTATTCTTGATATTAATAGGTTCTGATTTTTATATATCTTTGTTTGGAAATCTCATAGAATATGATTTGGGGTTTTTCAGGATACAACAATGTCTCTTGGATTCCTGCTGGTGCAAGTAATGTAGATATCAGACAATATGGGCATACAAATCTCAAAGATGATGAAAACTATTTAGGTAAGATTGCTTTTGTGAATTTTTTAAATTTTAAATGGATGAAAAGCTATAATTACTCCTTGTTATTGCAATGTACTCAATATATCATTTCCTTTCAGTACTCCTTGTTATGGTAATGTACTTTGTTTATCAGTTCCTGTGAATACTACATGCTATGGTAATGTACTTCATGTCAGTACTCCTTACTCCTTGTTATGGTAGTGTACTCTGTGTCATGCTGCTACTGTGGTAGGTGTGTTATTATGGCTGGGGTAAACGAAAACGTGAAATTCAAATGAATAGCAATTTAATACAATTTGATAGTCAATTGAAAACAATTCCCCAATCCCTCATCTTACTCTTGACCAAATGACAGCTTATTTCATCATTTGATTTATAGTGTGAGATAGCTTTTCCACCTGTCTTTGTTTTCTACTCATCTGTATCTCTTATATCCCACCAATTTCTTCTCTCTATCAGACTTCCCTCCTAACTTCTTCTCCTCTGTGACTGCACCTTTTCCAATTTCTCCTCGACAACTCATTTTCTGACTAGTGTTCATTTCACAATTGACGTCTCCACTGGTACTTATTCCATCTCCCTCCTTGAGATTTGGGACTTAACAATACCAGAAGTCTGTCCCATAAAAGCTTCCTGTAAAAACACAAGGACATTAGCACATTTCCTTAGCCATCTTGTCTTACACTAACCAATAATCAATCATCAGATAAAAGCTATTACATTATTTGGTAATGCATTCATGCACATCGAAATACCCATATGTTTTTGTATGGTTGGTGTTGTATTAGGGTTTAATGCCATTTTTCAGCACAAGATAGGCTATACATGGAGATCAGTATTAATGGTGGAGGAAGAACCCGGGAAAGAACCACCGACCCACGAGAAGCTACTAGCAAGCTTTCTCACATACCCACATTGGTCGAATCCGAGACTCGAACCGATGCAGACAGAAGTGAGATGGCAGTGATCCATAATGTAGAACGCTTTAGACCACGTGGCCACTCGGGGGCCCTCTTGTATGGTAAACAACATTGTAATAAAAGCACGGTATCAACTACTTATCATACATACCTCAATAAATTGCATCACATCAGTATATATATATATATTCTTAATCTCATTATACTGAACAATATCACAACAATCAATGGATTTCTGTACATTACACTCCTACAAAGTGTACACAAGTATTCAAATATCCAGGCTCTGATATATCCTTACATACATATTAACTAACTTTACACACTGCAAATATTCAAAAGTTACAATTAAATTCAATAGTTGCAAAATTTAGAACATCACATGAATAAATGCACTAGTTTACCAAAAAGCAAATTTCAATACTAATTTTGACCATGAGCTAGCAATTAACATAATTCTTTACATAGTCATAGCTAATTTCTCAAATAAATATGTAACTTAAACACTACAAAGGTAATTCTATGTACTAACGATTCTAGTAATGAAGTACTGCACATAATTACAATTACAATGCCATAATATTCTGCAACAATAGAGCTAACAACTTATTGGCCTTTACAAAGCTTTGTCTCTAATAGAATTTCCCCACCAAATTATGAGTGGCTTCCCCAGAGTATTGTTTTATAACTTTTCAGCACGATTTTGGGCAATTGCTAAATTCCTAGCTCGAAAATACTAAATTACATTCAGATGGAAATGGTAACCACACCTTCTCTCAATTCCAATTGGGTATTGATTCTACCCTGTTCTATTTAACTTAGCAGGCAATGCCTCACATATCATCTGTCAATGTGGTGAGATTTATGACACTTATAAGGATCCTTTGTTCTTGAACAAAGCTTTCAATGTCCATGTGCATCTTTTCACACCCAACAAAGCTGGATTCTTGTACTTTTATGAAGAGGTACAACTATAGCTGCGACATCTAACATATATACATGGCTTCTAACGATTTCTTTGTTCCCCTGCCTTATACAATTGCAGGCAACATGACATACTATATGTATCAGTTTCTGTCATACTCCTTGTTATGGTAATGTGCTTCATGTATCAGATCCTGCCAGTCATGATTTCTTTTCCTTTTATTTCATGAGAAAAAAAGGTTATTCCATATTTTGTCTCTGAAACATCCTCTGTTAATTCACAGTAAGAAAAAAAGAGGAATAGCTTTGCAAGGATTTGGTTAGATAAGATTATAAGCTTATTTGTCTCATGCTAATACATACAAATTTTAATCATAATAAATTCAGTAGCTAGTATTTTTCTTTCATATTTTTCCTAGTAACTGAAGAATTTAACTTTTCTAAGAAAGGATTCCTGCTAAAAAGGGTTATATGGTATTTTTAGATCAGTTCTTTTCTTTTCTTTTATGACCAAACTTTTTCAATTCAGTTATTGTGAATACGAAGGGAGAGTATCTGCTGAATGGAAACTTTGTTGTCAGTATGTTCCAAAAGAAAGTGCCAGTGGCTGGAGGATATCTGGAATACACAGGCTCTGACAGTGTGGTAGAGAGAATAAACTCTACAGCAATAATTTACGAGGATATATTTGTACAGGTGTGCTGGTTATTTAACTTTTTTTAGAACTGCATTTAACAAATTGTTATAATCTTTATTTTGAAATACTTGTGAAAGACATATCTTCGATTTTTCCATTCAGCATTAGTGTTATCTCTTTTTGCTCTGTCTTATAAATTTTATTCTGAATCATCCTTTTTGAGTATAATGTACCCTACCTTTTTTAAACCCACTTGTTTGTAGTTGTTAAGAGAAGTGCATTTTTACATTGGAACAAAAAGTTAGTATCTTATTATGAGTTGATTTTCAGGGGGAGATAATGACCTTAGACCTTTAGATGCATGTTCTAATGCCACTACTGAAGATAAATTAATATACTTTGGATAATTTTCATGTCATTTTTTTATTTAAATTTAAAACCTTTATAGTGGCCTGAGTGGTTAGAGCTCCAGTCTTGTATGTATAAGGTTGTGGGTTCAAACCCATGTTGTACCAAAGATCATAAAAATGGAACTATCGGCTGTCTCACATGGTGCTGAGTGTTCAGGGTTGTGTTGGGATTGGTCAGCCCAGTGTCAGGATAATGTGACTGGGTTCGACATGATGCCACATATATTCATGACTGATGCTCCAGTGCTAGACATCACTATATTCTGCCAAACTGCAGACTTTATAGTGATTTGACTCAAATTGACAAAGCTAGATTAAAAATCCAAATCACACACACATACAAACACACACACACATTTGCAGTTAACAACAAATGAGATGCAAGCCTCTTTTATCTTTTGTTTGAATACTATTGTGAATAAAATGCATAAAATATTCATGACTGATGCTCCAGTGCTAGACATCACTATATTCTGCCAAACTGCAGACTTTATAGTAATTTGACTCAAATTGACAAAGCTAGATTAAAAATCCAAATCACACACACATACAAACAAACGCACACAATTGCAGTTAACAACAAATGAGATGCAAGCCTCTTTTATCTTTTGTTTGAATACTATTGTGAATAAAATGCTATCAAACATTAAAGCAGCTGTAGAACAACAGGAAATACAAATACGTGACTTGTTACTCTATAACTTAAATTCCTGAAGTCTTGGCTTATAGACCATACCAGTAACCTGGTGTTTACTTCAAAGTGCAGATGAAAATATGGTCAAGGAATATACTGGAAATTATGATTATCGTTGTAGATATTCTAACGTCAGTTCTTAAATCTACAGGTAAACAATATGTATTGTGCATGTTCTGCAAGTTGTGAAATGAAGTTTAATGGCAACCCCAATCTGTGTTTAATCTTAATTATTCATCTGTGCCTCTGTTCATTCATTTTGTTCTCATTTATCATTTCTAACTAGTAATAATTTATTATAATTGAAAAATTGCTACTATTTTTGGAAAAGTAAAATAAAAAAACAGAAGAGGAGCAACTTTTATGTGCTTTATTTTCAAGTCATACTTCATAGAAACTTTTCAGGTGTCATATTACAATAAAATATTAGGTAACTGCAGAGACACAGTCAAACTTTAGTGAGAGCTATTAAAAAGGAGCTTTCAAAAAATAAAATTTGGTCTTACAAACAACAATTGTTTTATTAGTCAGAATGACTGACTTACTTTCAGTTGGTTTGTACCAGATAATTGTGCAAACTCATTATGTATCTGCTGTTACCTTTCTTCTAATTGGATGCATGTAAGAGTGTTTTCATTTGTGATGTCATATTGTTTACCCATGTAGTACTCCACATAGATAGTATACAAACTTCACAGCCTACAACAACATAAGAGTAGATATAATCAGAAAGAAAAAAAATTCTTTGCACAGCTATGAAACAAAATGTTTACAGCATTCTGTTTTTAAATAAGAAACGTTCCCCTCGTTTATATGAAAGTACATTAGGGAATTAAATCTTTTTAGAATACATTTGTGAGGAATTATAAAAACTAATATGACAGATGGCACATGATAGTCTTGTTATATCTGGGAGAACAAATATGAATAGTCTAACTTCCAATAGGGCAGAATAGAGAAGAAGTATTTTAGATTTGATCTCCCCAGTGTTAAAGTTTATAATTTGTTCTATTCTTGACCTTGAATGACCTGTCAAAATCAAATGTCTGTTATACATAATTGTACATTGTACACAGTGAAATATGTTATTGCCCATTCTTCCAGTTTGTGTAAAATCATTGTATGGAGCATATTTTGTACCTATTTTCCATGGCATTTCATACAATGCTCAATTTATGTTACATTAGCAAAGTCTATCTCTACTCACTTGTAAGTCAAACCCAACTACAAACTTCTCAGACTCTGACTGCCATTGCATAATGTACCAGTGGATCTGGGTTTTTATAGTTTCATAGGAGTTGTCAGTAGAACTATCATCATAGACCCTGACCTGCTAGTGCATTATGTAACATCAGGTCAGTGTTTATTCTACTTGCATTTGGACCTGAATTATAAGTGATTAGATATGGTTATTAATGCAGTTTAAAATATACCCCAGTATTCATACCTGAAAGGACTTAATGCATTATTAGTTTATAATATCCAGTGATGAATTCATTCTATATGATTTATGTTGTGATAGGGTCTTTTTTCACCTTATGAAATTACTATTCCATTATTATTGTCACAATATGCATCGTCATGGTCATTAACATTTTGATATTGTACAGGTATTGACTGTTGGGAATCTAAATCCACCAGATGTGCGTTACTCATACACTGTCTCCTTGGGAAACAATGTACACTTTATCTGGCATGAAGACAATGAATGGAGTGAATGTGATTCACTTTGCAATGGTAAGATTTCATTTTATCTTTAAAATGGTTGAGAGAAGTATTGTTTTCAAATTAATAAAAGAGTAAGACAAAACAATTTAAAGATGCATTCTTGTAAAACAGCATAAATGAAGTCATTATTATTTCTAGATCAGCTTATTTTGGCAATAAAATAATTTTTTCAACTATGTATATAAGTTATGTTTTTAAGAACTGCTTTGTAACAGTCTCATGTTGATTGTTGGTTTTTTCTTAAGTGAATTGGTTTCAACCATCAGTAACCATGATGACCAAAATCAGTTGGATGTCCTAAACAGGTAAGCTCATGTTTGAAACATAGAATCTGGTGCCAGTTTATATTTTCTTAAATTATATTTTAGGAAAAAGATCCAAGAAGGTAAAGTGTGTTCGCAATATTGATGGAGTGACAGTGTCGGACCAGAGGTGTGAAAATCAGCCCGAACCAAGAACAGAGACTGAACGTTGTAACCGTCACTGTATGATCAAGTATGTTACAGGCATACACTCATATTTAACATGTACATTATTTCTCCTCAGATAAGCCAGGTTTTGACAAATTCACTTTCTGAACTTGAAATGTTTGAGTATTTATTGCATACCCCAATAAGGCATGTGATTTTCTGCAGTAAATTTTTGTTTTCTGAAAATTTAAAACATTATATTTTCCCCTCAAAATTTTTGTTCATTGAATAAAATTGCTAGTTAGGAAAACTGAAATTTACACTTTTGAGCCAGGCAGTCATGACCATACAAGTGCATTGGTTATTAATATTATTACATGTGAGTGCTTCACAGGATGGTTTTATACTTTCATTTTTTCAAAATCAGTTTACATTAGTTCTTACAAGAAAACATATACACATGCAAGCATCTCTGATCCATATGTCATGTATAATCAGCAACTGGCATATTTGCATAGGATTGAATGATCTTAATAAAATGTAGATTAAAAAATTCCTTACCAAACATTTTGTTAAGAATTCGAGAAATCTAGTAGAATAATTAGGTGATGAAAGTGTTGAGAAATTGAAATGGAAACCCAGAGACAAAACTATAAGAGGAATAGCCAAAGCTGTTATGAAGGTGGTGAACTATTATGTCAAACTAGAGAAAAAAACAGGTCGTATAATACAAAACACACTTTTCAAAACATAAAGATGTGTTCAGAAAAGAAATCCTGAAATGCATAACAGTAGTACAGCACATAAAAGGTGTATGCATGTAGCCCTGTGATTCTTTTCCTTTTCAAATTTAAATAGCCGATAGATTCAAATCTAGGGCAAGTAACAACCTTGAATAAGTAGATTTTTGGGTACTTGCCTGGCTGGGTGAATAAGTCTAGAGTAATTGTCAGCCCTGGATAAGTGAAAGGTTCATCCCATACTTTCACAGAATTTGTTGTCAAATTTATTTAAGAGGACTGCTTATTGTGCACAAAACCAATTGATCAGTTCACTAAAAACAACTATCATGCAGAGTATCAGCATTAGAGAGCAATTGACTTCCAATGTTTACAATGCCAAAGGGAGAATTTTCTGTAACTGGTGCAGTGAGAAACATGCAGATCCCATCTTTTGCCCTTTAATTGCAGTTGCAGGTTTTCTTATTTTTTTTTTTTAGAAAAATATTGTTCTGTTTAGACCAATAATTGCTGCAGTTTTCAATGGATTAAATAAAATTGGTCCAGCCCTCATCTTTCAGAATTCATCAGGTACTTTGGGTTTTAGAGACCAGTCTTGCCCATATAACCCATAAGTGTAACCTATTGTGTGGGTTTTTTTTTGTTATCTTAAGCACCTATTGTTCCTTGGAGTGAAGCTTCGCTGGATAACCTTACCCATAAGGCAGTCTTTTTTTCACTCCCTAGCATTGGCAGTGTATTGTGAATTCATGACTTATCAGTGGATACAGGTTGTTTCCAGTTAAGTTGTAACTTGGATTCATTTCTCTTCTTTGCCAGCTTGGGTTTTTCTGGTTCAGTATGAGCTATCCCAACTCCACTAAAATCCCATCTCTCAATTGCATCAGTGCTGGTGGCAATGAAAATACTGGTATAGTAATTTATCTGATTGGGGATTTAAGTTTCTGTTGGGATAATATATAAATGGAAAAGAAAGTGTAAACATATTTTTTTTTATAACTTTCATATGTATCTCAGATATTTGTATCCACTATCTTGAGATGGATTGTTCAGACTATCAAAAATGTTTCCAATCTCTCATGCAGAGGGAACATTCTTTCATGGAATGCTGCATCATAAGTCTGTCTTTATGATTATTCTTTGGATGATGTCATGACAGTTGCCTTCTGGCATTCTCATTCTGCCTTTTTGTCATCTTCCATTGATCATTGTTGTACCATAGTAAAGGTATTTATACCTTAGGTCCGGTTGTGTCAGCCCAATAAGATGTCAAGTCATCATACAGTTTGTACTTGATCATCCTACTGACAGAAAAGATCAGTTAAAATTTACAGCTTATCTTTGGGCCATCAGACTCCTACTGGGCTGGCAAATTTAGCAATGCAATAATATTGCTATAAAAATTGTAGAGGGTGGGATAAAACTAATTTAAATTATGTTACATTATCTGTTGTTACTGCCTAGTTTTAGACCAAGTCAAAGAAGGACAATGCTGTAGTAAGTAAAGTTGACTGAGGTAGCAGACTGGGATCATATTGCTTTTAGTTTTCTAGGCCTCCAGTTTATAATGTTGGACCATAAACCATTTTGGACTGGAGACTGGCACTGGGAACAGATGTAGCAATGCAATAATAAGCATTACATAACTAAATTTTGATTTCTTCCCCTTTCCCCCTGCCTTGAAGCTACATTTTGCTTACAAAGTAACTAGAAGTAAATTGTTCAGCTCAAAACAGATTGTACAAGGGTCATTTTGATGGGCTTTTTGCCGTAGAGATCACTACTTTATTAAAATCCACTCTGCTAAACACCAAAATAGTTTGTTACTGTTTCATCAACCGCATGAGAGGCTACCCATTTTATTAATCTACCTTTTGAGAGAAGACTGAATGCAGACCTGCCAACCCTGACCAGTAAGGCAGTTGATTGAACAGTTTTCAGTAAGGTGTAACAAATTGTAAATATCTGCTATTGTAAACCTGGAAAACGTAATTTTAAAGTTGGATGTTGACAATAAACATTATGTTCCACTGAAAAGTTTGTAAAGTATGCATAGACTTTATTTACCACTAGTACAGTTGCATAAACTCTAGTTCCAAAAGCCATGCAGCTCAACATTATATAATTCTTGGAAAAACTTTTCCATTTCACATGATGGCAGTTATATCTCCTGTCACAAGATATACATATACTCAGAATGGCATGTGATGTGCACTAGACATAAGTGTGTCTTTCCAGCTTTTATTCACAAGAATATGATTACACCTTTTTACTTTTCTGTTTTCTAGAAGCTTATTTTCCTTTTTGTCTTAAACATGTATTGCTTTCTGGATGCCATTTTTTTAAAAATTGCATGAACAAATAGTTGCAGTTTAAAGCATCTGTGGTGCTGCTGTAAAGTTAGTCTGGTTCCCTGACTAATTTCTCTAATTCTAATATGAAACCCAGATCCAAAAAAAACATGGATGACCCAATTATCCGGATTTTTTTCAGCAATGCTCATTTTTCCATAGTTTTTGATGGTATGTCTTAAGTTTGCATTTTAAAATGTAAATTTTATAAGACTTACAGCAAAATGGTAAGAGTTGGCAGGTCTGCAAATGGTTTTACAAGAGAGGAACTGCTGTATTAATTTCAAATTACATTTTATTTCTCTGCGATGAACTTAGGACATGTGATAAGTGTTCTTTGCGAACAGAAATTTGCAGAAACAGTAATAAATACACTGGACCCAGGTCACTATTTCATAGTGTGGATTCATTTTAATCATACATGTATCTCTGAGATAGTCATATGTGCAGATGAATGATTTGCACTTGTGAAATTTATTTTTTGTGTTAATGTGGTTTTTTTTGTCAAAGTTACATGAAAAAAGTAAGTATAACGGGTTAATATTTGTTAAAAAAATTTCAGCTGGAAGGTGGACACTGAAGAATGCTCAGTGCGATGTGGGACAGGCATTGCCAAACAGCGAGTGTCCTGTATTATGCAATCACAGACAAACACTTCCACCATTGATGATAAATATTGTATAGAAAGGGTAATTGAGATTGGACCTCAACCACAGGACCACATTCCCTGCCAAGGACAATGCTTACAGACCATGTGGAAGTACACAGATTGGACATTGGTGAGAAATTAATTAAGTTTCCCAATAGTGGACATCATGATTGGGTCCTGTCTGTCTGTGGCACGATTGTACAAACACCACCTAACATTGCCACATGGAATCTGTTGGCATATTGGCATGTATTTGTAGATTTTTAGGCCATGACAGCTGTTTTTTTTAAAAGAAAAAAATTTGATCACATTTCTGATCAATTTGGATTCCAACTTTTTTGACAATAAACATTGCTAACAAAATTAATCAAAAAGTATAAGTAGACAAATAAAAGTTAGTTTGAATGTTGTATTCGTATGAGGAGGAGGATTGGAACAATTTTGTCTTTCGGGACTTGACACTTTTACATGACAAATAAGAATGTTACCATGCTTAAGCACAAAAAACTTGAAGTACATGAATGATATTTATTAGGCATGCTGTATGTATATGACATGATTAGATATTCTGGCTATTATAGCAATTTTCCATTATTTGCACATTTTTTTAAGATTTTGCATTATTGTTTATAAAATATATTATGTTGAAGGAACTTTGACTTACAAGCCTGCAACTTAAAATTGCTTTCCAGGTGATTGTTATTTTGACACATGTATGGTCAGGTGTTACATTGTGTACAGCATTATAAAGTGCTTGTCAAAGTGACATCTACTAAACATAAGTGTTGTTTTATTACCATGAAAAGCTCAAAATATTAAAGAAGGAAATGAGATTCATTTTCCAGTAAATAGAATCTGGATTCTTTGTATGGAGGTGTGTTTCTTGACTTAGACCATCACAGTGTGTATATATTCCAAAATAAAGTTTCATGTGCAATTTACTTCTATGTGTTCGGATTAATGTCTTATATTTGTTTCAAAATGGATGGAATTTATTTATGTTCAAAACATAAGCACACCATTATATTCAATCTTTATCATTTCATGATTATGGATTAATTAATTAATACTATATTCACCAGGGGAGCAGGAGAGAGAAGTGACAAAATCATTGTCATAATGGAGTTAACGATTCCAACTCATTAATAATGCAGTATTGATATTTTAAAATATCATACAGATTGACTTCTTGGCTCCACATTAAAAAGATTCCTGTGTGTATACATTTTTTTTATTTATTGGATTCCAATTTTTCAAGGTGAAAATTTCCTGATTGTAGCCAGGTTGGAAAATTACATTAACCCAAACTGAAATTTCCCCATACATGGTACTCATGATAACCTTTTGCAGCTGGTGTTAAACTATTAAAATATGCTATGATCTTCTAGTTGACCTCGAAATACTTTGATTTTTTAAAAATTTCTTCGCAGTTTATTTGGAGTTATCAGTAGATTGGATTATTATCTGGATTTGTAAGATTCTCGATACAGTAATTGAATTGGCGTGTCTTGCAGTGTACAGCTACATGTGATGGGGGTACACAGAAAAGGTCAGCAAAGTGTGTTGATATAAAGGGCAATGTTCTACCAAACCATGAGTGTAATATGAAGGAATTATTACAAGAAAGGACCTGTAACAATCATCACTGTGCTACCTGGAAGCCTGAAGACTGGACAGGGGTATTAAAGCCTTAGTCTCATTTCATACTTTGTTTATAGTCTTCATAAGAAATGTATACATTGTCATTTTTTACATTTTGCATGCTTTGGTATTAAGGCTGATTTTCATTTTCATATCAAGAATGCAAAATCCAGACACACTAATCAGATGTGAGTCAGGAGAACCAGGTACATGTGAATAATGTAATGAAAGATAAATCGTACAGGTTAAGTTCATGAAGCTGTACATTTATCTTGTGTTAAAAAGATTTTGTGCTGGCTTTGCATGTGATACCCAAACATATTTTCAACACTGATTTTTCCCTAATGTAAATAGTAAATGATAAATAGTTAAATGTTTGTTGTATCTGTCATATTCAGTGAGAATAATTTTATTGCAATCTGATGAATTTGTGCCTTAATTTATCAGTGCTCGGTGACATGTGGACGGGGTTATCATCACAGGAAGGTGATGTGTGTGCAAGGTGAGAATGAGGTACTTGACAATCTCTGCAGCTCTCTCAACAAGCCCACCAACAAGAAGGAGTGTTATGTTGGGCCCTGTCCAGCGTGGGTGGCTGAAGAGTGGGGTCTGGTTAGTATCCCATTCAGTTTTGAGAAATATTAGATTGTCACATTTTTGAAGTACAGTGTGTGGAATTTTCTGAATTAATATCACTTAAGATAAATTTTCAAAATTTAGATGAATTGTTGAGATTGAGTTATCAACCCAGGCAGTAATATTGTGCTGACGAAGGGAAGGTGTGCAGCCCAAAAAGTGATACATACATTAATGACATTCAGCCGATTTGTGGTCAATATTAGTTACATTAACTTTTCCAGATATGTTGCATTTTATTAAAGGATTTTAACTCCAGATCAGACTGCATGTAACTTCTGGAATGGATTACATTGTGTGATGCCTTGAAAATATTAAAGTCATATGTTAAAACATCAATTCATGTCTGTGGTTATTTAGCAGGATAAAGCCACATGTGTCAACTAAACATAGCTGGATATATTACAAATGCTATATAGTTTTATGAGAAATATATATAATTTATTTACTAAGAACATTAATTATCTTTAGGTTCTTCATGTCTTAAGAATAAACTTATTTAACTGAATATACGTTCAAAATTCTTTATCTTAACAAGGCTGATAAATCACTGTCTCACCCGTGATGTTGATTTTCTGGTTATCAGTCATCAGTGTCGACACAGATATGGGGGTGGGGTGGATTTATTGGACTAATTCTTATTGTAAGCATGATATGTGAGCAGGTATTGGTTTCATGCACATTGCAAATGGATTCAAAAATGTCATTTAAATCTTGGTACATACATAATTTTCTTTTCATTTGCTCCATTTTCTCACTGCTGCTGAATAATCTCTTTATCGGTTGTGGTGTTGTATATTGTATAAAATTGTTTTAATCAAGTCTTTTCTACATAAAATTGTTTTAATCAAGTCTTTTCTACATAAAATTGTTTTAATCGAGTCTTTTCTACATAAAATTGTTTTAATCGAGTCTTTTCTACATAAAATTGTTTTAATCGAGTCTTTTCTACATAAAATTGTTTTAATCGAGTCTTTTCTACATAAGATTGTTTTAATCAAGTCTTTTCTACATAAAATTGTTTTAATCAAGTCTTTTCTTCATAAAATCATTCATTCTAAAATGGTATGGTTATGGAAAGTTGTATTTTCTAGAAGAATATTGTGAATAATTCATGCAAAAATAGTTTTCATGGTTTTGAAAAAAAAGATAATGTTTTTATTGGTATTTGAATGCATAAATTAGGGAAGGAATCATATTGTCTCTTTGAAAAACATTTGGGATTTTAAAATTCATGTTATAGGTTAGTCATCTGATTGTTTCTTTGGAAAGCTTTTGTTTTAGGGTCTTAAAATTCATGAATTAGTGAATTGAAAAACTTTTGCCTTGGGATCTTGAAAATACATGAATTAGTTAAGGATTGCCATAGTTTCTTTGAAAAACTGTTGTATTATAGTCTTAAAATTCATAATTTTGGGGAGAAGTCCTATAGTTTCTCTGATAAAATGTTGTATTGGGGATGGTGTCCCATTGTTTCTTAAAAAAACCTTTATATTGGCATCTTAAATTATTACATGGCTTGTAGGAACCACTAAAGCCATGACAACTGGTTTCTCACAACAGATTGTGAAGTCATAATGTTCCATTTAAATCTACATGGGGAAGGATGTGAGATTGAAAGAATATAACTAAATGTTATACAGAAGAAAAGAAGAAAGATAGGTTCTGATCCCACTCCTGCAAAAAACCTAAAAATTGCATTTCATATACCTGAGATCGAATAAAATATTTAAAAATTAGATTAAAGTGGTGAAAACACTGTAAGCCTAGTATGATAATGAATTTCTATCTTTGGCGAAGATGTGGAAAAAGAAAGTTTGATGTCTGTTAAATGTTTTTGGAATTTATTTCTTGTAACAAAATCTAGAGTTATGACTTTCATTTTGTAGTACTACATTGGGCTTAAGTGTAACTTTATCCCTGGAAATAGCCATGCAGAAATTGTATTCCACCTAGTTTTGAAGAAAAACATTTCTGTGATAGCTTAATATATTTTTTATATTCCTTTTATGAGGCATTTATTGCTAATTAAGATGAATTATCAGCAAACACACTCCGATGGCTCCCAATTTAATTCCAATTATTTTTTATATTATGCCTCATTAACATAAAGTATTTTGAACACCTGAGCTCATGAAAACTAATAATTTTCGACATACCAGGTTAATTAAAATTCTCCTCATCTATCATTGTGCAGTCTTGTCGTTTTGTCTTCTTAGTCACAATGCAACTGAATGCATCATGAAGTCTTAAACTAAGAAAATGTGTTATGTGTGCATTGCTTTTAATGTGCATGACCCAAATAAACAATGTTGTACATTTGAGAATAAGTTATCAACTCATTTTAAAATATAGAAAATGGTTGAAAATTAAAATCTGAATACACTTCTAAAACAGGAAATAACTGATAGACTTGGGATTATCACATATCATCACCATTGTGTCCACGCTATATAACCTACTTGTGTTGCTGTGCCTATATAGTGGGACCCCTCTTTCCATCAAAACAATTACACAGATGTTTACACGATGGGACCCTTCTTTCCATCAAAGCATATACACAGTTGTTAACACAGTTGGACCCCTCTTTCCATCAAAGCATATATGTAGATGTTAAAACGAGACCCCTCTTAATCATAATTTAAAAATTTGTTTAGACAAAACCCATGAAAATCCTTACCAATGAAAATATATTAATTCAAATGATTTACTTGGATCCTTGCAAGAAGATACCACTAAAGTTTAACAATATTAAATGATACATTTTCTTTTTAGTGTTCAGCCTCCTGTGGGAAGGGTATAATTACAAGACATGTTCAATGCCAGACTGTGGTAGGTCAGCGGCTGGACCCAAGTAGATGTGATGCAGCTGAGCAGCCAGAAGATGCCAAAGTGTGCTATCTCCAGGACTGTCCGACCACCCCACACCCCACAACAATACCATCCACCACTACACTACCTCCTGTTGAATGGACTTATGGTTCCTGGACTCAGGTAGAGTAAAACAAAATATTATTCCAGCAATTTGTGAAGAAATGGCATGGCCATTAAGTGCATGGACCACATTTAATCTGTACCTGTGCTACTGCCTCATAACTGAAACATCCAGGTATTACATATGTATTCAGGTTTGGATAGTAACAAGATTTATTGGAGATTAAAGAGATGCCCAATTCTAAAGATGGATTTAGTAGAGTTCCTTTTTTTTATGTTTTCAAAACTAGCATAGTCAAATACACAATGTGGTCCACAAGTTTGATATATAGTTTGCTTATTATTTGGAGTGAAGTTACATGTACCTGTTCATCTGGAGAGAATAGTATATTTAGTTCCAGACCTATGCCATACAGCACACAAAACTGAACAAAACTATGCAGAACTCTACACAAGCACAAGTGTAACAGCATGGTCAATAGCCCCTGTGTGTACTTGAATGTCCTTTCTTTTTAATGCACATGTTGTTAGGGGTGCATCTAAGTTTCATGATTTTAAAAGGAGTGGTTCAGGTTTTACATAAATGACAAACTTTCTTTGTTTTGCACTGAAATATTATTTTTTTTACCAGAAAAGGAAATTGGATTGAAATCCTGTTAAATCTGCCTCTTTGATGTGTTGTAACATTCCTTAATTATCTTGAAATGTGATTGAAGGGACAGAGAGTTGTGGATGCATATAACAGTTTTAGTCTTATGGCCGCTCATGGAAGGTGGGGTCAGAAAAAGAATGAACTGTGGCAGCCACAGGCACCTCATTTTTAAACCTCTAGCAGATTCAATATAAAGCTTGTGACAATATGTAAGCCTATGTGGACAATGAATGGCCTATGTGGACAATGTATGGCCTATGTGGACAATATATGGCCTATGTAGACAATGAATGGTCTATGTGGACAAGGTATGGCCTATGTGGACAATGTGTGGTCTATATGGACAATTGATGGCCTATAATAATATATATAGCTTATAAAGATAGATTTGTTGATGTTGCTATTATTTACTGGCATAAGAACATCTTGGGATTTCGCACAGGTGGTTTCCTAATTCAGATCATTTGTCTTATATAGTCAATGTCTGAGTAACTTGTGTTTTGATTGAAAGGAAATTGCCATGACATTAATGTTTTAATACACAGGTGGCCTTAGTAATGCAGGGTGAATAGTTGATATAATGGAAACTTTTATACAAATAGATTTAATTGCAGTGGTAGTTGGGGAGGAGTGAGTAGACAAAATAAAGATGGAGAACATGTGAATTGAAAGTGAGAAGTAGAGTAAGGCATAGTCAGTCAGACAATAAAAAAATTTACAAGGTTCTGTCTGGCTTTAGAGAAAACTTGAACTTGCTGGAGGTCTCTCGCCCGGTAAAATATGTAACTGCTCAGATATAAATAAATGTTTCTTAATTTTGCATGCCATCACAACTTTTTATATAGCTGTATCTTTGGATACAGATTAGGTAGAAGATATTCTTAGACATTCATCAGTAGATCAAAACTCTAACTTTCACAGAGCCAAAGAATGCATGGCCTTTACGCTCAAACTATGAGAAATATACACATACTTTCTTAAACTTACCATCCATTAGCAAGCAGCATTTTCTCAAACATTACCAGCCAAGTTTAACACACATTCAACTACATATAAATGACATTTTCAATGCATTTCAGTTCAGTTTATGATATAAAATGTTAATGAATACACAGCACAGTTTGAAATTTTTTTACATTTTATTTTAGAACCTTGACAACTGATCATTTTTATCCATCAATCAACTCATAGCATTGCATGTTAGTATACTGCATATCTTGAACTGTTTGTTCTTCTCTGTGTTTATCAGGATTGTAGAGAGAATTTATTTATACCCCTAGCTGACATCAGGACCTAAATCTATACCTGGCTGTGAACCCCACCCATCCAAACTGGCTGACTCTTGCTTGTAGCTGGGGACTTAACATCTCCCATAATGTACTACCTAGATAACCCTTAACACTGTGTTCAGAACTTCACAACCCAGTTTTTTATTATATAGAAGCATAGTTTTTTGTGCCATTTACTATGAGAGAGAGAGAGAGAGAGAGAGGGGGGGGGGGCAGGGAGAAAGAGAGAAGGCAAGAGAGAGAGAGAGAAAGAGAATCTTTGAGCTTAAAATAAACTCAACAAATCCTCAGTAATAAATCCTAAATTATTTTACAAATTTTGTTTTGATAATTTTAGTATTGTTAATGTTGAAAATAGTATATTGTAGACAAAGTTAGAGGTTTAATTATATACTAAGTAAATAATTTATTGCAGAATACAAACAATATTTAAAATCTCTGTCTGTAGGTATGTGTATATTAACAAACATCAATAATCTGCTGGCAGATCTTGGTCTATGCAGTTTTAAAGAGTAATTGACAAAAAAAAACAGCATAGACCCTGAACTGTCAGCCCATTATGTGATTGCAGATCAGGGTCTGTGTTGTTTGCAGTTGGACAAAATACGCAAGTATCTATGGTTTTTCATATTTTTGGAACATTTATTGTTGTTATGATGTCATGAGTATGACAGTAACAAATCATAGTGAGTATCTAAATTTAGCTTTAAACCCAGACATCAGAGTTGATTAAATTTGACTTGAGTTTGACTTACAGCTGCTGAATCCTATTGCCCATGTTTATTTTTAACTTTCATTAACTACATTTGTTGGTGAAATCGGATTTATTTCCATTTTGTGCTAAAGGCATGTTTCCATTTTGTGCTAAAGGCATGTTTCCATTTTGTGCTGAAGGCATGTTTCCATTTTGTGCTAAAGGCATGTTTCCATTTTGTGCTAAAGGCATGTTTCCATTTTGTGCTGAAGGCATGTTTCCATTTTGTGCTAAAGGCATGTTTCCATTTTGTGCTAAAGGCATGTTTCCATTTTGTGCTAAAGGCATGTTTCCATTTTGTGCTAAAGGCATGTTTCCATTTTGCAGTGTGCAGCATCGTGTGGTCAAGGGATAAAGCAACGCTATGTGAAATGTGTCAATGCAGAAGGCAAGGTACAAGACCCCAGTAGATGTAGCCACTTAGAAAAACCAAAGGAGACAGAAGTGTGCACCCAGCGGGCATGTGGCTATTGGAGATCAGGGGAATGGAGTGAGGTACCTTTATAGTGAACAGCACTAATTGTATTATTCTATTAGTGAAAGAAAAGGCTTCAAATGTATTTGTTCATCTTGATTTTTTAAACAAGCTTTGTTAACTCACATCTCACAGCTTACAAGGATTAATAATGGCTCAGATTATTGAATTGATAAGACTTCTGAAGCACAGAGAACTGATGGGAAATCAGTGACCCTAAAAGTTAATGGACACCCACTACTCTTTTTTAAATGCTTGAAAAGAGGATTGAACCCAGAACTCATAAGTACAAAGAAAATGCGTTAATAACAATACTGTCCAAGCCCACGTCTTGTTTACATATCATTTTCAATGCACTTGATGATATTACTCACCATTGTAATAAAATGGTTGGATCAGTCTTTTGACAGATGTGCTTGGTCTGGAACTAAAAATTCATTTGAGCAGTATGGAGTGGGACTGTCCTAAATGTGATTATAATACCTGTGAAAAGATGGAGTAGCCATAACGCAGTACAATATGCAAGATTGTGGGTTAATGAATAAATTCAATGTGACAAAGTGTCAAAGCTCAATGAATGCATGCAGCAGATGATGATGAAAATATTATTTTGAATACACACTTTATAAATGAAGGAAATTTGTAATGAAAGTGAATATTAAATTTGATTCGTATCTTGTAGACGTAGTCTGAAAAAGAGACATGGTTATTTTTTTGTGGTTGTTAAGATTAGTATCCTTTTTTGGTTCATACATGACCCATTATGACCTCATCTCTCTTGTAAAAATAAAAAAAATAGAAATTATAACCCAAGTGATTTGGTGGAATCAGAATTTAGAAAACAGATGATAGAAAAAAACAGATGATAGAAAAGAAGTTGACACTGATCTGTTTGACCTATAATTTTCCACTTGTGTTTCAGTGCCCAGTGACATGTGGTAAGGGTATACAGACAAGATATGTGGCCTGTGTGATGATAGATGGACAGAATGTTGATGCACTGGTATGTGACATGGATATTAAACCATCAGCTCAGCGAACTTGTGATGCGGGCAAATGTATCGCTATTGAAAACTTTGACATTGGCAGAATCACCAGCAACACTGTCATCAACATCATTCACTGGAGAGTTGGACCATGGAGTGGGGTATGATATCATAAGCATATTACAATTAAAGTTTTCCAACAATTCTGGGTTTTGCACATTTTAAAATGTCAGTTTTTTGGAGAATTTTTTTTAATACTTTTGGTACAATAATGTGCACAATTTTGACTTGTGTCAATTTTGCCCTAATGCAATTCATGTAAACATTTATTTCTGTTTAATGTTTAATGAAGACTGAAAAATAATGGAATTATTGGTCTCATACAAATTAAGATCCATCAATAGCTAAATTAAATGGTATTAAAATTAATTGAATTATGTATTTTTCAATGTAAATTAAAGGCAGTGAAGCCAAAACTTTGATGTGGTGTGATTTCAAGTTACTCTCACACTCTTGGGTGTGCAAATGCTTTCATGTAAATATGCTTAGCTATCTTTGTATTTTGAAATTTTCATTTACTGTGACTTGAAAGTAGACAAAAAACGATGATGAAAATGGCCATATTCTTTCAGTGTTCCAGCACATGTGGAACGGGATGGCAGAGGCGTCAGGTTGTTTGTCATGATGAGATGGGACCAAGTACTTCATGTGATACAGCCCAGAAGCCTGTAGAGAAACAGAGTTGTAATGCTGGATATTGCCCTAATTGGGTGTATGGAGATTGGACACCAGTAAGTCCTACATGGAATTAAATATCAATGTTAAAATCTCAAGCAAAGCTAGCTTCTTTATTTGTTATGATTATTTGGCTTTGACCTTTTTTTTAAAAAAAATCCTGTTTTCCTGTGTCTTGAGGATATTTACTTTATCCTTCTAGAAAATTCACCTTTATAAGATCAGAGTAATCAAGATTAACTAATGATGATGATGATGATATTATTACAGTAACAGTATAATGTTAACTTTACCATTTCAAAACATCTCATCACGCTCACTCATACCAGTAAAGTTAAGGACTTTTATAAAAGTGATAAAATTCCTCAAGACTTTTGTTGATACTGGTAAGAAAAGCTAAATAATGGTTTCCTAAAAGTGGTAGATTTTTGTGAGAGCTCAGAACTTAAAATTGTGTAGCTTCCTGAATGCTGAAGACTTATACCATATTATGTCTTGCTAGCATGTGCATACAAGTTCAGAACTTAATTTGCTTTGAGTTCATGTATCTAGTGGTCACTTAAAATCTCACTAGAAGATTGAAACATCAGGTAACACTTTCATTTCTGTGTTGTCACTAGGATAAGGTCATGATTTTAATTAAAACATCAGGTAACACTTTCATTTCTATGTGACTAGGGTAAGGTCATGATTTTATTTGAAACAAAAATGTTCTCAATTATCATCTATTCCTGAACTCTATGATTCAGTAAGAAACCTTTGGTACATGTAAACAAGTTTTTATTATGAACATTTATGGATAAATCCAAGGAATATTCAGCATTCATTTTATATATTCTGTAGCCTATAGTTTCATGCAAACTAAAATTAAACTTCTTTCAGTGCTCTGTGACATGTGGAGAAAATGGAGTTCAGAAGAGAGTTGTAAAGTGCCACTCTGGTGATGGACATCCTCTTCCAGAGTCAAATTGTGATATATTCCAGCGTCCTCCAGACAGTCGAATGTGTAACAAAGGTGCATGCAGTACGAACAGATCATGGCAAGTGGGACCCTGGTCTCCGGTAAGAAATCCTCCCTCTCATCGTGATTATGATCATTACCGTTACTACCAATATTATTACCAAACCTATTACCAGCGTTCCTAGCCATGGTGGTGGTGGTAGCTAGTGTATGAGTTGTCCCCCTGTGTTCATGTGTGGGTAGTTGGAAGGAGAAAATGCATGCATGGAAATATCTGTGTTTTTCTTAAAGTGTTTTTCATATGCTGCCAGGATACAAATATTCAGATATGATGAAGATGTGCAGGACTCGTATTCTTGGGATTCTTTGCCAATATTGTGGAAGCCAATAACATCATTCGATATTAATATTTATTCAGTGCTTTTTTGTGTTCACATTTAAATTGGTTCACCAAATATGCATTTACAATAAATTCATTTAGAGTATTAATTTGAGAAATAATAGTTATTATTGGTTGTGAGACAGAATATGTTAGATCAAACTGTGGAAATTAGTGTAATTAATTTAGGAGATTCAGATATCTCAGCAGTAAATGGACTACTGATATATGCAAAGTGGCTGCTTCAATATCATTGTCATAGAAATACATTTTGTAACAAAAATAAAGACTACTTAAGAGATTGTTGCCTCATTAACTTTGCTGTATGTTGACAGAGCTGTTTTCTGAAGTTTTTTTAATATTCATTTTGTTTATGCATTTCATAGAACCCAGATGTACATATTGTATAGGATTTGCCTAACTTGTACATAACAACTGTTATTATGAACTTTATTTTTTTTTTTACTGCTGGTATTTGAAGCAAAGACTCCTGTATGAATCATGACATACAATTGTAAAAATGTTTGATATCGTAAAGGTGACAGAATATGGATGAATCTAGACTATATAATTGTGGACAAGGATTTGTTTGAAAATGTTTATTTTGTGTGTGTACATATATGTTATGTGGTTTTTTAATCTATTCATCCAAGTGACTCTGGAAAAGATAAAATTCTTCATGGAAAAGATGCAGTATTTTTAATATGAATGACTCAGGAGGGTATTGAGCGTGGTCAGATAACAAGAACTTGTTGTATGAAACTGGTAATTTTTATTTTGAATTGAAGCTAAGCCATGGTACAAGGAGCAAATGGCAGCCAATAGTTTTGTCTATACCCAGGTGTATTTTGTATCTAACAGCTAGGATGTAGACCTAGAGTCAATGCTCTTCATTGAAAATCATTAACAGAACAAACACCATGGACCCAGACTACTTCACATCTGACACAGTAACCAAAATCATTTTCTGCACATTATCTTTTGTCAGCCTCATTTTGAGTTGTCTTGTAGTCATTTTTTTTCAATAAGATTTTAACAAGAGATATTTAAAACAACATGTTAACAATAACATTGACAGGTCTTTTCATTCAATATCTTAAAATTTCTATATATCCTTCACTGCTTTTCCAAATTCTTTGGAAAATGAAAGAAGAGCAAGATTATGCATTTCTGCAAGAAAATTGTAGGATTCATTTTGTGATGTTTTGATGGATATGTTCATGCCAACTGTGGAGCAATTTGAGAATGGATCCTGATCTGCCAATGCGTTGTGAGAATGCAGATATCAGTCTACACTGCAGCAGCATATATGCTATAATTGAGCAGATACGGAAATTGCCTTTTTTGGCTGAAGCATTCATTATTAGGAAGTGTTCTTAAGCCTATATTTGCAGGCCTTCCAGCCATTCTTTTATTTATATAAATCCTTATAAAATGCCTGCATTAAAAACCCATTAAGTTCTTTTATATAAATTATTCCAGAATCCCAATAATATCCCCAAATGTTTTTTTTCTCTTGAAAAACGATTAAAATAGACATAAAATCATTTGTTATAATGAATGTACTCATTATGTGTGAGTTCCAAATGAAATATGAAATAAATTGAAATTAATATTATAATGCATTGCTGTTGATACTGTGTAATATGTTAATTTATCTACTTGAAAATGTGGTGTTCAGTTGCTATAGACGTCATTAGTTTTCTAGGACTGCACACAAAAATCCTAATATTTTCCGCATATTTTGAGATCCAGTGCCTAATAAAATCCCAATAATTGTGAAAAATATGTCTGGGCGGTCTGTATATGTGACTCAAAGTCTGGATTCATATAAATTCAATATATTGGTAATAGTGAGGTATGCCCCACCCCCCATGAATAATGTGTGTTAAATTTCTTAACATGTTCAATACCAATATTTTACAAAGCAGTTCAAGAATACAGTGTACTGGTAGTCCATATTTTCTGTAATAACTGTTGCTTTTAGATGCACAATGACTGTCTTAAAACAGGGTTCAAGTTTGAAAAAACCATTTGCTGTAACTCCATTAAACTGTGCAGAGCAACTACAAAAACATACCATATATATTTGATTGTAAGACAAATAAAACTGCAAAGATCCTGATCTGCTGTAGCATAATGCACCTGCAGAACAGGGTCTGTGTTGTTTATTCTACTGATTACTCTTAGCAAATTGCATGAACCCAGCTCTTCTAGGTTTTTTTGAGATGGCAGATCTGGGTCTGTGCAGTTGTAGAAGGACTCAACTTCTTATAAGCAAGTATATACAGAAATAACCTAACTAGTATCAGATAGTTCTGAGAATTATGATTTTATTTTAGATCTAACACAAATGTCAGCAATGTCAACATTTCTCCAATGATAAGTTCAGGAGCCCACATTTTAGTTTTTTAATTTTTTGTAAATGTTTTTAAAAGAATCTGATGGGCTAATCATGGGTTGTTGACTGAGTGTCAGAAAGAATGTTGTGGTGTGTCACCATCTACTGTTTACCTCTTGTGGCCTTTTATATGCCGGTGAATAATTTGTGAGCAGTTTTGTCCATAGTTTATTTATTGTTATATTGCTGATGTTTTTTTGAATATTTTGTCTATGATTTAATTATTCTTGTGATTGAATACTTTGATATAATCATTATTGTATATACCAATTTACCATTTTACTAAATATTCTTAATTGTTTTTATGTTTTAAACAAAAGGGGTATGATATTTTTGTATCTCTACATGTGTACCTTTTGTCACCAGAGATTCTAAAATGTTCTTTTTATACTTTACAATTTAAATACCTTTTGTCAACTTTTATTTAGTTTTAAAAGAATTGTCATGTCTTGTTGTTAGGTAATTTATTTTATTTAAAAATAAACAAATTTTCATTTTAGTTATTGTTTATTTCCTATCCCTACCACACCCATCACCTGTATACAGTGCTAGTGTAGATCATTCAGTGTGTGTGTGTGTGTGTGTGTGTGTGTGCGTGTGCTTTCATATAATTAGACTGAAAATTGGTTCTGATTACATGTATATTGCTTCTATCAAAACCCTTCCAAGGGTGGAATGGTACTCAGCTTTGATTACCAACTGTTACTGATATAAGCAACTGAAAAAAAAATGAGAACCAAACTTTCTAAAATTGAATACATTAAAATCTGTCAGTTTAGAGACACTGAAAGGGCCAGAAAATATTGCTCTTTGTTGACTGGTTTCCTTTACATTGAGGTTGAATTTGAAAGTGAAATCAAATAAAGTGCTTGCAAAGAGTGTCCATACATGTAAAATCAGACACTGTCTCAAAACATTTAGAACACACAGTGTATCAACAAAATTTGCTCACTTTTCTAGCATTTTGGGCAAATTAATATCTATTATCAAGTACATCTGCCCAGGTGACAATTTCTTTCAGTATTTTATACATTCTGGCAAATAATATTCTGATTTCAATGGTTTCTAAACATAATTTATAAAAAAAATTGTTTACAAACTGATGGACTTTAATCCCCTCTCCCCGAAACATGCATTTTCCTATTTTTTATTAATTAAAAAAAAAAAATTAAAAAATATATATTTAATAATTAGTATATATAATGTAGCTAATTAATAAAAACTCTCATTCCTCCATCTTCCACAAATAATAATCATCCAGTTAATTATTTGGGTAGGAATGGGTTGGAGTGAATTCTTCAGCATTTTTATTCAGTATCCAGTATTTTCAAATGTGATATGCAGTATTTTGCTTAAGAAGTTATAGAAGTATGCCTGCCACATACAGGTTAACGTGGTGCCTATATAGGCATATTGCTATTCTTAATCTAATGTTGGTATTCAGGGGTCTGTCCAGGAAAGACTTGTAAGAAATGATTTTGGTCCATTTTTATTGTGATATTGACCCAGCTTTCTTCCATATCAGTATACTATACCTGTACTCTTGGAATGCTGGGAATACCCTTAACCACTGCTTTTTCTACATACTAAATATAATACAGGTTGACAATGTCTATCAAAATATTGGCATATAGTTTAGGGTGAGGTATCATACAAGATATGCCTTATATATATATATAAAATATAATATAATATAATATATAAAAGCAGCATGGCAACTTGATCACTCATGACTGCCCTCGTTTTTGTGTGCATGCAATTCTACATGTATTGCTGGTTAATTTCCTGACTGATTTTATTTTTGAGTTATTTTAGTGCCATTTTAGTACATTTTTTTCCAAGGGCCCTTTCAGGGGGTCATTATATATTTTTAAAGAGTACAGTATACCCTAACATGTACTAAAGTGTACAGTATACCGTAACATGTCTTGGGCCAGAGAAAGAGTACTACTGCTGGCAGAAGTAATATATCAGTTTTGGCATATAAATCAGCTTGACACAGTAGGTTATCAAAAGATGTTGCTAATGACATTTTAATTAGCTGTGAAAATAAACCCTGACCTTAAGATTAAAAAGTGAAGAAAATACCAGAATCAAGGATTTGTTCAAGAAGTAGGTACAATGATATTAAGCTTGGAGGAGGTTGATATGCCTTTCTAATCACAGCAGCACAAATTCGGAAATGATGCAGAAGGGTCTGGCTTAGGTTTGAAAATTGAGCTTGATAACTGAACTGGCAAACTGTGCATTTAATCTGTCAGGATTAATATGGTAGGTATTAAAAAAACATTTTTTGCTGGCCAGGAGATGATCTAGGTTGCTAGGATTATCTCAGTTTCAAGTCAGTTTTATCCTGGTTTAGGTTCCGGGGCATTAGAATGGATAGATATACTACTGTAAGAAATAGCCTGTAAATTAGCCTTCAACAAAACAGTTATGTTGGGATTAATATCTCTCAAAGACTTGCTCAAGACATGTGTGATGCTGATGAACCTGATATTAGTCTGAAGATTTTAATACTAACCAGACTTTAGTGATTTCTTAGACAGGTGGTTGTTTAAGATTTCTTCGCTAAAAAAAACCAGACTCCATATATAGGCAATGAATTGTAATGATCTCTTTAGACAATTTACTGTTGGCTCATTAAGTATCTGTTGAGATAGGTTCTAAAGATATTTAAAAACTGGATGAAAATTGCAGTCAGTTCATTGAGCTGACTCACAGAATAATGAAATGGTTGCCAATAAGGACCAATCAAGAGGATTATATCCTATCAGATGCCACTGTACCTGACATAACATTTAGGTACTGTATTTCTTCCATTTTGTTATCCTTATAGAGACAAACCTTTTAATAAGGTGCTGACTCAGTGGGAAGTTTGTTGTTAGAAAGGTGCAGGTTTAAACCTTTCCCAGACCAGTCATGATGTGTCTCTGGGCAAGACTTTATTTGCCTCTGAATGATTTACATTTTCCTGTGTTAATGTACCATTAAACACCACATCAAATCAAACCAAGGTCATATTTTCATAGTAGAAGGTATGACCTCATAACAGAGGTCATTAATGCTTTGTTTCAATATGAATATGAAAAAATACAAAATATTTCAAATACAGGTAAGGCTTTTTAAGCATGACTATTGTGTTAACATCTATATATTTCATCTTCTTTGGAAACTGCTTGGGTGGCTTCACATAAATTGGAATAAACAAAAGTGAAGCGAATGCTTGCATGTGAAAATACATTTACTGCTGTATATAATGTGGATAAAATAGTGAATAGTGTAGATGTTGATCGGTACCATGTAATGGTTTGGCAGATCAAGGTCTGTACTGATTGCTTTATGTCATCTTGAGAACAAACAGCATAGATTTAAATCATCCATTGATTAACAAACAACACTACTGACCCTGATTTATCACCACACTATATGATTGTGGATAAGGGTCAGTCTTTGGTGTTTACATTATGTAATATCTATTAAAACACCATGGACTCTTATTACAAACTAATGGCAGTTCAGAGTCTTTGCAGTTTACTTGACATCCCATTTAGAAACCGAAACAATTTATGCTGGTCTGTCAACACATTGTGTGATAATAGATGGGGGTCTTTACTGAATGAAATACCTGAGAAAAGCAGTATGATGATTTATGTGTGATGTAATGGCATATCAATATAAGTATATTAAATGAAGTATACAAATTAATTGTTCTTTAACCTTAAGGTTAAAAAAAAGATGTGTGCCAGGCTGTGCCTTCTCATAGCAATATACAGCTTCATGCATCTTCAAAGGCTGCCATCAGATTAGGGCTTATTAAATGTTCCACTGTAACATTTTTTATGTAATTTTAGTGCATAAAAAAGATTATTACATTTTTTTATCAAATTTTTAATAGCTTTTCTTTGGGGCACTAGCAAACACCTGTAAAATTGATGTACTGGTTTAACAAAGATGAATTGACAGTTGGAAAATATTTCTTGACACACAGTAAACTCCTTGTCTAGGTATGATTATCTTGACTTTGATGTTAAAAATGATGGTTATTTTAAAAAAAATTGAGAAACATTAAAGTTTTCTACATTTCTTTGATGGGGACTATTAACTGTTTCTAACTTACTGATTAGAAACATGAAAAGTGTAGCCATATAGAATATAGAATAAATCCACTATGTAGGAAGCATATTAGAGTAGATGTAAATCTTTCCACATCAGGCCAAAAAAGCAGTGATCCTCTACAACGTTTAAGATGAACTGGTAAATGTAGAAGATCTGAATATAGCCCTCACAATCACTCATCCATACCTGTCATTGGTTTGTAGTACCCTGAAATGTACCTACATTTGAGTTTTCTATACATGAAATGTACCTACATTTGAGTTTTCTATACATGAAATATACCTACATTTGAGTTTTCTATACAAGAAATGTACCTACATTTGAGTTTTCTGTACATGAAATGTACCTACATTTGAGTTTTCTATACATGAAATGTACCTATATTTGATTTTTCTATACATGAAATTTTCATACTTAAAAGTTTGGCCCTGAAAGCCTGGATCATTTGGATAACATTATTCAGCAAGTTTTTATTTGATAAATACTTAATCACAATAATTACATACCAAATAATTCTGTTCTAATTTGTTTCAATCTTAAAAGAAATGTGTAAAATTTCAAATACATTTTTGTCTAATTAAGAAGGATGTGTCCTAGAATTTTAAATCATTGTCAATGTGATGATCATGTCTTTAAAATTGTCATGCCTCTGTCATATCTTAAGAGGAAGTATATAGTGTTGCCCAAGACCATATACACTATCTCTTTACATTGTCACCTCCATACCATGCCTGTAGCATCCAACTATGTCATGTCCCCTCCAGCCCTGTCCTGTCCCTTCAGATACTTCCCACCTGCTATGTTCTATCCCTTTACATTATGTTCCTTCTAGCATGGCCATATCAAGTTACATTCTATCCCCTGCAGTCCTGTTTTGTTGCTTCACACCAGTCTTCTCCAGCCTGGTTATCTCCCTTTATGTGGTGCCCTAGGTGGCCAAGTAGTCCAACACTCTTGTCTTTACAGATTATGTGCAGATCACACCTCTGTCCACCCTCTCTACTGCTTACTTGGACAGCCCTGTTCTGTCCCTTGACATCATGTTTCCACCATTGCTAACCTGTACTGCCCATCATACCTTTTGCAATGTTTAAAGGACTTGATGGATGGAAGTGAAATGTGGATTGGAACTTTACTTTAATAATTGTAAACATTAATTTGGTATGAAGCTTAAGATTAACAAGACCTAGCTCAATTCAGTTATTACTGTTTTCTGGAATATATTATTGGTGTTATATCCCCTGTTAATTATAATAACTTGGTCTTTGATTTGATCAAGAACTTTTGAAGGACTTCATGAATTGAAATTAAATTTGGGATAGTATGTATGTACAGTTATTTTCACTTTCTCAGCATAAATTATAGGGAGTTATGATCACTGTTTGACTTTCAACTTGGCTTTTCTATTTTGCTCCTGCTCAAGATTTTTTGATGGATTGAAATCAAATTTAGTATGTACACTGATGACACCCAAATATATAAATCTAGCCACCCAACTGAAGATCATGCTACCATCCAAGGAGCAGAGAGGTGCATTTCTGGTGTGAAATCATGGATGATATATAATAAGCTGCAGATGAATGATGATAAAACTGAGGCCATTCTAATCACAACACAAAGTCTTTCTCATTTCACATCCTTTACCTCAAACAATAAATATTACCAATACCAACATTAAATACACAGTAAGAGGCCTAGGTGTTACTCTGGACAGTACTCTCACATGGCTGCATATCTTGAGCTGATAAACATCAGCTCCATTTGCAAATATCTTTGAGTTGATGCCACTAAAACACTTGTGTGTGCATTAGTACTTTCAAGACTGGAATATTGTAACTCAGTTCTGTCTGGTTCATCTCGATATCTACTCCAGAAACATTAAAAAGTTCAAAACACAGCTGCTCGTATCATCCTTAGAGTACCATGATCAGAGCAGACCTCACCACTGCTCTGTACCCTACACTGGCTATCCATTTGATAGAAAATCAAATACAAATTTTTTTTCTCTGTGCTAAGTTTCACTGATGGACTCCAGTACAACATACATGTAATTATCTGGCCTCAACCATGTGTACACACCAACATGATACTTACACTCCTCTTCTGACAATCATATACTCATTATTCACACTATTAAAATGAAGTCATATGGACAATGTTCTTTTGCATACCAGGGCCGAGCAAAATGGAATGAATTGCTCATTGAAATTAGACATATATTCACAGTGATCCCTTTCAAGAGAGTTCTTAAAACTCACCTTTTTTGACTGCATAGAAACTTAAAGACCTAAAAATGTTTCCTACCTTAAATATTTTCAGCTTTTTTTATATTTTCTAATTTCATGGTGTTGTTTTTTTGTTTTCTGTAGTCATATCATTATTGATGTTGTAAAGCACTTAGAGCTTCTAAAGATAGGTGCTATACAAAGTCCTCATTATTACTGTTATTATTATTAATCAGACTGCCTCTTCTATGGTCATGGTTGCCATGAAGAAAATCTTGTTATCACTACTTCTTCTTAACTGACAGTAGTTGCAACATTATTTAGACTAAAAGACAGTTTTGGATATGTAGTTTGTCCTAACTATATATGGTACCAATCACACTGATTGCTAAGATAGCCAACCTGAACATTTTCTAGCTAATTCTCATGAATTATGGTCTTATGGGGTTTTCATTGAAAGTCTTCATATGAAACATATTGTGTGGAGCCATGGTAGGTAAGTTGTCAAAGAATTGGATTCATGTATTCTGATACCTCTTCAGCCCAGCCTAGGATGACTGCCTAGGTGTGGCATTAGATAAAGGCATTTCCTTGACATAATATAGTGCTATTCAAACCCACACAGACTAAATCAAAGTGCTTATAATCAGTTGAAGCTATATTTTATTTTCATTACATGCTTGTACTACACTTGAGGTATCTTTTGAATAAATTAACTTAGACATGTAAATTAGTTTTGATTACTAAATTTGGTATGTTGGAGTTTCTCAAGAATATTAGAGATAAGTTTCTGTACTCAGCAGTTGCGAATAATAAAAGGACAAAAAAGAAGCAGTGTTGTTTTGGATTCTTGGAAATTCTTTTCTGCCTGTAGAGCATTAGCCTCTTTTGAGGGAACCTTGTACTGATGGATGTACCATCAAAGCTGTGACACGATAGTTCTTGCAGTTGGGGCTAAAAATGTCAAAGGTCAGGGCCACTCAGATGAAAAGAAGAAAAATGGTTTCCAGTTCTCCATCATCTACAGTTACCAGACTTTAAAATCTCAATTATAAGTCACTCACTGAAAGAAAAGAATGGTTTCTTCAGAGTAAAATTAGCTCAACATGGCACACCACAATCAAACTTTCTGGATAACTTGAACGATGGGAAAAGAAGTACATTGATTTAGGAGTCAACAGGTTACTTTGACGTTATACTTAGCTACTTTTCTGGAACAAAAGGTTTAATATTTTCAATTTTCTTAATATGCAGTAGATGTGTTTAAGTGAGTATGGACAAAGATGAAACATAAAATCATGGCGCAGGATGCTTGCATTCTACTCCAAGGGCCCGGTATCTTTTAATATTCAGTCAGTAACCATTTATTATAGGCTTAAAACTAAGCCTATTTATGTTATATAAAAAACAGAATTGAACAAAAACATATGTTCATTGTTTTATTGAACACTGTTCACACTATTCATTCAGTTATTAGAACCTGAATATTGCACAGTATTACTTGCTACTTTGGAAGTACACACATACAATTTGTCATTCTTATTTAACACTGAACGATACTAAAAGGAAACACAATAAAATATTAATATATAATAAAATCTTAATATATAATAAAATATTAATATATAATAAAATCTTAATATTAGGTTTAAAGAGATGATGCAGACTGTTAATGAAATTTAAAATGCCCTTATGACAAGGCAAGCCAATAAATTGATTATAAGGTCATCATTTTGATTGTTCAATTCTGCAGTCATGTGGCAAGTAAATTTGAAAGTACAGTGTGTGATGGTTGCTGCCATGTTATTGTGGTCCATGAGGATATTTGTTCATTTTGGAATCCCGTATGTTTCTTTAAATCAGTACAGGATAAAACAATGCTATTCAGAGTGGATAAAGATGCAATATTTTTATGAAAGAGTTGTTGCTGACTGATACCTTGTATCAATGGTCAGTTTAAATCCCATGTTGTAACAGCAGCAACTAGCTATCACTAGCTGTCCATTTTCAATATTATTAATCTTTTTTAATTTTGTTTTTTTCATTGTAATTTAAATATATTGATTTACTCAGATTTTCATTATTAATTTGTATATATTAGATATATTTATTTGGATGAGAGCTAGTGATTCTTCAGCACTGGTGTCAGGTAGAAAGTGTAACAGTAACTGTTGGCATCTGCTGTCAGGTAGAAAGTGTAACAGTAACTGCTGGCATCTGCTGTCAGGTAGAAAGTGTAGCAGTAACTGTTGGCATCTGCTGTCAGGTAGAAAGTGTAACAGTAACTGCTGGCATCTGCTGTAAGGTAGAAAGTGTAACAGTAACTGCTGGCATCTGCTGTCAGGTAGAAAGTGTAACAGTAACTGTTGGCATCTGCTGTCAGGTAGAAAGTGTAACAGTAACTGCTGGCATCTGCTGTCAGGTAGAAAGTGTAACAGTAACTGATGGCATCTGCTGTCAGGTAGAAAGTGTAACAGTAACTGCTGGCATATGGTGGCCATCAGATTATCATGTGGTTAGTTTCCACATTTCCACTGCCACTTTTATTTATGTTTACACTGTAAGTAAGCTGTGAAAATATCTACCTAACTGCAGTAAATACCACTGGATATTGACTAGTAGCAATGTTAAACTTGCGGAACTGTTTATGAAGTATATACTAATTCTTGTTGTCTAGGGTGTATGGCTTTATTTTACATGGTAATAGTTTTAGATTCATACTTGTATGTCTTTCTAGTTTTAAAATGTAAATTATCTTGTTTTATATACATAAGATGATTATATCTGTATTTTCTATGTTTTGAATAAAAATCATTGGATACGGTACTAATCTAGTTCATTAAACCATTATTAGCATAGAGCATCAAAGCCCCTCTGTAGAGCCTCGACGAAGCTCTTGAGATTTTAAGACATGTCTGTTAAACTCTGGTTTATGTGTACAAATCCAGTTCATTTATGTCTGTTCATCTTGTTTATTTTCCACCTGGTTTGAGTAGATCTTGGCGGTTGTGAAATGTACCAATCTTAGGCAAGGGGGTTGCCAGACAATTTGGCAACCACCTTGTCTTCTTAATTTTTTAAAACATGTTTTGGGTGACCTTTGACCCCAATTGAAACATGATACATCCTTACAAACAATATTAATGAGCTATTAAGCTCAGTTGCATGGAAGGGACACCTGTGATTCGCTAATCCCAAAAACTGCTTATCCAGCATTATTTTGTAGTCTGCTGCCATTGGTACACTGTATTAGATGGAGGTGTGCTAAAATGTTTGATTGATGAACTGTAATTTATTTCAGCACCCTCATACTGTGGCTTTATAATCACAACATTTATCAGTAACAGGTTTCAATTTGACCTTTATGTATTTTTTTTATAGATATACCCCCTAACATCCAGTACTCATCTTTATCAGCTGTGATTTTACTGAACACATGTCCCACAACTGACTAGTCATTATATCAGCATGTCTGTGGTGTGTGCTGGGCACCAGGAGGAAGTCCTACCATACACCTTGTTCCCTTGCCTAATATGGAAGAATGGCTGGGGCTTAAATTTCCATGGAGTAATTTGCAGGATAATAAGAGTCATCAAAAAATTTAAATAATTTGGGATAATAAACAGCACAGACCTAGTCTGACCCATTTAACATTGTATTTCAAAGCCTATTTTGGTTAGAACCTGAATAGACCAGGGGTAGCACACAAACTTTTGCAGTAGTGCAGCCATGGGTTTGATCACTCATTTTTTTGGAATGATCATGGGTATATGGTTGCCCTTTCAGCATTTCCTTTAGATTCTTGTATCCACATCAGTTGCAGACCACCTGACATATCTAAGCAGTGCCAAGAACATCAGGCAAGCTGTTTGGTCTGATTGGATAGTGAGCTTAAAGTGAATTTAAATTAAAATTCAAACATTAATTTGGATCATGAGTTCTTATCTGCATACATATGTAGATGACCAGATCCCCCCCCCAAAAAAAATAATCTAATAACAACTATATTACTTTAGAACCTAATGACTTTGAAGCTTCTATTAGCATCCTTATAGGTGGTCCACCTGTTAATTTTTCCTTGTAATTTATCATTAGCCTGGAATACATAGATATCTGAATGTGCAGATGTTTGCTTTAGAAAATTTTCAGGCTGATGTACAGCATTGAACATATCATGATATTATTATTAGAATTTCTTTTCTTGATTTTTGCCCTTGGAAACCATCTTTACAGATTTTGTGCATCATTCATGGTTTAATCACAGCTACTTTTGTTTATTGATAAATGGTTTGCTAGCACATGGGGTTTGATCCAAGCCACACATGCCTTCTTGCTATTAATGCAATGCTTGTGTATATTGTTCTACATGAAACTTGTACAGGTATGTTGGTTTTTGTATAGTTTCTGATGATGTCAGGGTTGTATAAGTGTAAAAAAAAAAATGAATTTAGTGTTCCAGACCATAATGTCCATTATTGTGCTCTCAGACTGTAATTATCTGCAGAATGTTCTCTACCAGATGTTCTGCCTAAGACAGATTTTACAATTTTTTGGGTGGTGAGGGATTGTTGAAGGGGGCAATGAGTGCTTTTAATGAATTAATGTTCTTCTTTCTGAAGTCCCATGCAGTTTAATTCTCTTGAACCTGGCTTACTCTGCAGACAGGTCACATATTTTTTGTTCCAGTGAGTCGGTTCTGATATAACAAGTCAAATCTCTTCATACCTGGGACACAGTTATTTTGTTCCAGTGAGTCGGTTCTGATATAACAAGTCAAATCTCTTCATACCTGGGACACAGTTATTTCAGTCAGCTCATAACCTTGGGACATTTATTATAAACAGTCAAATCAAACCTCTTAGTACTGCTGACTCTAGTAAAATAGCCCAAATCAAACCTCAGTATATCAGGGACTCTAGTAAAATAGCCCAAATCAAACCTCAGTATATCAGGGACTTTAGTAAAATAGCCAAAATCAAACCTCAGTATATCAGGGACTCTAGTAAAATAGCTAAAATCAAACCTCAGTATATCAGGGACTCTAGTAAAATAGCCAAAATCAAATCTCAGTATATCAGGGACTCTAGTAAAAAGCCAAAATCAAACCTCAGTATATCATGGACTCCACTAAAACAGCCATTGTTTTGTCTTCTGTTTTAGTATAGAAATGAGACCTCTGTATACTGGGGACAAGGTTTTGTCTCCTCATTGAATCATACCTTTTGAATAGCATTGTCATTGTAGTTGGCATAGGAATCATTGTAAAGTTTTTTGTTTAGCTCGGTTTCTCTGGCACTAGGGTAATCTGGTCATATTACGTCTACTGAGGTCGTTGACATAATCTCAACAACTTCCTTGTTGAAGCTGACTACTGCGTTCCTAACTACGATATGGAAAGTAGTCAATCAGGCTTCTTGGAACAAATTTCATTTTTCATAAAGTTTATAATTTGAGTTCTTCTTACTGAAAAGTGATTGTATTATGATTATATATGCAGGGGTAAATCCGACCGTGTTGTGGCTTATTCCGACCTCAGAGATATGTAATTCTGACCATCATATATGGACCGTATATCCACAAGTTTCATTAGTTAAATACAAATGATTTTATTTATTTTGATAGATTTAAAAGCTTTAAAAAAAATTAAATTTGTTTTAGATAGAGAGATAGCAGGTAGAATGCAATATTGCTAAATAGATAATTCTGGATGTTGTTATAGAGATAACTGTGGAGAGAATTGTATTTATTTGTTTTTAATAGCCAGTCTGTTTAAAATGATAGAATTGGTTCATCTACAGTCAAGTAAACAATCAAAAACATTGCGTTGTACAACTTGATAATTATCGTAAGGCAAGGATAGTAGTGCCTGATTATTGCGTGAATTAGGAGCAGTACACTTGAGTTAGAAAACCAGCATTTGGTACCATATATTAAATAGGAAGAGCAATGTTGATTATGGTTTACTTTAAATTTCATTACATGCATGGTCATTTAGCCCAGAAGTAATTTACAGTTTGTGTAAGTATAGTGGCATGTAATAAAAGATGAATGTTCATTTCTAATGTTCAAATTTCTAAACAACTACATGGACATATGTAGAAACATATCTGAAATGGCCAAACATGACAACTCTGTCCTTTATTACAAGTGTCTGTTTTACGTAATTTATATCTGTTAAGAAAGTGAAAAAAGGGATTATTAAATGTGTTTTATGAACCAGTATATTCTTTTTGTGGAGGTGCCAACTAAGACAGTCTTTACTGTACTACTGTGATGAAAAGAAATCCACAAATTCTTATTGTAAATATATCTTGTGGCCTGGTTTTAGCATCTGACAGGTAGCAATATCATAACAGGGATGATTTAAGTGTTGGTTCATTATCAGGGGGTCAGATTATGTCCTCATTAAGATGAATGGTTTGTATGATGAGCATCTAGAGTTTTAGTGGGCTAGAACTCAGGCACTAGGCTATAGAACCTCTTCATCCAAAACCACAGGGAGGATCATTATTTATTGTTATGTGTCAGAGAAACAGGCTAACCCATCTACAGTCTCTGATACTACCAGTCCTGTAATGCTGGCAGGCAAAAATGAAATTGGATATACAATTGAACTTTTGCTTATAGCAAACCTCTGGGAAATGGTGAAATAATGTATTTGTTAAAACTAAATTTTCATAAGCATTCATGAATTCATAGATTGTAGTTGCATTTGAAGTCAAATTGGTATTTTTTTAATATCCATGTTCTTTTTCTTTTATCATGTCAGAGCACCTTGTGTAAAAAAAACATTATAGTACCCATATGTTTCATCACAGGTTGCTTGGTTATAACCTCTTGACCACAGATGCCCCGAGTGGCTGAGTGGTCTAAAGCGCTCTCCATTACAGATCACTGCTGCCTCACATCTATCTGTCTGGGTTCGAGTCTAAGATTTGGCTAATATAGTTATGTGAGAAAGCTTGCCAGTAGCTTCTCGTGGGTCGGTGGTTCTTTCCGGGTTCTTCCTCCATCATTAATACTGGCTTCCATGTATAGCCTATCGTGTGCTGAAAAATGGCATTAAACCCAACAACGACAACAATAGCAACAACCTCTTGACCACAATGACCTTTTGACCACAAGGATCTGTTGACCACAAGGACAGTCGATGCTTGGTACTATTGATTGTATGAAGTTCCATCATATCTCATTATGACCTTTTAGGCTGTTTTGAACACACATACATTTAAGACTGTTGTTGATGCAGATGAGGCAACATCTATGACCCATCACCTTTTTCAGTTCCTTCATGAAATCAAGGAGATATGTACTGGGGATGGACAAGCACATATCAATAACACATACAAAGGATGGCAATATGGGCAGCTGTCCCTCTTTCAGAGCAGCTGTCCATGTGGAAATTCTCATAACAGTTTAATGAATGATTGTGTAAAGCAGATGGTGGCTTTCTTCAAGGAGTGACCAGTATAGAACAACTGGCTGCTAAGAGATACAAGAGTGCTGCATGCTAGAGATACAAGAGCTGTACATGTACCGGTATTAGTTTATGTTCAAGCTGATGTACTCACATATCACCAAGGCATTGATTTTTTATCCGGTACAATGGCGGATTAATGAACTATTAAAATTATTATTGAAAAAGTCTAATTAACTAATCAGGCTAAATAATATTTCTGTTATACAAGTATGAGCAAATGATTGTTGTTTACTAATTATCAATAAGTGGTGCAGTCAACTATACCTATGATCAGTGAGATGTAATTCAATATACAATGATTAATTGTCATATGATCAATAATCCTTGTGATCAACTGGTTATGACTAATTGTTCTATGATCAACAGTCATATATGTGTGTGTGTGTGTGTGTGTGTGTGTGTGTGTGTGTGTGTGTCTGCACAGTCAGATGTGAAGCCTCTCTAAATAGGAGCAAATATACTGGCTGCCATATAGAGCCTATTATGTACTGAAAAATGGCATTAAACTCCATCAAACCTAACTAAATAGAACATTTATGAGACAATGCAATGTAGCCAGTTTGGACAAGTATCTTTTGTAATGAAGTTAAATATACAATTGCAAGAAGAGGGGTTTTATATATTCTTTAATGAGTATTGTCTTTAATACGAAGGTGTCATTTTTGACAGATTTCCTGAAAGTATTCCTGAAAGTTAGACGGCAATAATAGCACATCTGTTTTCCGAATCCATGTTTTGTGTTTCTAAAATTTTAGTTTGACTCTTTTCATGTAAAGAAAAGACCTTATATTAGTTTGATTGAGAATATTTTCATCATAGTAAATCTTTAAATCCATGTCCTTGATGTTAACCTTCAACGCCAAAATTCTCAAGTTACAGTGTCACCTAACCTTGTAGTGGAGGGATGGGACTCAACATTGAAGTTAAAGTATTAATTCTGAAACCTTAGATGACAACAAAGCTGACTAAAAGGCTTTATAGGAAGTTAAAGGGTCTTTTGTAGACAATGCAGTCTGGAAATATATCTCCAAAAATAATCATGGCCTTTGATAAATAGTCTCAAACTTATTTGACCACACAATTTGCACCCTGACATACATTTTGAAAAAGTTTATATTTCATTAATCTTTCTCAAAATTAATCAAGGCAAAAATTATGTTGCTTGATGCCAAGTTTGATTTTTAATAATAATAATAATAATAATAATAATAATAATAATAATAATAATAATAATGGAGATTTCAGCATGAGTTAAATATTTTGTCTTTAATTTTGGGGTGATATTTAATTTTAAAATTTATTGGACCTTAATGTCTGGAAGATTATAAGCAGCCAGAATCATGACACTGGCATCCATGTCTTTTCTCTCTAGAAATTGCAATAATAATAATAGTAATATTACTACTACTACTAATAACTATTATTATTATTATTATTATTATTATTATTATTATTATTATTATTATTATTATTATTATTATTATTATTATAAAACAAGAATTTATTTGAAATAACTGAAATTGGTGACTGAAATCAATACAATCTTACTTCTTTAAATAATTGAAATATTTATAACATAGGAGTCTGTAGGAAGAATTTTAATTAGGACTGGAAAAGCCGTATGGTGGGTGCTGAAAAAGATGATGTCATTCTGATATAAAATTTAGACACCTGAAGTGTTCCTTTGATGTTTTTTGTTAAAACAATGTTGAATAAAGAGTTTCTTGTTTAATTGGATATTGCTGATTGATGTACAGAAGGTACACTAACTATACAGGGGTTTTCTTCTTCATCAAAAACACAATGGTTACGCCCAACTTGAATCCAAGATCACAGGAATATTTTACTAAGGGTGGCAATATTAGCACAAGATGCCTTTAATCTCAAAAGTATCAGTATCCCACCTTTTGTAACACTCCAAACACAGATCAAATAATCATACATTTTTGTGTGCATATTGAATGCATTCATCCAACCACTCCATGTCAAGGTCAGTACCATAGGAAAGATTGTGCATTGTATGTGCTTGTATAGGCCATAAGCACACAACTATGATATTGTGTACAAAATTACAGCTAAAGTAATGGCTCTTGATAGGGATGAAAATTCTAGACCTCTCTGGGCAGTTAACACATTTCTGGCAGTCCAGGTTTTTCTTTTCAGAGAAGATAAATATGAACCGTTATTAGGGATGATATGATAGGCATGGTATTAGAGAACAGTTCCTGTTGACGTCAGAAGAGTGTGTAAGTGAACAGGGAGGAATGTAAATTTGCTGTTTAATGTCATAATTAGGTGTCCAGACAGATAGAGCTTCTGCTACTAATGCTGAAACTGATGCTACTGCTGCTGGTGCTGTTCTAGTTGTGAGGGGCTGATCTCAGTATGGGTTTTGGTAACAGCATCAGCTGAAGAACATCAGCAGTGGCAGTCTCACCAATGTTTTTGCTGAATCCTTGTCTTTGAGAGGGTTGGCAGAGATCCAGGATCAGGGCACTGAGTGTAATGTTGTAGTGTCTGTAGTACAGTCAAGATGGGGTTAATGTAGGTGGTTTTCTAGACTCCCAATATATTGGTTTTTATATACCAACCAGGAAGGGCAGCAGCTTGGGGACCTTGTTTGACCAATATGTGTCAGGTACCATTGTTATATGCAACAGGTGTTGCCCATAAATAAACTATTGTTATTAAACTGTAATCATCTTTGCTTAAAAAAAAGTAGAAGTTTTGAAGATTATTCTCCCTTTATCTTTTTTGACAAGCGTTTTTTTTAAATTGCTTATTTAGATTTCTAAAAAAAAATCATAGTTTAACTGCAGCTTTATAGCTTTGAAGCAGTTTAAGAATAAAGGATTAAACTTGGTATACTAATATATCATTAAAAAGTGTGTCTCAGCAGTCCTGTCTTTAAAGGTCAAGGTCACAGCTCTATATTTGAAGCTCTCAATCACACCTTTCTTTCTGCTCTTTGGGTTTAAATTTGTTTGATGTTAGGGAATAAAAAGTGGTATACTTGTACATAATGACAAGGGTTTAGGGTGCAGTATGTCCATTTTTCATCATGCTTTCCTGTCTTTTGCTTAAGTTGAGAATTGTATGAAGTGAAGGGGTATAACCAAGTTTTCTGCCTTGTTTTTCCATTTGCTTTACAAATTTAGCCTTTTTTAATTTAGAAATAAAACTTGGTATACTAGTGTATCCTCACTGGAAGGTGTGTTGTGAGACATGTTCAGAGATGCTTCCAGGGTGCATATAAAAATGACCTCTGCGGATTATACAATTTTATTTAACTGTTAACCCAGGCCCTGAGTGGCTGAGTGGTCAAAAGTGCTCATCATTCCATATCACTGCAATCCCACTTTAGTCTGTGTGGGTTTGGGTCTCAGACTTGGCTATCATGGGTATGTGAGAAAGCCTGCCAGTAGCTTCTCATGGATTGGTGGTTCTTCCCAGTGCTTACCAGGGTTCTTCCTCTACTAATTATACTGGCTGCCATATATAGCAAATCTTCTGTTAACCCTTAAAGTGCTTGTCACAAAATAAGTCAAGTCACCAGTAGAGTTATTGTAGCACTTGTCAATACACCTGTCCCTTTTCAGGGAGGCAATAGATTGGCATGTTGGGCCCTGGAACAAGCTTTCTGTCATAATTTGTACCTTACATCAAGGAATTCTTACAAATGCATGTTGAAATACAGGCTACCTAGAACAAACAATGGCCAATTCCCAATATGGTTCATCTTTAGATGAGGATTTAATTTTACAACTAATTGCTGATTATAGAGATGATGCCAATGAGTTTTATGTTGTGAACTATAATCAGAATATTGTAGTAGGGAAAGTTTTTGTGAAGATAATAGTGAGTGATATCAAGCCCGCAAATGTTGAACATAAGTCTGATGTACATGCTGGATAAACAAAAACAGATAGTCAACCTGGTATCACAGGTCAACCCCTCATTCAGTGGTATTTCAAAATGAAATATAGAAAAGACAGAATACCAGGCCTAAAGCCCCACCCCACCCCATGTGATTTTGGTTGGCTGACTGTCCCTGTTTCTAATTCCTAACCTAGCACACATGGTATTATTTTTATACAAAGAAGTTGCAAAAAAAATCACATTAAATATATCTTACATTTTAAAAAAAAACAAAACATACAAATATTACCTGTCTACCATCATTTTAAAACCAGTGCAAAATGAAGCACATTTATATTCACTTAATTACAAAATGGAGACAGTTTAAAAGTACAGTTCAGTTTTCATTTTTTTTTCTTAAACAATTTAGCAATGTGGAAACCAGTGCTACAAAACTATATAACAGTATAAGGTTTAAGATAAATTGAACAAATAAAATGAAAAGTAAAGGTTTTTATTTGATCAAAATATGTCTTAAAGAGGCCACTATGGTATGAATGGACTTGAAACCCTATTATTGCAGTATGTAGCTCATCAGGAATCTGGCATAATAGTCAGCAAACCAATGATTTCCAAAAGCGAAACTTTGTCTGAGCTTATGTTAGTGAAAAATCCTATTTGGAGTAGAAGTATCAAAAAGAAAATACATGTGAGCAGTAGAAAATTGTAAATAACAAGCATAAAGAACTTGCTTCCCCAACTTGCTGTAGTTGACCAAGTTAGCTATGTACATGCCCACTCAAACAGCAGACTGGGAATTCACAGCAAATTTACCATATTCATATATAAATAAGGCACTGCTCATAAACAGTCAACAGATTAATGCTTATACAACTTGGGAGCAACATATTTAAAAGATTGTGAAATATATATAACTGTAAATATTTGTTTCCTCCTTCTCCTTTCTGTTTCCTACCCCATGCCGACATGTTTGTTGTGACAAGGGGGCAGCTCCTCCCGACTTTACATTTAATTCTAGCAGTATCTCTGCATCTTGGGTTCCTTGCATCAAGGTCAAGGTTATAGTGGAGGGTAAAATATTTTGGTTTAATTGCATGAAGCAACCACATATAGTGAAGACTATCAGTTTGTTCTTATTGTCTTTATCAAAATTATGTTCCCAAGGAATACATTTTACTGATGCCTAGAGATTTTATTGCAGCTGTGTAAAACAAATTCTTTTAATTCACTTGCAGTAAATCCAAGTAAGCATGTGTTATGGTCTACTGTCCAGTGTGTTATGGCCTAGTGTCCAGTGTGTGTTTTCTGTCAGTCCACATTCAATCAACATTTCTGTTTTAAACTTTTTTTTAAAAAAATCACTGGACAAATGTCAGCCAAGCTTGACACAGATCAAGGGTTATCAGTTTGGAATGAAGGGTTATCAGTTTTCTAAAAATGATCATGCTCATCAAATATTGCTACCGTTTATAAAAACAGAACAAAAGTTTTTAATATGTTGTCACAAAAACAGTTCAACAAACTTGATCCAATATGACACAAAGCATTCTGTCATGAGGGACATTTGATTTGATACAAATCATGACCACAATGGCTACAACAAAAAAATTCCTTTAAATGACTTTGTAGATTCTTCCTAGCAGAGTTTGATAGCATCCTGGCATAAAGGGCTTCCATAACATCCTGGCATAAAGGGCTTCCATAGCATCCTGACATAAAGGGCTTCCATAGCATCCTGGCATAAAGGGCTTCCAATTTGACACAACTGAACCTAGACAAGATAGCTTCTTGAACAACCACTAAACAGAAAGCTTGACCTGATTTCTAAGAAAGCATCCATGCATGACAGGCTTTTAATTTTATTAAATGAACTTTGACATGACTTCTTAAAAGAATTGAACAGAACTTGACCTAATTTGACAGGAATCATCCAGGCATGAAGAATTCCATAGGTATGATGTAGTTTTGCAGTCAAATATATGGATGAAGATATAAAAATAGATAATCCTTGAAATAATTGTTTTTAAACAGATGCAATCAACAGCATTAGGTAAAATATCAACAGAAAGCATCATATTGACCCAGATATCTTGGGTCATCAACTTCTTCATTTAGCTGAAGGCATACGTCAACATGGTGAGTAGACTTAGGCCCACTAGCAACCATTGTTCTTATTTGGAGTTATTGTAGTCCATCTGCCAGAAATATTAACACTTATCATCATAAAGCTAACATAAAATCAAGTCAGCCTTTAACGTTTGTCCTATATGTTTTTTTTATCTCGGGAGGAGTTGATAAAGTGGAGATATCTCCATCACCCATGTAGTGGAGGTTTCTATGACCATCCTACTCTGTGACAAATATAGAAATTATTATGTTCAGGTTGCAACATGACACGTATCCTCTGTATGTTTATGTATAACAGTTGTCCCAACCTTTTTGGCCATAACCCCAAAAAAATAAAATTCTGAGTCTCACAACCCTGCTTCCAGATTTTGATAAGTATTGTCGTCCAAATAGAAAAATCCTGGTGACCAAATGCAACTGTCCAGAAGGAACTCGAGGCTGGGAGTATAAACCCTGTAAAAAAAATCAGACCCTTTTGTGCTAAGTATACATTTACATGCATATGACAGTATCAACACCATGGTTCATACAGGTCTAAAAAAAATCTTGAAAGTGCTTGAATTTTAAGATGAAAAAATAAAGGCCTTGAAAGCTTCTGAATATTCATAGTAAATGATCAAATTTACTAGCGTAATATGCAGTCATTTTAGATCCTTGATTGAAATAGAAAGCTATCTCCACCGATGTCATCAGAAGCAGCATGTATGATGATGCTGTTTTGATGTTTAATGTCATGTTTCAGCACATGATAAGCTATACAAGGCAGCCAATATATCTTTTGGAGGAAGAACCCTGACAAATCCTTGGAAAAGAACCACCAACCAACAGGCTGCTACTAGCAGGTTTTCTCACACACCCACTATGTCCAAGCCTGAGATATAAACCCACTCAGACAGGTGAGAAGCTGGTGTTCTAAAAGGATGAGCAACTTAGACCACTTTCCACATGGGACCCCAAAACAGTCAGTATTCTAAACCAAATATGTGTTACCAATGTAAGAACTTTAGTGCTAAATCTGCTCCATTGTTAGAACCATTCCGGTGGCCTAGTTGTTAGAGTGTCCACCTCAGTGGGAGGTCATGGGTTCGAGCCCTGGCGAGTCATACCAAAAACTTACAAAAATGGTACTAACAGCTGCCTTGCTTGGCATTCAGCATTAAGAGGTCAGTGTTAGGACTGGTTGGCCTGGTGTCAGGAAAGTGTGACTGGGTGGGACATCATACTACATGTCTATGGCACGATGCCCCAGTGTTAGACGTTACTATAAATTGCCACACTGCAGACATTGTAGCAATATGACTGAAATTATTAAAGCTATGTTAAAAATCCCAGTCACACATACATTGTTCCATTGTTACAACACACTCACACAAAGCACAGTAAAATAAATCAGATATAATTATGTTTCTCACTTTAGAAATATGTTTAAAAAGGAAGAGAAAACCTGTATATCATCCCATGATCTTGTATGATTTCTCAGTCTTTTAACCTTAGTACACACACCTTAAAAAAGTTCTGGAAATACTTCATTCTTTTTAAGACCACAAGCATATAAAGCAAACCCAGATGTACTGGCACAAAACTGCAAGTGTATTTTGTTCCACGTTAGCGGAAACAAAACAGATTTGATATGGTGTAGGGATACATTGTGGCTCTCAATCGAAGATGTATTTATATGCCATATCAAATGAGTTCTCACCTGATTTGTAACAAAACATGCACTCATGTTTACTCATATACACTCTTATCTATGTTTTCCAAATATTTGTATTTACAACTTGAATGCAAAAGACAGTGGCATCCTACAGGTGTTCATTTTGGTGCATTTGAGAATATCAATGCAAGGACATTGTTGGGGGAAAAAAATGCACCGAAATATTTTCATTCTGAATTATTTAACAATGATATCAAATATTGAATCAGCCCCATAAGCTTAAATGGGTGCGTAATAAAACTGCAGATGTGAGCCTACAATATTTACAGGTGTGTGTGTGTGGGGGGGGTGTTGTAACAATGGATCAAAATTAGCACTAAAGTTATTGATGTTGGTGAAGGTCAAAAGGAATGTCAACTTTACAGAAACTCTATACAAACAGGTGAAAAATGTATTTCTGGGTCTCAGTGCAGAACAGTGGGAGAGATAAATATCCTACTGGATGAGTTGCAGTATTACTTCTGTAAGGTAGTGTTAATACACTTCATTGTTGTATTTTATAAATATTGGTTCAGAACATTCATAGGAAATGAGGTCATCTTTCAAGAAATGCACTGATACAACCAGGCCAGTAATGGTTGCCCAAATTTGTATCACATTATGAATTTATATGATGACTGCCCCTTTTCCACAATGCTTCATTAGTACATTCCCTTGCCTTGGAATGAATGATTCCAACACCCATGTATTTCTTTTACTAGTCAACAAGGTGCAAATACATGTAACCACAAAGTTGACCCAGATGTTAAGTAACTGTCACTACATTTCACATATCAAAATAATACTTTTTGTCTGTTCACTTGTGTTTGGTTTGACTATAGTATGGAGAAAACAAAAATAATTGAATATTTCTGAAAGACTTTAATATGATTTCTTTTGATTAAAATCTAGTTTTTCCTTTTTCTCTTAAAATATTTAGTCTACAAGACTGACAAGTTTGTTCTTTGATTTGAGCTAATTCTGTGTGACCAGACTTTTTGTTTCCAAGATTATGCAAAGCAATTCTTCGGTGGGTTAATTTTTGCATAAATAAGGTAGTTATTGATCCTTGTCACATTCCATCTTTAGATTTACTAAGATATACAACTTAGTGTGAAAACACGGGCAAGGTATGGTCTTTGGTCAAGGTATCACACTATTATTCTGTGTGAAATTGAACTTAAAGGATCAAGTCAGTGAGATGGTCCAAAATTTGGTGAAATATTTACCCAGAAAGTGAAATATCACACATGTCAATAGTAAAATACATGACAGCTGTAATGCAATAATTTTCAAGATCTTCCAGTATCAGTGAAAACCAGATTCACATTCTGTTACATGAACTGGAAAGTTTTCCCCTAATTGCAACATTAACTCCTTATCTTTTCATATTTTATCTTTATTCTTTTTTATTATACAAGAAACAGAATGTTTTGATTTAAAACAACTTCAACGAACAAACATTCATCATGTCTTTTGGCCCAAAGCCAGATTTGCTCTAATTTGGATAAGTTATTGGAGGTTTTATATCTTTATAAATTAAGGCAATTAGCACATTATGAAGACAGTTTTAAGCCCTTTTATTTGTTTTTGAATATAGACCATACTTACATGTACTTGTATTGCTTGAAATGTGATGAAGATTGATGAAAGTGTTTAGCACTGTTACATTGGTATTCTTTTTTGGTATTAATTATTAGTTAGTCATGTTCATTTAGTTACAGGGATTAATGGGGCTTCATGATTATTTCACTTATACCACATTTTGTTGGAGTACTATGTCTGAGTGGCATTATTTCATGATTCCTTTAATATTTTCTTTATTCATGTACCATATTCTTTATTCATGTAACATGTATCATTCTGACTTTGCAATATAAGTCAGTGAATCATATATATATATATATATATATATATATATATATATATAAGCAATTTATGTCAGTGATGGTTTAGAACTCTTGGTAGTTAAAGAGAAGAAATGGTCCTATCTTTGAATTCTTGGAAATTCTTTTTGAATAAAGGAGTGGCAGACCCATCATGAGACTCTTGTTCTTTACTGTTATGACCCATGATAATTCAGTTCATATCTTCACATGAGATGTTGCTTGCAACCAGGACAAATTAAACAGTATGATACAAATGCAAATAATATTAGACCCAACTCTAACAAAAATGAGGGTTATTCACTGTGCTTACACAGTAATTTAAAGAATAAACAGAGTTGATCCTAAGCATCGTATATATATATATATATATATATATATATATATATATATATATATATATATATATAATGTGATTGCAGGGCTTTTGAATCAGTGTTGAATGCAGAAGGGTACAAGTATACATTGGTCGATATAGTAACAAAACATCAGACAAAAATAAAACTTTTCTTTTCTTGTACCAATATACTTTAATACGTATCATGTTTTGAAAGTCTATTTTAAATCCATGATTAAACAGCCATGAAGTTGGAATCCTGCATTCTAACCTACAAACCTATATTATACACTTTGTGAAACAATTCCAATGAACTTTGGAAAACTTTGGTGCCATCTTATCAAGTAAGTAATAAATATTGTCTAGCTTTGCTTTTATCATCTACATTTTTAAAAGAATAAATGGCTATATGTAATACTATGAACAGTAAAGGAATTATTTTTGGAACTTGTGCTGAAGATGATGAATGCTTGGACAAGGAAGTAGCTCCAGGATATAGATGTAAATCAACCCCAAGTAAAGATGCTTTTGTATTTTGTAGTATCTGTATCATTGTAAGCATGTGAAATTTATTTAGGGTTATTTCCATTTGAAAACATTAGGCCCTAAATGCTTGTTGCTTTCTAAGCAAGGTCCCCATGTTATATACTAGACATAACTGGAGAACCGCAATATAATTAAATTACAGCATATTAGTAGAAGAAATTAATATCTTTGCTTTATTATATTAATATAATGATGCAGCTATGTCCATCCAATCCCATCAGACACCAAGCTGTTTATGCCATAGTATTATGCAGCTATGTCCATTCCATCCCATCAGATTATGTCCCTCATAAATTGGTATTGAGATTTACATTATGAAGACATGGTTCCACTTTGATTTTCATCATTGTCCCAGAAATAGATGGGTTTACAGTTCCATTTTGATGTTGGCTTTCATTTTGAGTTTCATGGCATTCAACAGGACATCCATATCATATTTAGTAAATTTCTACTTCCTGGTATATACTTTTTTCTTAATAATATATGTATTTCTTTTGTGTTGGTGTGATCATGCAATTGCAATGGTACATAAAACATTAATTTCAATGCATTATATTTAATTCTTTAGATGGAGCTTCTTTTTAACAGACACCTCCATACACAAGTATATATGACATAGGCTCGTAAAGGACAGTATTACATATGTTCATGTCTGATTCAATTAAAAACATTACTGATCCAGATCAGCTGGAATGTAATAAGCTGGTGGATCAGGTTCTATGTTGTTTGTTCTACTGATTAATCTTAAAAAAAACTTAATAAGTTTAGATCTGCAGGTGCATTATGTGATTGCAGATCTGGGTCTATGTTGTTTGCATGTTGACCTAATATCCAAGTATTTATGGTATTTATGTACTTCTTTTCTTAATGATACTACATGTTGAACCTCATATTAAGTACACCTTTCTATAAACAATAAAAATAGATCCTCTGTTGTTTTGACTGTATAGTTCTTGCAGGGTGCAGATAGGGTGTGTTCCTTATACCTATGAATCAGTTACAACGTAGGACTACTATATCAGGGCCAGCAACCTATATAACAGCTGAGATAGCACATATTTGAATTTTTACCTCCACTGATGCAAGTTTGGGCATTTTTTTCCTATTGTTATTAAAGTTTTATAATGAGACCATATGTATATGCAAGAGTGATATGAAAGAATGGGAACCATTCTAGAAATAGGTGAACATAAAATAGAATATATATATATGGATTTGGCTGGTCGGATTGGTTGATGAAAAAAGTTTAACAGGGAAAAGAATCTTTTGCGAGCTTATTCTAGTTATAACTCGGAGCTGGATGAGGTCGGAGGTTTCCTGGGTTTCTTTACTAAAAATACAACACAAAACTAAAAACATACATGCCCACAAAATCATGTAGTCACTTGTTACTTGAAATGTGACCCTTGTTTCTATTCATTTTTGAGGAAAGTGGCATATTGTGAAATTTTGGAACCCTACCCCAAACACTTGACTTGATCTGGTCCTGTAACTGAAAAATAAATATGGAGACACTATTTTATTGATAGATTTTCAGCCATTTTTTAGACTTGTGTTTGGAAATTTATCACAGAAATTAGCACCTGACTTTTTGGTGTGTAATTGAAAACATGATTCAAGCACATGTAGATCCAGAACAAAACACAGCTCATATGGTTTTCTCTTCAGAAGGTGTAAGGATGTCAATACTGATCAAATTAGGTCTGATCATGAGCACTCAAAATATTTAAGTTATTGAATTTTAATATCAGGGTGTTTTCATAGGTTTACTATGGGAACTGAATTCTTGCCACAAGTCCTGTAAATGTAGTATACTGTGGAACTTGGCCAGGCAGTGGGCAAAGGGAAACAACTTTATATGAATGTTTTATATTGAGTTAAATGTTTTAGCCTGCCAAATTCAAATTACATTTGAAAACTTGCATATATTGCTTGTTTTAAAAAACAATGTAAATTTGTTTTAGGACTCCATGGGTTTAAAATATTCTCCTCATCTAATTTCAGTGCAGTGTGACTTGTGGTCGAGGCCAGTGTCAGAGAGAGGTCCTGTGTGTGGATGAGAATGGAAACACCCACCCTTCTTCTGATTGCCTGGACAAGAAACCACGTAATACCAAACAGTGTAAGATGGTCAGCTGTCCAGAGTGGTTTGCCAAACCATGGAGCAAAGTGAGTAGGCAATAAGTTTTGTCTCCCTTTATTACTGTAAATGTTTGTTATTAGACCACTTGTAGATAAATGGTAATGTGTGAGTCATCATCATTATCATTAGTCTCCTTGACCTAGTGTGGTTGCCAAGGCACAGTGTTGCTGAACATCTGACCAGTTCCCTCCACTTGTCTTGATCATGTGCCAATGCCTGCGTCTCCGAAAACTTTTCCTGGTCCATTCTGTGATGTTGTCAGTCCACTTTGTTCTCCGTCTACCTCTTTTTCTGCCATTTTGGACGCTGCCCTACAGTTCTGTTGTGGATAGACTGTTGGCTCTAGTGACATGGCCATACCATTTCGGCTTTCTCTTTTTGATGGTGGTTAGGACTTCAAATTGCCTACTTTGTGCCTGATGGGTTTGCATACTTCTTCCTTTGTGATGTGGTCCATGTAAGAAATGCCAAGGATGGTTCTGTAGAATCTCATTTCGAGTGCCTAGATTCTTCGTTGTAAATCTGATGCCAGGGTCCAGGCCTCACATGAATACAAATAATTGAGATGACTAGTACTCTCAATAGTCAGATTTTAGTTTTCAGATATATATTCTTGTCTCTCAAGATGGGTCTTAGCTTTGACATAGCTGCAGTTGTTTGTGCTGCTCGTGACAAAATTTCTGCTCTTGATCCCTCTTCAGTGATTATGGAACCAAGATGTTTGAACTGGCTCACTGTTTCCAATTCCTGTCTTCTGACTTTAATCTTGGCTGAGACTTGTTTGCCACTATTTGTCATCAGCTTTGTCTTCTCAGCACTTATCTTTGTGTCAAATCTGGAAGATGTTTCATCCAGGTTCTTCATTAAGGTGGCAAGCTTTTCTTCACTGCCTGCCAGTCCATCAATGTCGTCTGCAAAGCGGAGGTTGATGATGTTACCCCCTCCAATATTGACCATCCCACATTGGTTTTCCAGGGCTTTGCTCATGATGTGCTCTTAAGTAGATGTTGAAAGGCGTGGGTGACAGGAGACAGCCTTGACATACTCTGACTGTTGTCTTGAACTAGTCCCCCACAGAATCTTGAGCTATTACTGCACTGGTAGCCTTGGCATACAGCTGCTTGATGGTATTGGTCAATTGTTGACCTATATTGTACTTCATTGTGGCCCACAATGCCTCATGCCACACTCTATCAATGGTCTTTTTGAAATCTATGAACACATGATAGATGTCTTGTTGATGTTGCGAGTACTTTTCACACAAAACCCTGAGGTTGAATATTTGTTCTGTTGTGCTTCTTCCACTCTGGAACCCTGCCTGTTCTTTAGCATATATTTCTTCTTCTTGTGGTTTCAGTCTGTTCAAGATGATTTTCAGCATCACCTTACTAGCATGGCTGATCAAACTGATAGTTTTGTAATTTTGGCACAGCTGGTGATTGCCTTTTTTGGTGAGTGTTATAATCAGTGACTGGGTCTACTGTGTTGGCCATTCACCTGTCTGCCAGATCTTGTGCAGATTTTTGTTAGTAGCTCTATTGCAGATTCACACACACACACACACACACACACACATTCTCAATACATTCAGCTGGGATGTTGTCTACTCCAGCTGCCTTCCCATTCTTCAGTTCTCTTATTGCTGACTCCAACTCTTCTTTGAGAATGGGGAAATCATCATCGTTCATGGAGTTGGGAACTGCAAGCACCTCTTGAGTCTCCTGTGGATTAATGGTTGTAGATAGAGTTCTGTACAATACTCAGTCCATCTTTCTACAATGTCACTTGCTTCTGTGAGACATTTTCCATTTTCATCTCGAATGGTACTGACTCTAGGTTGCTTCTGTCTGGTGAGGTCTTTCACAAGTTGGAATGCCTTTTTGTTGTTATAATTTATCAGACTGCTCTCTATTTCTGTGCACTTTTGTCCAATCCAATCTTATTTTGCATTCAACAAGTTTTTTCTAATATTCTTGTTCGTGTCTCGGTACTCAATTTCCCCTTTTTTGTCTTTTTTTTTTGGGAGGTCTCTTCAGCCATGACACAAATTCAGAATCTCTTCTGTAACCCAGGGTTTTTTCTTTGGGCGATGGATGCCAGTGATATCCTTGGCAGCTGTTGTCATGACTGTGTTGAAAGTGTCTGTCATCACTTTAACATCAACATCCATCACAAGGAGTGGAGCCAATTTTCATCCAATTGTGGCTTGGAGTGGCTTGCAGATGTTAGGATCCTTCAGCTGTTCAAGGTTGAATTTGAGCCTGATGTTCTTTGGCTTATTTATTTTCTTCAGCCTCACTCAGAATTTCATAATCATGAGGTTGTGATAACTCCCAATATCAGCACCTGGGAACGTCCTTGTTTTTACTCCGTTGATGCCAGATCAGTAACGGCTTTGAATCAGTATGTAGTCGATCTGGTTATGATGGGCTCCATTTGGTGCATGCCATGTCCAGCATCAGGAAGCTTTTTGTTAGCCCAGGGTGTTGGCTAGTACCAAATTGTTGTAGCTTGCAAACTCGAGCAGTCGTCTCCCTCTTTCATTGGTAAGCTCATTGCAAAAAGGTCCACATCAATCATTCCTGTCTTTTAGAGCATCTTTGCCAACTTTGGCATTCCAGTCTTTTTTACTTACCATGGTTAGAATACCCTGGTGGAGTTTGCTGTAAAACTCCTCTATTACTTCATCATCATGATTGGTAGTTGGAGCATAGACTTGGATAATTATGATGTTAAAGGGAGATGCTTTCAGATGAATGGAGATGATTCTGCTAGATATGGGGTGGCATTCAAGCACAGATCCCTTGATGACTTTGTTTACAAGGAAGCTTAATCCATTTATGGATTCGTTCAACTCTCCACTATAGCATAATATATGCCCATCTTCAGTTTGGAGTTCTCCTTGGGCTTTCCATTTGACTTCACAGAATCCCAAAATGTGCCATGTGTAGTGTTCCAGCTCATGTGTCAACTCTTAGAGTCTTCCAATTTGCACCAGAGTTCTAATGCTCCAGATGGCAATGCTATCTCTTGCTATGATTTTATGCAAAGTACCAGTAGCACACTTGTCACCTCTGTCCTGGTGGACAACAGCAGGCATGGTCCTTGTTGACCCAGGTGAAGACCGATCCGGTATGGTAACTTCACATTTGTCCAGCATTATCAGTGTTTCTTGGGAAAAAGTCATCTGGTGGAGACCATTTATACCATGGCTTGAAAAGGACAGAAAACATTCAGTTTAATCTTGCATAAATTTAATTTGAATTGAAGACTAATGTTTAATTTTCTTTATCAGTAGGCTACTTTTGTTGTTAGAACATCATAATTATTCTTAAGAGGGATAGGAAATATTTAAAAGCAGCTACAAGAAAACAAATGCAGAAGTTTTAATCTTGGAGATTGTTTTTAGGCTTTAGTCCCAATAGAAAATATTTAGAAATATTGCATAATTCTCAACTTTTCTACTTTGTGATACGAAATTTTGTTTTTCAGTTGGTCTCCTTTCGTACACAAATTGATGGGCCCAGACACTATTCCTCATTTAGGTCTCATTCTTTCCCTAATAGAATAGCCCAGACACCATTCCCAAATAATCTCATTTTTTCCCATGATGATGAGTCCAGAGCTCATTTCCAATCAACCAGAAAAATATCACTAAATTTGGTCTGCATTACTAAGTAAGGGAGAATAGTCCTTGACTAATGAGTCACCCTCTATAAATAAAGCATTATTATTATTATTATTATTATTATTATTATTATTATTATTATTATTTCCAATTCAAGTTAATAAGAGCAAAAAAGTGTCTGCAGTCAGCTAAAACAATAGATTTTTATTTTTTGTTGACCTGAAATTTTGTATTGGTGTGGTTCTGATTAGGATTATCCAGTATTTGCACCAAAATATAATTTGCTCTTTACAGTGTTCAGCAAGCTGTGGTGAGGGTGTCAGACACAGGCACGTGGAATGCCAAATGGGCAACAAAGTAGTTGATGATGTTTTATGTGGCGAAAAGAAAAAACTCAAGCAGGAGACAAAGTGCCAACGCAAACAATGTTCTGAGTACATGTGGAAAATTGGAAATTGGTCAGAGGTATGATTCTTTTGTCTGTAGTTATACTCACCCCTCTGACCTTATTGTTTTTGTTTCTGATATGAATGAATTTCAGAATAACATCATTCTAAAAAAATATTCAGTGTTGTATTTTGTGTAATAGTCATGTGTAGTGAATGAATAATTCCAATAAATTACAATTCTGACACTTCTCAGTTGATTTATGTCTGAGTTGTCTTTAAGAATCATCATAAGAAGCTAAGAAATGATAATTTTAAAAATATTAATTAAAATTATATGCAGTATATAAACTATAAAATTAAACCTTTTAATTAATTCTATGGTAATTTGGTTTTTTTAAAAACCTAATCACTAATAAGCTTAGAAAAAATGAAAACTTATATTACCAAGTCAGGAAGTGACCGTGAAGTATTTTAATTTATTATTAGGGTTAGGTTTTCATATTTTTATATATCAAGTATTACTATTTGTTTTAGTGTTCCAAGACATGTGGATTTGGATCTAAAATTCGTGCCATTGTATGTGAGGATGTGCATGGTAATAAAGTTAATGGAGAATTTTGCATCGCTGAGCACAAACCTAAAGATAGACGTCGCTGCAGTGAGTTTCCTTGCCCATTCATATGGAACACTGGATCATGGTCTGAGGTTTGTGCAGGGAAAATACAAATTACTTAATACAGTTGAGAGATCATACATTCTGATTATTCAGACCTTCTTTTCGACTAATTACCTCAAATTTTAAAGTATAATTTTCTTAACAATGTATGTTTAAATTTGTGTCTTCCTATAAAAAAAAAAGGAATCAATGATTCAAAAGTACATGTTCAAACTTTTCACTTATTCATCATTTGCTTGAACCCCCTCCCCACCTCCAGCTCTCATTTTGAAGATTATTTAGATGGCTATTGGTAATATAGAATGATTTTTAATCAGTTTATTTGATAGCTTGCCATAGTATTTACACCTTTTACTTGATAGGTAAATAAGCAATGGGGTCCAAAAGTGTAGCATCATTGGCAGATGCTTGAGACATATGAGACTTAAATTTGGATAACATTGAGAGGGAAGAGGATGGTGTGCTAACAACCTTTCTTGATACATTAGAATTCTAAATTCATTGCCTTACACAAATATTCATGTAATGGGTTTTAATATGTGTGAATATTAGATCTTTAGAAGTTAGCTAAAAACAGTAAATTGCTGAGAGTCTTGATGTCATATGAACTGGAGAAAAGGAAGCAACTGTTTGCTCAGAACACTACACCTAAATTGGAAAAAATAAATAGACCAGAAAAATAGAGAAGACATGTACATTTGCAGGTTAAGTTTTTTTTTCCATATTAGATTTATTTATCACTGTAGATCTTGAGGAACAAATCCACTGACTAGGCAAATGTAAAAACTTAGCAGTTGACCATAATGTTAAATTTTTAACAGAATGTAGGCTGATTTTACATTCAGATGTTCCGGTGATGTCAGTAACCATCTTATTTTATAATTGGCTTTTAAAACGGTTAATTACCATGTACCCTCATATCAAAGGATTATTCAGTCTTCAGTAATTGTCAGAATGCCAGATGAGCTATTTATTGACTACCCGGTAAGGAGACCTCTGTTTTAATATAAACAGAGAAAACAAAAATGACAAAGCATGGTGACAAATCAGGTATTTCAATTTAATAAGAAACTCTTTTTATGTGACAGAACATCTTTGTTTTGGAGGTAGTAACCCTCTAATGTCTGTGGCATGGTATTTACCCTCAGTTACAAAGACTAGTTTGTATTTCTAGTAATAGACACTTTTCTATGTTATCCTCTATTGGTCTTGACCAAAGCATGCCTTGACTTATAAAGGGACATAACTAAGATTTTATTCTATGGGAAACTAATTGTACTAGGTATTGTTCTCCTCCCCCGATACCGTTTGACACTTTCTCTGTAGAATGGTTTAAAAACCAAAATCTAAATATATATTTTGCATTTTGACTTTTGATTTACAGTGATGTCAGAAAAATCTTTAAATGCTGATATATTAGAATATTTATTTTTTGATTCCCCATTAATATCTAATGATAATTATATATTTTAACCTTTACAATTTGGAGTTGGTTGGATGATGATCAGTGTGATGGCTTTTTTTAAAAACAGTTTAACTTCATCATCAGCCATTTCTTTATTTTGATAGCTGACACTGTTCAGTTTATTTAAATTTAAAAGATGATTGATAGATTTTATTCAATTATAAGAGGTTTATGAGTTATCTGGGCACATATTAACAAGGGAGTAGGTAGGTAGGTAAGTCTGTCAAGTCATGAAATGTGATGATATTTTTGTTCTTTTGGATGTAATGACCATTCTCAGCACAAGGGAGGCTATACATGACAACCAGTATAGTTGGTGGAGGAAAAGCCTGGTAAAACCCTGGTAAGAACTGACCAACAGAAGTTACTGGCAGCTTTCTCACATACCAAAAGTGTCTGAGCCTGAGACTCAAATCCATGTGGACACTTGAGGCCCATGTAATGTAACATAACATAATGTGTGTGTGTGTGTGTGTGTGTGTGTGTGTGTGTGTGTGTGTGTGTGTGTGTGTGTGTGTGTGTTCTCAACTGCAACAGCTTAGGCTCAGGTCTGCCGTCACATACTGTTCTAGAGTCTGGTTTACTCCATATATTGTACATTAAAACATGCTATGAGTGAATTCTGCTCTAAGTGACCACTTGTCATTTAAGATACAATCTTAATGCACAAATCAATTTTTTTTATAGAAATGCATAGATAACAAACACTGATCATTTAACCATTTCAACTGTTTAAATATAAAAATATGGTTGGTTACCGATTATTGAAATTGTACAGGTTATGCCTGTGTCTTATATTGTAAATCAGACTAAAGTACATGCAGATTGTTCCAGCTCCATGAACATTCATATCACAAGAACAGAGACAAAAATGACTGACATTTATTTTAGATCCCTTGTTAACATGACCACTTGAAAAGTAAAGATTGTTCTGATCTAAAACAAAGAACAACAAAAAAAAAGATGAAAAGAAATTTTACAGAGAGGGGTGATGCTATTAGTTTGTAAATTTGGTAGGTCATACATTAATCTGATTAAAATCAGATCTCCTAAGGGTCATGTTCTGGAATTGAATTAGCCAGTGGAAATGCAGCTTGCAAAAATCTGAAACTGAAACAAATCATTCAGAACATGTTCATGCTCTTCATCAACACTGCTCAGTCTCCAAAATGATGCAGTTTTATAAGACTTAGTAATAACATAAGTTGTCAGAACATAACCCTTAAGCAGTCGCTGTCAGATCTTCATGTATAACAGTGAGGATCTGATTTTATTCAGATTGGTTATACTTTTAATGTCCATTGTTATCAGCTATACAGCAAGCTAATAAAGTACATGACACAAACTGCCATTCTAGTGCTGAAGGCAAGATAGTACATGTAGTTGGATAGCAAGTGAGAATTGTTGCCTGGATTTGACTGATATTGTTTATTGTGTTGTTTTGTTTCTTTTTGTGATGTTACATTAATTACATCCCACACACAAGGCTGTCCTCTAGTCAAGTTGGTGCAACCAGTTATACTCCTTTTTTATAGAGTTATTACCTTTATGTCACCTATGAATTAAGTCTTTTAATTTTTTCTTTGAAAATATAAATTCTGTTTCTGGATGAGTTAACCATGTCTTTTTGTTTCATTCATTGGTGTATATACAGTGTATATGTGTGAGTGTGTGTCCCCAAAACCTGATGAAAACTGTTGTTACAGTTATTATTTTAATTGGGCACTAATAACATTAACACCTAGCTTATTAATAGCAATGGCAGACATCCATCGAAAAAGAAAATAAATTCTAACAATGGAAGAAAGAAATAATGGAATTGAAAGAAAAAGTGGAGACCATTTGCGAAACATAGTTTAAACACCAATACAATAATGTTGCAAAGGACAAAGAGCGAGTTAGAAACTATTTTGTATGCTAATACATGTGTACATGCGATCTTAAGATATAAATGTAAATCATTTATAATGATAGATGCACAGCTTTAGTGCATTATAATTTTGTTTTTTTTAAGATGAATGCAGGCAGTATTTTAAGAACTATGAATAAATAATAGAATATATGTAAAGTGATTGTGGTTATTTTTTTTCCTTAAATAATTCTGAAATTCAACATTGGAACATTTTATTCAAGCTGGTTATAAGAGCCTCCTGTCTTGAGAGACAAATTTTTGTTTGTAGAAGAGGCGGTCTCAGAAGACAGGTTCTGTTTTACTATTTTGTGTTGCAAGAGATTGCAGTTTCATTTATTTTACATACAGTGTTCCAAGTCATGTGGTGATGGAGTTCGTAATCGTCGTGTTGTATGCCAGGCTATGACAAAGGAGGGGTGGATTCTTCCTGGTGAGGTGCCATATGGATGCAAGGACCATGATAAACCAAATGATACACAGCCATGTAACTTGGGTCAATGTCGAGCCCCTTATCATTGGATGTCTGGGCCATGGGGAGAGGTGAGTTAATAATGCTAACAGTAAATTAATCTTGATATTGTTGTATCATTCTGTGTTTTTGTGTTTATTAATTTTAACATACTTTTGACTATATACTATTTCTTTTACTGCTTACTATTTTTGTCCATGATCTTAACTGCTAAAACCTATTTTCTGAATAAATGAAAATGTCTTGATTTATACTACTTAAATACATTCAAAAATATTTATATTGAAGCATGAATGTTTAAGAGACAAGCGATAAAAACATTAAAATTATTTTTTATGTACTAATATGACTTCATATAAATCAAACCATAAGAAAAGAAAAAGTTCTTTGGGTTAAAATGTCATTTTGTATGAATTCAGAAACTTTTGTGGAAGTCATAATTGATGGCTTTGTAGATTTTTCATCTCATCTTTAAAATAGCACAATAATTTATTGTGGAAATAAACATTTCATTTTAATAAAAAATTAAAGCTTTAAAGTCTTGTCAAATTTTATGAATTAACAGCATTTTTACATTTATTATTTTTACATTTATTATTTTGTCCATGATTTTAACTGCATTTTTACATTTATTATTTTTACATTTGTACTAATGTAGCAGGACAATGAAATCTGTTTGAACAGATATTTTCATCTAAAGGCAATCAATTGAGTAATCTCAGTAAGTTCAGTACAAGTAATCTCCCTTATAAGAAAGTAGTATATATATATATTTATATATAATTTTATATTAAACTGTTATACACAAACAAGCAAATAAATAACTTTCTAATTTTAGTATTACTATAAATCACGTAATTGGATTATTTAATTTATATTTTTTTTTAAATTTGGTTTTTTGATGTAAAAACTCCCAAACAGATGTAAGGAAATCTGAATTCTTTGTTTGTTAAGATGTAGTTTCAAAAATACTACATGTACATTTTCTTAAAGGATTTAACTGAATAAACAAATTAGATGTTAGCAAGAAGTGACTTCCATATTTTAGCCCCCCAAATACTGCAGATTTGATTTATATTTTTTCATTACATAGCCCTGGTAATTCTATAGAAAAAATTAGAAATTAATGTTTGATTTCATTGTGAAATTTTCTTGTATAATTTAGTCATGTCATCTGGATAAATTCCTTTGATAATTTAAAAACCTCAACTGCATTCAGAAAATCTGTTTACTAATCTAGTAACCATTTTATTTCTATGAACAAAGCAGATGATCATGGTTCATGAAGGCTTCAAGAATCAATTAGGCAGCTCACATGTGAAGCTTGATGTTAACAATCCACAAGAATGTGCAGTTTTTTCTGTATTTTCTCCAGATTGATGTCTGCATATTTTAAAATGACACTTGTTTATACATCACAGCATTTCCTACAGCCAGATAAAGGAAAATGTTGAAAGTTTTTTAATTGTTAAAAATGGCAGAATTGAGGTCATTCTTAGCTCAAGTTTTCTAAATATGTCAGGAGCAGTTGTAATACAAATTTTCATCTTTGATTTTCAGTGTTCTGTTCACTGTGGCTTTGGTGTTGAAAGAAGAATGATAGTGTGCATTGACTATGCTGGACGCAGACGCTCTAAGAAGACCTGCCCCCAAGTCTCCAAACCTGACACTCAGAGGCACTGTTATAATGGACCATGTAAGCAGATCTTTACTTTTTTTTAGATAGGAGGGTTAAATTCAAATATGTCTGGCTGGCTCAATGCCACAGTGATTCAGAACTAGAGTGTTTGTTGACAGGTGGTAAAGTGAACATTATTTACGTTATCAGATTACATGCTTGTTACTGATTTTCAGTCAATTGCTAGCTGCTAATGGCAAGACTATTTTAAAATTATCAAATTACATGCATATTACTGTTGTGGAATAAAAATCTCAGGGTAGAATCAAGATTTAATCACAGTTTCCTATATTCATTTTGAGTATTAGCATAGACAGACTTATGGAAACTGGGCCAGATCAATAACTATCCATACCCTATTAACACACTAACCCCAATGAGGTTTTAACACATAGCCCTTAGAGGTTTTAACACATAACCCTTAGAGGTTTTAACACATAATCCCTAGAAGTTTTAACACATAACCCTTGGAGGTTTTTGCTGTTTTCACATGAAATGCAAGTAGGAAACACCTTTTGGGGACTATTTCTGAATACATCCTAATACATCGACTTCCAAGCAATTTTCCATTGGCCTAATACCTAGTTGTGTTAAAAGCCTTGTTTTCCATTGGTTATTTTGCTCGCACATGAGCAGAAGGGAAAATTATTATTATTATTTGGGGGTGGGCTTTTTTTTTTTTTTTTGCCTAATGGACTCATCATTTTTGTAGGAGACCACACTTTATTTAAAAATGCCCACCTTCTACTTTTTGCACAGAACTGATGATAATAATTGCATGAAACATTCCCAATTTAGAAAGTAAACAATCTCTCTATGCAAATGGAAATGATCACGAATAAAACAATGTTTATTGGGGAAAAAATTTAAAGTATGCAGCTTTAGCACGATAGAAATAAACATGCAATGGAAATTATTTATTTTATTTGTAAGTGATTTGTTAACTAACGAAGGTTAACAGAAGGATTTCATCATTAGATGCATTTTCTGAGCATTATGTAATTTAGAACATAATCATGAATTGAATTAAATAAAATGCTTCTTTCAACATTTCAGTTTAACTTTAATTTTTTTTCTTTTTCTTTTATTTTGTTTGTGTTATTATTGTTGTTGTTTGCCATGAGTTGTATTGCACTATTTTATTATTATTTCTAAATTCTTCATATCTTTTATTATTTCAGTTACAAGTATCTGCACAGGTTATGCACATACCCTTTGATGTATAATTACCTCCATCGTGCATAACAATTATCTGTTAATTATTTTATTGCACATTCATATAGAGTGTCTGATTGGAAAGTTTGCATATGTTGAGAAATATAACTCAATTCACTTCATTTTGCGAATGTTAACCAGCAACAATAACTACTGGAAGTCACAACCTCAGTACACTAAAGAGTTTGGAAAGAAAGGGCAGATAATAAGGTTACTGAAAAGGGCTATAGAAACAGCACAGTTAGTCCCTAATAATGTCTGCTTTGTCCTTAAAAAAAAATATTGTTATTGCAGAAGACTATCAGACAGGTTCATCTTTTGACAGCTAAATGGTCTTTTCTTGAATTCTTGGAACTTTTTGCTCATTGGATCATCCGTCCTGTTGAGAGGAAATTGTTTAAAAATAGTATTCTGTTGTTAAAATATTGAACTAATAGTTTCATTGCAGGTAATAGTGGCATATCTGCTCATCCAAATATTATTGTCAACAATTAATATTAATGAAGCAATCAATGTCCTTTTTTTTAAACCCACCATTACAATGTGACACAAAATGGCATGCTCTGCTGAGAAGTAATGTTATTATTACAAAATAAAATCAAGAAACATTCACCTAGCAAGCTAGGAATTTCATAAAAATTGGAACAAGTTGGTTATCAACAAATGTTAATGGTTGGCATCTGTTTATAGGCAAGCTCTGCTGTTTTCTGACAGATTAGCTTTAAATACTTGAAGGAAAAACATAAATGAATTTAGAGTACACTAATATCAATGAAATCAGAGGTATTGATAAATATTTATTGATCTTCAGAAGTTATGACAAATGTTTGTTGACCTTCACAGGTTATGCCAAATCTTGTAAGCAGTTAAGAGAACAGACTTCTATTCGACAAGATGGCAGCTACAAACTTTTTGTGCAAGGGAGACTCATAGAGGTAAGTGGGGTTGAAAAACTTTAAATAATAAAAGTGAAACCAGACATATAGCTTTTCTAATTTTATTGATATTTTTGAAAATGTGATTCATGTTAAGTCTCTGTCTTTCCAATAATAAGTGCTACCAGTAATAGAGAGCTATGGATCAAATTTAATAATTTCTTTTATTGATACTTAACACAGTCTATTTGTAATGGCATTGTGGACATATATTTCTTGACATTGATATAAGTGTAACACAGTCTATTTGTAATGGCATTGTGGACATATATTTCTTGACATTGATATAAGTGGTCATAGTTTGACATTGATTTTATATCATTGAGATAGGTACTGTCTTAGTGTGACATGAATTTATGACATTGCCATAGATTATGTCACAGTGACATTAATTTATGGCTATTGCTATGGATTATGTCATCCTGTGTGATAGGAATTTTATGGCATTGCATCATAATACAAATAAAAATGAAAATGAAGTGATCAGTCTTAAAAGATGTGTGACATCTCTTTCACAGGTGTACTGTAAGAATATGAGAAAGCAGGTGCCTCAAGAATTTATATCTCTGCCACCAAAAGGGGAGAACTTTGCCGAAGTTTATCCTCACAGGTAATCACACTTCCAATCGTTTCATAGATTTAATGTTTATAACATCAGTAAGGCAGACAAGAAGTTCTGTTTAGTTGCATTTGAATTGTAGAAGATTTTCAAAATAATGTTGAACTTTAAATTTCATATTTACAGCCTTAGATATTTTTTATATTAGAAACATGGTGTTCAGCATAATGAAAAGAATTTAACTTTTTACGTTTACAAAATTTTAAAAAAAAATTCTCTCCAAAATCATAAAAGATTCTCTATGGTTGTGCACATTTGTGTAAAAAGCATTGTGTACACAATGTGGGATAAATGAGATATCAGTGATCAGATACTATCTTTTGAAATTTAAATCATCAAAATTGATATTTCCAAATTCTCTTGCACTAAACTGAAGCATCTGTAAGGATTATGAGTGAGGTGAAGACTATAAGAAATAAATTGTATAACAAGTGAAATGGCAAGATTTATAAAATAACAGACAAGAGGGTCTTTTTAAAAATGAAGGTACATGCCAAGAAATTGAGCTTAATCATTCAATTCATGCAGACTGGTTGGTTATCGAAATGGGGAAGAGGATCAGCAGTGGTATAAATAGCCATATATATATATATATATATATATATATATATATATATATATATATATATATATATATTGTGAGGTTCATCAAATTGTTAATGTCAAATATTTAATTGGTTTTAGGATGATAAGCTACTGAGGTGTGATTAACATCAATGACAGGACTTCACCAATCAACTTTAAAGAAATTTGTTAGGTAAACAGATATGTACAAATCTGTTGTGGCATTGCTCATTTAATTGTAGCAAATTTTCAGGGTAAACAGATGTGCACAAATCAGTATTGCCCATTTATTGGTAGCAATTTTCAGGGTAAACAGATATGTACAAATCTGTTGTGGCATTGCCCATTTAATTGTAGCAATTTTTCAGGGTAAACAGATGTGCACAAATCGGTATTGCTCATTTATTGGTAGCAATTTTCAGGGTAAACAGATATGTACAAGTCTGTTGTGGCATTGCCCATTTAATGATAACAATTTTTTAGGGTAAACAGATGTGCAAAAATCTGTTGTGGCTTTGCCGATTGAATGGTAGCAATTTTTCAGGTTAAACAGATATGCACAAATAGATATTAGTTACTTTATATGTGGCCAGAGATGCAGTATAAGGTGTGTTTATTTTATATTTGGTTTTTCTTTGCAGGTTAAAAAGGGCAGGGACATGCCCTAACAATGGAACCAGAATGGATAGCTGTAATGAAGATTTTTGTAGACAAATGACATACAGAAACACTGGCTATACCCTATACTCAAAGATAAAAATAGATATAATCTCTCTGAAAGTCATGAGTAAGTAACATTTGAGAAAAGTTAAAAATGTATTAAAACATTTAACAATGCCAGATAGGTTCATAATATATCTTAGCTAATATATCATAACATATCTTAGCTAATATATCATAATATATCTTAGCTAATATATCATAATATATCTTATCTAATATAGCATATCTTAGCTAATATATCATAACTTAGCTAATATATCATAACATATCTTAGCTAATATATCATAACATATCTTAGCTAATATATCATAACTTAGCTAATATATCATAACATATCTTAGCTAATATATCATAACATATCTTAGCTAATATATCATAATATATCTTAGCTAATATATCATAATATATCTTAGCTAATATATCTTATCTAATATAGCATATCTTAGCTAATATATCATATCTTAGCTAATATATCATATCTTAGCTAATATATCATAATATATCTTAGCTAATATATCATAATATATCTTAGCTAATATATCATAATATATCTTAGCTAATATATCTTATCTAATATATCATATCTTAGCTAATATATCATATCTTAGCTAATATATCATAATATATCTTAGCTAATATAGCATATCTTAGCTAATATATCATAATATATCTTAGCTAATATATCATATCTTAGCTAATATATCATAAAATATCTTAGCTAATATATCATAACATATCTTAGCTAATATATCATATCTTAGCTAATATATCATAACATATCTTAGCTAATATAGCATATCTTAGCTAATATATCATAATATATCTTAGCTAATATATCATAACATATCTTAGCTAATATATCATAATATATCTTAGCTAATAGATCATAACATATCTTAGCTAATATATCATAACATATCTTAGCTAATATATCATATCTTAGCTAATATATCATAACATATCTTAGCTAATATATCATAACATATCTTAGCTAATAGATCATAACATATCTTAGCTAATATATCATAACATATCTTAGCTAATATATCATAACATATCTTAGCTAATATATCATATCTTAGCTAATATATCATAATATATCTTAGCTAATATATCATATCTTAGCTAATATATCATAACATATCTTAGCTAATATATCATAATATATCTTAGCTAATATATCATAACATATCTTAGCTAATATATCATAACATATCTTAGCTAATATATCATATCTTAGCTAATATATCATAACATATCTTAGCTAATATATCATAACATATCTTAGCTAATATATCATAACATATCTTAGCTAATATAGCATATCTTAGCTAATATATCATAACATATCTTAGCTAATATATCATAACATATCTTAGCTAATATATCATAACATATCTTAGCTAATATATCATAACATATCTTAGCTAATATATCATAACATATCTTAGCTAATATATCATATCTTAGCTAATATATCATAACATATCTTAGCTAATATATCATAACATATCTTAGCTAATATATCATAACATATCTTAGCTAATATATCATATCTTAGCTAATATATCATAACATATCTTATCTAATATAGCATATCTTAGCTAATATATCATATCTTAGCTAATATATCATAACATATCTTAGCTAATATATCATAACATATCTTAGCTAATATATCATAACATATCTTAGCTAATATATCATAACATATCTTAGCTAATATATCATATCTTAGCTAATATATCATAACATATCTTAGCTAATATATCATAACATATCTTAGCTAATATATCATAACATATCTTAGCTAATATATCATATCTTAGCTAATATATCATAACATATCTTATCTAATATAGCATATCTTAGCTAATATATCATATCTTAGCTAATATATCATAACATATCTTAGCTAATATATCATAATATATCTTAGCTAATATATCATAACATATCTTAGCTAATATATCATAATATATCTTAGCTAATATATCATAACATATCTTAGCTAATATATCATATCTTAGCTAATATATCATAACATATCTTATCTAATATATCATATCTTAGCTAATATATCATAACATATCTTAGCTAATATATCATAATATATCTTAGCTAATATATCATAACATATCTTAGCTAATATATCATATCATATCTTAGCTAATATATCATATCTTAGCTAATATATCATATCTTAGCTAATATATCATATCTTAGCTAATATATCATAACATATCTTAGCTAATATATCATAATATATCTTAGCTAATATATCATAACATATCTTAGCTAATATATCATAGCATATCTTAGCTAATATATCATATCTTAGCTAATATATCATATCTTAGCTAATATATCATAACATATCTTAGCTAATATATCATAACATATCTTATCTAATATATCATATCTTAGCTAATATATCATAACATATCTTAGCTAATATATCATAATATATCTTAGCTAATATATCATAACATATCTTATCTAATATATCATATCTTAGCTAATATATCATAACATATCTTAGCTAATATATCATAACATATCTTATCTAATATATCATATCTTAGCTAATATATCATAACATATCTTAGCTAATATATCATAACATATCTTAGCTAATATATCATAACATATCTTATCTAATATATCATATCTTAGCTAATATATCATAACATATCTTAGCTAATATATCATAATATATCTTAGCTAATATATCATAACATATCTTAGCTAATATATCATATCATATCTTAGCTAATATATCATATCTTAGCTAATATATCATATCTTAGCTAATATATCATATCTTAGCTAATATATCATAACATATCTTAGCTAATATATCATAATATATCTTAGCTAATATATCATAACATATCTTAGCTAATATATCATAGCATATCTTAGCTAATATATCATATCTTAGCTAATATATCATATCTTAGCTAATATATCATAACATATCTTAGCTAATATATCATATCTTAGCTAATATATCATATCTTAGCTAATATATCATAACATATCTTAGCTAATATAGCATATCTTAGCTAATATATCATATCTTAGCTAATATATCATAACATATCTTAGCTAATATATCATATCTTAGCTAATATATCATAACATATCTTAGCTAATATATCATAATATATCTTAGCTAATATATCATAACATATCTTAGCTAATATATCATAATATATCTTAGCTAATATATCATATCTTAGCTAATATATCATATCTTAGCTAATATATCATAATATATCTTAGCTAATATATCATAATATATCTTAGCTAATATATCATAACATATCTTAGCTAATATATCATATCTTAGCTAATATATCATAACATATCTTAGCTAATATATCATATCTTAGCTAATATATCACAACATATCTTAGCTAATATATCATAACATATCTTAGCTAATATATCATAACATATCTTAGCTAATATATCATATCTTAGCTAATATATCATAACATATCTTAGCTAATATATCATAACATATCTTAGCTAATATATCATAATATATCTTAGCTAATATATCATAACATATCTTATCTAATATAGCATATCTTAGCTAATATATCATATCTTAGCTAATATATCATAACATATCTTAGCTAATATATCATAATATATCTTAGCTAATATATCATAACATATCTTAGCTAATATATCATAATATATCTTAGCTAATATATCATATCTTAGCTAATATATCATATCTTAGCTAATATATCATAATATATCTTAGCTAATATATCATAATATATCTTAGCTAATATATCATAACATATCTTAGCTAATATATCATATCTTAGCTAATATATCATAATATATCTTAGCTAAGATATCATAACATATCTTAGCTAATATATCATATCTTAGCTAATATATCATAAAATATCTTAGCTAATATATCATAACATATCTTAGCTAATATATCACAACATATCTTAGCTAATATATCATATCTTAGCTAATATATCATAAAATATCTTAGCTAATATATCATAACATATCTTAGCTAATATATCATATCTTAGCTAATATATCATAAAATATCTTAGCTAATATATCATAACATATCTTAGCTAATATATCACAACATATCTTAGCTAATATATCATATCTTAGCTAATATATCATAATATATCTTAGCTAATATATCATAACATATCTTAGCTAATATATCACAACATATCTTAGCTAATATATCATAACATATCTTAGCTAATATATCATAAAGTATCTTAGCTAATATATCATATCTTAGCTAATATATCATATCTTAGCTAATATATCACAACATATCTTAGCTAATATATCATAACATATCTTAGCTAATATATCATATCTTAGCTAATATATCATATCTTAGCTAATATATCATATCTTAGCTAATATATCATAACATATCTTAGCTAATATATCATATCTTAGCTAATATATCATAACATATCTTAGCTAATATATCATAACATATCTTAGCTAATATATCATAACATATCTTAGCTAATATATCATATCTTAGCTAATATATCACAACATATCTTAGCTAATATATCATAACATATCTTAGCTAATATATCATAACATATCTTAGCTAATATATCATAACATATCTTAGCTAATATATCATAACATATCTTAGCTAATATATCATAACATATCTTAGCTAATATATCATATCTTAGCTAATATATCATATCTTAGCTAATATATCATATCTTAGCTAATATATCATAACATATCTTAGCTAATATATCATATCTTAGCTAATATATCATAACATATCTTAGCTAATATATCATAACATATATTAGCTAATATATCATAACATATCTTAGCTAATATATCATATCTTAGCTAATATATCACAACATATCTTAGCTAATATATCATAACATATCTTAGCTAATATATCATAACATATCTTAGCTAATATATCATAAAATATCTTAGCTAATATATCATATCTTAGCTAATATATCACAACATATCTTAGCTAATATATCATAACATATCTTAGCTAATATATCATATCTTAGCTAATATATCATATCTTAGCTAATATATCATATCTTAGCTAATATATCATAACATATCTTAGCTAATATATCATATCTTAGCTAATATATCATATCTTAGCTAATATATCATATCTTAGCTAATATATCATAACATATCTTAGCTAATATATCATATCTTAGCTAATATATCATAACATATCTTAGCTAATATATCATAACATATCTTAGCTAATATATCATAACATATCTTAGCTAATATATCACAACATATCTTAGCTAATATATCATAATATATCTTAGCTAATATATCATAACATATCTTAGCTAATATATCATATCTTAGCTAATATATCATAAAATATCTTAGCTAATATATCATATCTTAGCTAATATATCATATCTTAGCTAATATATCATAACATATCTTAGCTAATATATCATATCTTAGCTACTATATCATATCTTAGCTAATATATCATATCTTAGCTAATATATCATAACATATCTTAGCTAATATATCATATCTTAGCTAATATATCATAAAATATCTTAGCTAATATACCATATCTTAGCTAATATATCATATCTTAGCTAATATATCATAACATATCTTAGCTAATATATCATATCTTAGCTAATATATCATATCTTAGCTAATATATCATATCTTAGCTAATATATCATATCTTAGCTAATATATCACAACATATCTTAGCTAATATATCATAACATATCTTAGCTAATATATCATATCTTAGCTAATATATCATATCTTAGCTAATATATCATATCTTAGCTAATATATCATAATATATCTTAGCTAATATATCATATCTTAGCTAATATATCATAACATATCTTAGCTAATATATCATAATATATCTTAGCTAATATATCATAACATATCTTAGCTAATATATCATATCTTAGCTAATATATCATAACATATCTTAGCTAATATATCATAACATATCTTAGCTAATATATCATATCTTAGCTAATATATCATAACATATCTTAGCTAATATATCATAATATATCTTCGCTAATATATCATAATATATCTTAGCTAATATATCATAACATATCTTAGCTAATATATCATATCTTAGCTAATATATCATAATATATCTTAGCTAATATATCATAACATATCTTAGCTAATATATCATATCTTAGCTAATATATCATAATATATCTTAGCTAATATATCATAACATATCTTAGCTAATATATCATATCTTAGCTAATATATCATAATATATCTTAGCTAATATATCATATCTTAGCTAATATATCATAACATATCTTAGCTAATATATCATAACATATCTTAGCTAATATATTATATCTTAGCTAATATATCATAATATATCTTAGCTAATATATCATAACATATCTTAGCTAATATATCATAACATATCTTAGCTAATATATCATATCTTAGCTAATATATCATAATATATCTTAGCTAATATATCATATCTTAGCTAATATATCATAACATATCTTAGCTAATATATCATAACATATCTTAGCTAATATATCATAATATATCTTAGCTAATATATCATAACATATCTTAGCTAATATATCATATCTTAGCTAATATATCATAATATATCTTAGCTAATATATCATAACATATCTTAGCTAATATATCATATCTTAGCTAATATATCATAAAATATCTTAGCTAATATATGAGGGCATGAGTCAAAGTATCCATTAGACATAGAGAAATTTATACTTTATTCCTTGCAGTTTCTGCTTCAGGTGGTGTGTTGCCTCTAACAGTTTTTCAGGGTATGAGAAAGCTATAAAAATATTCATGTACCAAAAGAATGGATCTTATGTGTGCAGGATAATGGTTGTGTTGATGAGATGCTGCTGCAGTGAATTAAGGAGTTTTATCTCAAGTACACAGATTTACATTTTTAAAAATAACATTTCAATTGGAGTGCATTTTCCAACATGTAATTTTTGAATGATTCAAAAGGTGTCCCACAACTTACAACTAAAAAAACATAATGTGTTCTAGAAAATACAATGCAAAAAAATATTATTTTTAAAATTTAATTTATGGTATCCCAACAAAAACATGTCCCAACATATATGGTAGATATGGTAATTATGCAGATGAAACTTTTGTAGAGTTGATGAAATTGCCTTGTTTATAAAATAATGATACATGTTCTGTCACATGATGTTTTGGTCTTTGTCTGGTATTGTTTTGTTCAAGGTTAATTTCTTGCTGTGTGTTAATCCACAAAATCTATTTTTAGCTTGTGCTGACCATGTTATGATCTTGACATGTTACATCTGGTCAAAATCATCAAAGAAAAAAATCTCAATCGCTGTGTTCAGCCCAGATTCTATCACAACATTTATGACCCCATTTCCTGTCAACATTGTTGTTAATGATATAATGTTAACGTTAGAGGTACATGTACATTTACTTTATCCAACACTTCTTTCAGTAATGAAAACCTGACAATGGGGAAACAGACATTGGTAAAGATAATTGGATTACTTACCATACCATATGTATTAAGTATTGGTTCTGGACACAAATTAAAATAAAATGTGACTGCTTGTGAGGGGTACATTTTACATTTGTGCACTAATATGCTGGCATTAAGAGTGTTGGCCTTTCTTGAGGGATACAATTGAACATAAACTTCTGAGTGCCAAGAGATTCTGGCCATAATAGGTAGATGGACACTGGGCAGTCGGACATTCATGAGGGGGGCCACTATATTATTGTGGCTCTCCATGAGCAGTCTTCAAAATATATAGGAGGGCTCCTCCCAATCATTTCTTGGCTAATTTAGTAAACTGTGAAATGATAGTTGCATATGTGTGACCACCTTACTTTTTAATTGCCTCTATGATAATGTGTTGATAAATTGCTCAGAGAAGAGCTTTGCATTGAATAAAAGCATGACTATTTGCTGTTAATAGAGCCTACATGCTAGTACCAGATATAGTGTGGTAAAAAAAAGTCATTTTCTGTTTATATTTTTAATTTTAAGATTAAAATCTTGTTTTTCTAAACATGATCATGTTGTGTTTTTTTTTTGTGTGATACATTTTGTTATGACAAGTATGACTTTTGTACATATGTCCCATGTATCCACTCATCCATGTAAATTTTGCATGAGGGTTTATAGCAGGGCATTTGAATTTATTTAACACATTTCTAGTTTTGTTTTAGCTGATATTGTGAAGGTAGAAATGGTAATAGAAGGATAAAGAGGAAGAGAGGTGGTTAATGAAAGCAAATGAGTGTGTACGATTGAGTTTTGGTTGGATGCATTGCTAGTGTTTCCTGAACCAGCATTCTCAATACTTTTTGTCTAACCTTTGTTTGACTATGATGAGACATGTGGATCCTTTTGTCATGCTTGTGTTAAAAAATGATGAAATATTGGTATCCTTTTTGTCTCGCTTGTGTTAAAAAATGATGAAATATTGGTATCCATTTGTCATGCCTGTGTTAAAAAAATGATGAAATATTGGTATCCTTTTGTCATGCCTGTGTTAAAAAATGATGAAATATTGGTATCCTTTTGTCATGCCTGTGTTAAAAAATGATGAAATATTGGTATCCTTTTGTCATGCCTGTGTTAAAAAATGATGAAATATTGGTATCCTTTTGTCATGCCTGTGTTAAAAAATGAAATATTGGTATCCTTTTGTCATTCTTGTGTTAAATAATTTTGAAACATGGGTATCTTTTTGTCAAGCTTTATTTAGATAATGATGAAATATTGGTATCCTTTTGTCATGCCTGTGTTAAAAAATGATGAAATATTGGTATCCTTTTGTCATGCATGTGTTAAAAAATTGTGAAACATGGGTATCCCTTTGTCATGCCTGTGTTAAATAATTTTGAAACATGGGTATCATTTTGTCATGCTTGTGTTAAAAAATGATGAAATAATGGTATCCTTTTGTCATGCATGTGTTAAAAAATGATGAAATATTGGTATCCTTTTTGTCATGCCTGTGTTTAAAAAAATTAAAAAATGGGTATCCCTTTGTCATGCCTGTGTTAAATAATTTTGAAACATGGGTATCTTTTTGTCAAGCTTTATTTAGATAATGGTGAAATATTGGTATCCTTTTGTCATGCCAGTGTTAGAAATGATGAAATATTGGTATCCTTTTGTCATGCTTGTTTTAGATAATGGTGAGACATGATTATCCTTTTCCAGTGATGATGATAGGAGCAACATCTATTACATGTATTTAGATTCAGTGTTGCAAGTCAAATATAAAAGTTGAGTACAATTTAGATGGTGTGAAGTCAAGACACCATATCTCACAAAACCCTTATTTGTTTTTAGATGTACCAGGTACATTACAACAGCTTGTATGAATTACATATAAATAATATTTTTTACTATTTCAAAAAATAAATACATGTTTGTACTAGAAATTTTAAGTTAGTTACCAATTTTGTCAGGAAGAGTAACATTCACTTAACTAGTATACCAGGAAAGAGCTGTATGATGAAATTATCCATTCCTGATCTGGCTTCTATTCAGTTTTTTTTCTCATCCATTATTTAGCTAGTATATTCTTTTATAATTTCCCACTGTCACTGAACACATTTATTCTAGGGCTGATTAAAATTTTATTTATTGCTAAATTATGCATCTCTTCATACTCTTTTGATTAGAATTTTGGTCCATTCTTTTTTTTGTACGGTTTCCAAAATAAGTCAGCAACTTCAAGGCAAAAATCAGCATATCATGGCACAATCAACAACATTTTCAGTCCTGGAAATGAATTGGCATTTTTACATTTGTATTTCCTTTGTGAGTTTTGTTGATTGCTAGCATCAGCATACCGTTCCTTATGGATCTTCTGGGGACATTGGTATTTCCAATAAAATTATTATGATTAATTATTGTAGAGTCCATGTTAGTGGGAAACAAGACATAGCAGTAATTTCTTGATGTTGGTATCATATGTTTGATAAGGTTATAGATGCAGTTTTTTTTTTATATTTGCATGGATTTCCTTGATAGATTTTCATCATGAAGCTAAGAAAATTCATTCTCTGACATGCTTGCTTGCTTCCTTTTCCTGGTCATGGTCACAGTCATTGAAAATTTGCAATAAGGTTTTGTGTCAATTTTTTAAATTTGTTTATATATTATTTTAAGGAATCATTGTGATGCTAAAACAGTTACGTCTATAACATGCTTGGTCAACCTTTTGACCCTGGGGTCATGGTCACATTTTAAAGCAAGTTTTTATAAACTGGTGTAACAACCTTTTTTTTAAATTTATAATTTCAGCAATGGACACAACCTATGCCATTACAACTGGTAAACACATTCCATATGGATCTGCTGGGGACTGCTATAGTTCTAGTGACTGTCCACAGGTAAAGTATGAGACATTTTTTATTCTAATAACCTATCAAACAATATAATTCTTTGAGTGATAACAGTATATTCTTTAACCATGTGATAACAGTCTATTATTTATCCATGTGATAACAGTCTATTATTTGTCCATGTTATAACATTATTACTTGTCCATGTGATAACAGTTTATTACTTGAGGATATTCACCATGATTTATTACTGTTGCAATTTGAGTTTTAGGTAATATAACTGGTATTAGCAATAGTGGAACCATAATTAATGTTCTTGACTCTTCAGATACAAGATTGGTATTTTTTTTTATCTTCATTCTAACATATCTAAAAAATTGTGTACAAATTTTGAAAAATGCAGTTGATTGGAGGTTTACATCACAATGAAAGACAGGATTTGGAAACAGTATTTATGACATGACGTTTATTGCCACAAATTGTAATACTAGAACAGTTAATTAGAGCTTTACATTTGCAAATGTCAGCAAAGTTAAATTACCAGGTAATACAATTCTTTGCAGGTTGATATTACAGGTCATTCCTTGCTGCAAGTTTTACAAGTTCATGTGGCTTTTTGAAAACTAAAACTTTGAAAACTCAGAATTCTGCTGAGCTAGAATTATTAACAAATTAAAAATTGTTCAGATGTATGAGTTGGGAGGTTTAAACAGGTAAAATTAAAGTTTTTATACCTGGACTGAGCAAGACAGTTAAATAATGCTTATCATCTAATTGTTTTTTTAAGGTTATTCTGTATCACACTGACAATAAATCAAAGAAAGGTAATAAGTCAGGTGACAAATTTTATATTCTTTGACATACAGCCACAAAAAACACAGGGACCACATTTTATCTGCATCTCACATTGGATATCCTTTTTTATCAATCTTTATTTTGTTCCAGGGGCGCTTTAGCATTGACCTTTCAGGGACAGGATTGATTGTGTCTAAGAACACAACTTGGGTGGTACATGGATCACATGCTTCACAGAGGGTACAGAGACTTCAGGTAAGTATTGTTAGTAGTATGTTTGTCTCCTCCAATTAGGACTTTAAGAGTTTTATAAATAATGCCATATATTGTTGTATTTTCATAATTTGATATTTGTTAGATGCATAGACCAGGATTCATGGAAGATCTTTGGTGGAAGACAAATAATATAAATTCAAAACAATTCACATACTGTACAAGATTTTTTGGCTGTATTGAGCATAAGTCTTTTTTGTGAAAATTGTGTTAAGAGAATATGCATATCCTTTAACAGTTTCAAACAGATATGCTAAATGTTCCTAATTAAAGAAGTTAATAATGCTTAATTAATACAAATTTCAGTATGTCATAATGCTTAATTAATACAAATTTCAGTATGTCATAATGCTTAATTAATACAAATTTCAGTATGTCATAATGCTTAATTAATACAAATTTCAGTATGTCATAATGCTTAATTAATACAAATTTCAGTATGTCATAATGCTTAATTAATACAAATTTCAGTATGTCATAATACTTAATTAATACAAATTTCAGTATGTCATAATGCTTAATTAATACAAATTTCAGTATGTCATAAGTCAAAGTTTATGATTACAAAAGAAATGAGATTGTTGATGGTTGCAACCATTATATTCTGTGTCCAGATAAATGCCTTCAGATTTGAGACATTGTGATCATGCAGTAGAAATTTTATATAATGTTTCTTGTAGTATTAAATGCATTTGTGTTTGTTGTTAGACATACATTTATTAACTAAGAATAAGTAAACAACTGTTTATGAAATATACTGGTAATCTTTGAACTTGTATTGATATTCTGAGTCAAAAATAAAAAGAGAAAATTTGTCATATCTAAGTACAGAATTTGTATTAAAAAATTATTTTACTTTCCTTCTAGGATGATGAGATAGTAAAAGGTGTGTGTGGAGGTCATTGTGGCGATTGCTTTCCTGATGTGTATACTGGTCTTCAGCTGGAGGTCCTGGTTGATTCAGAATAAAACTAATTTCTGATTGTTTGGTATAATGGATTTGGGGAAATACAATAGTCTTTCATTTTACAGCAAGTTCAGAATCCATTTTTTAAAGGTAAGTGGAACTTTGAGTAAAATGTAAAACTTTTCTTCCTTCAAACCGCCAAATAATACAAATATAAGTAACCCTTATTATACAGTAACAGTAACAAAAGATGTCATTATTAAAAGTTTTTAAGATTTTGTTAAAAAATGTCTTGAAGCTTGTATGATATAATCCAAAAAAAAGTACAACAAAAAAATAGTATTTTTTATAATCCTTATTGGTACCAAAAAAAAGTGGTGCTTGAAAACACAGACATTGAATTTCTACTTGAAATGAAATATCATACAGTAAGTTACATGGATACCATATAGTGGGTTACATAAACAACTGTATACACCACTCCCTCGATAACTCATACACCACTCCCTCGATAACATGCCCTGATAACTCGCAAACCCACTTATAACGCTGAATCAGGTATGGATCCCATATTTTACATTAGATAATGCCCCAAAAATTGATTCCTATTTGTTGAACTTGTAGATTGTCCATGGTGTTTTGACATTTTTCACTGCAAAATTGTCAGAATGTGTAAATTAGACCTTTAACTTGGTGCTAGTTGTGTTGAACAAATTTTGACACATTTTCTATCAGAATATAAATAAATAAGTTGTTGCTAAAAGCTTGTGAATTTATTTGGACAAAATTTAATTATGAATTTAAAGAACCATCTTGAATTCTTGATGTGTGCAATTGAAATATAGTGCCTTTTCCAAGGACACACAATGGTAGGTAATCCAAGCTTAGCCCGAAAATGTAAAATATCTACACTGATATTGATGTTGTTTGTGTTGTTGTCTCTTACCACCTGAATTAATGGCATTGTTTGTGTTCCCTGGTCGGCTGCCAGGAATGAGAGGCAACATTTTCATCAATATTAGTATACTTTTATTCATTCTGTTAAAGAAACACAATTAAGCTTTAAAAACTTCATCATTCCAGCTGAAATGTATGTCAGTGGAACTTGAAAACACACCTATTTGCTTGTATCAGAATTTGAATCTATTAGGAAAAAGACAACGGAGTAAGTATAGTCTGACTAAAGCAAATAGACTTTCATTTGTTTTAAAATGTTGATATGTGATGCCAAGTGTGTGAGATATTTCTGAAAATTGGTCTCATTCCTTTTTGAGTCAATCAGGGAAATATGCTACACAATGCATTTTATTAAAGCAGGAAGCAAAGAACATAACTATCAGTATAGAAGTTTTAGACTTAGTAGGATTAACCTAAACGGATCCAGTGATAGGATTTGAACCTGCATCCTTTTGGTTGCAAATCTGGCATGGTAACTACTGAGCCACAGCAGATTCTGATGTTAATCATAAAGTAATAATACTATAACAGAAAAATTAAAAGTTGTATCAACAATGTATTCTATTCTTCCAACATGAAACATCCTATTCTTCTGTTAGATTTAGAATGAAAATTTACATCTTTTCTGTTTTTTTAATTTCAGGCCATGGTGGATGAAGCTTAGATTCTTCATGCTGTAAATAGAACAACATACTTCCAAATCATCTCATGCAATTTGATGCATTTATTTATATCTATATATAAGAATCATTTCTATTTATTTTTAATTGTTATAAAATGTTCATTTGATAAGATGTAATGCATAATTCCGTCCATATGGCCAGTTGCTTGTGTCAAGTGCAATATCCCCCCCCCCCCTTATTTCTTTTAGAAAATGTCAATGCTTAAGAGTCTATACAATAGAATATCTGGATACTTTGCACACAGAATATTGTATAAGACAAAAAAATATAATCTCAGCCAAATATGATAGCAGTGTTTATCTGTTTATATACTGTATTTGGCCATAGGTATCTACCTGCTTCCAAAACCTCATAGACTTTTACAGTTTGAAATATTGTTGTTTTGCAATTTCAGTTGATTAACCATGAGTACTGCTTTAACAAAGAGTTGAAGAGGCATGTGAACTGAGTATAGTACTTCTGATATTTTCTTTACTTGAATAAAATGCCTAATTTTACTTTCATTTATCGTATTTCTCCCAAGATAAGCCCAAGGACCCTTACATTGTAAGTGTAATGAAAAAGTTTTGGATAGACTTATTATTGGATAAGACCTAAGATAAATGCAAAACGTTTGTAACAAGATGGGGTTGAGTTTACCATGAAACATTGGCAGATAAACAGTGAAAGGATCATTTATGGAAATTAACCATATTAAGCAAAGTTTTTTTAAGTTTGGAGGATTTTTAACAATGGGGAAATTGTTTTAACCAAAATATTTAAATCTGATATGAATCTTTATTAGCATTTGTCTTATTAGGTAAATAGCAGACTAGGACTGTATTTGAGTAGAAAATTACTCTGGATGTTTAGTACAGTACCGGGGTATTTCTCCCATGTTAAAATCTGCCGACAGCCTAATAAATACATTACACCTTTTCCTCAGTGATAAGATGGGAAACTAGAGTAATACAAAAATTACTGTATTTCTAATGTGATGACACCAAATGGCCATCCTAATAAATATATTGTAGTATTTTTTTATGATGAGTCCTGGGCCTGTCTGATAAATACTCGTACATTACAGTATTTCACCCACCATAAAAGCTGGAGTCAGTCCGATGAATACATTACAGTATTTTTCAGGGAGTCATTTTAATAAATATGACACAGTATTTATCCAATAATAAAGCCAATATATATTAAAGTTCAAAAACACCTTGAAATTGAAAAAGGTCAATAACGAAAAATGCAACAAAACATGAATTTAAACGTGTTCATGCATGGAGCTGGAAAAAGGGTGCCAATGAATGACAATCAATATTCATTTTTAGTCAGGGATTACATTTGTAAGATTTTGTGCCTCATGATTGCATAAAGAATAATGGATCATGTTTTACCCATTGAGTTATGAAAGTATACACACACGTATCTTGTAGAGAAGTATTTTGCTCAGTTAATGGTGTAATGAAAATCATTGTATTAAAACCCATCTTACTATGCATTTCTGCTTTCAGCATGCATCCTGTATGTATGTATGTATGTATGTATGTATGTATGTATGTATGTATGTATGTATGTATGTATGTATGTATGTATGCATGTATGTATGTATGATTAATGCATCAATGGTTTTGATTTAATTTAATAGCTATGATTGCTGCTTTTTGACATGCAGCCAGTGAGACAGATTAGATTGATAGGTTTCAAAAAACATCAATTACTGATGTCATTTAAATTTGACAAATTAAAACATAAATCATTAGACATATAATTCAGTTATGAAATTTTGCATATACAATAGATATCTGCATTGTTTTGGTAATTATATGTGAAATTCAATAACTATAAAATACAAAATGACTACTGAGACATAAACTGTAGCTGTTTTAGAATTTTGTTTTGTAATTATAAAGGAGATTCAATAGCCAGTAGACACAAAATAACTACTGAGACATAAATTAAATATGAGATTAAATAATTACCAGGAAAAAAATGACAGATGAGACAGACTACTTTTGTTTTGTAATTATTTATGAAATTCAAAATACTAGAAGACACAAAATGACCACTGAGACATAAACTCTAATTGTTGGATAATATCTGCCATCACTTTCATGTGATGGGTGAGTACCTGATCTTGATGAGACATGACAGCTGGTTAGGTGAATTAAATGGTTGCATTTGTTGAGTAGATATCTACTGAAATCAGGTTAATTACTGGAATTACTGGGAATAATCCATAATAGTGGGGTTGGTCTCAGTTCTGAGGTTGTAAACCAAAATGGGGCTGGAGATGTCAGCATCAGTGTGCACTGGATGACCTCATTTATTGAGCATGGTCATTAGGCAGGTTTTTATTGTACATAAAAGATAACATGCAGCACAATGTATGTACAAATATAGTTGCATCTCATTGCTTATACTGTCATCTTGTACAAATCTGACCTGGTTTTGATTGAGAAAGGATTTCATTCTTTTGTTTTCACTTGAAGTTTGTCTCAGTCATATCTTGCTGACATCTTTTTGTAGTTTTCTATGTTTGCAGAGTCACAGGTGTTTTGATCTTCAAAATATTTTTTTGTAGTTTTCTATGTTTGCTTAACAAAGTCACAGGTGTTTTCGATCTTCAAAGTATTTATTTTTAGCTTTCTATGTTTGCTTAACAAAGTCACAGGTGTTTTCGATCTTCAAAATATTTTTTGTGGTTTTCTATGTTTGCTTAACAAAGTCACAGGTGTTTTTATCTTCAAAATATTTTTTGTAGTTTTGGACGTTTGCTTAACAAAGTCACAGGTGTTTCGATCTTCAAAGTACTGTATTTTTGTAGTTTTCTATGTTCGCTTAACAAAGTCATAGGTGTTTCAATCTTCAAAATATTTTTGTAGTTTTCTGTGTTTGCTTAACAAAGTCACAGGTATTTCAATCTTCAAAGTATTTTTTTGCTTTAAGATTAACATATTTTTCACCTTGAGTTGTTACATTATGTCCATACAAATTACACGTAATACTGACATAAAATTTAGTATACCACTAGCATTGCACTTTCTCTGACACTGTTTCACAAATATAATTTAAAATGTGTGTTCAGTTTATGTATTATTATGAAACTTGTTGAATAATATAATGTGTATTTGCTTGTTGAATAATATAATGTGTACTTGTAAAGGCTAACAAATATTACAAAATTTATCTCATTAATTTCATATCAATTTACATTAAGTGAACACTGATAAAAGATTGTTTAGGAAATAGTTGATTTACAATGCTAGATTTAACATTAGGGCAAATTAAATTTAACAGTTTACTAAGACAACATCAAACTGTGCATCTTTTACTTGGCGTAATGCTTTTAAAAGTTTTACAGTGGGGGACATTTAAATTCTTAAATTAAAATTTTTAAAATATTTTAATTGACAATTTGATTTATTTAGGAAGAAATGAATACAAATGTTTCAAGATATTATAATTAGAGCAAATGTAAATATTAATATTTATATAGTAGAACCAGTTGTTGTGAATGCATTTATTGTTAGTACATGTAATAGTTTACAGCAAGCCAAAGAAAGCTATACATTTAAATGTATGTCATAATGTTTAACGTTTTGTTTTTATGTTTTAAATTGTACCAATTTTTACCAGAGCAAAGCTTAGCTTTTCAGGGTCACAACCATTTATTTAAAACTCCTGTTTGTACATGAATGAGATTACTGTATTAACTGTATTAACAAGTTTTACATTTTTGTCTTTGATATTATCTTTGCATGAGATAAAACATATATCTAATTCCCAGTGTTGTCTAAGTATCTTTTGTAAATATGTATACTTGTTATAGCAATGTATTTTTTGCTACCAAGTTACTTGCATATTACCGTAGTTAGTTTATCTTAATGGCCATGTACCTATATGAACATGAATGTTTACAAATCATAACATTGTTTACCTGCAAGAATCAAAGTTCATTTGTAAACATGGTCACATACCAAAGACCTTTTAGTTTTTCATATTTAATTATGGTATATTTGTTGATGAATTAATAGTTTAGAATGGTTATCAATATGTATTGAACTAGAATTTAAATAATTCATTAATAAGTAATGGAAAAACTATTTCACTTTAAGGTCAAATCTTTCTTTTAAAATACATTCAGAATCATTTAGCCAATAACCATATCTGTAAATCTCCACTACCAAGTTCATTCTGTCATAAGTTTCCTCATCATGTAATTCAAATTCTTTCCATAACAAGATTGTAAATAAGATTTTCTTTTCATGAATAAATAAGTAAGACACTGATGATAGATCTGACATTTAATAAGCATCTTTATATATCCACAAATGTTACAAGCTCATATTTGAATGCATGGTATTCTTAATTATCTGCAATTTTTAATGTAGTTTACTTATTCATTATCAGTTCATTAACATGTTCATTAGCAGTATTCAGAAACATTTTGTTCACAAATTTAGTGATTATCTGGAAGTGCCGTAGTACTAATTCCGTCATGTATACCGTATTTTGCAGTGTTGCATGGATCTCCATGCTGGTCATGTCTAGCATTTGACTTCAGCATTTATCTCCCTTGAAATTATTGATGGCAGGCGGTGTCATATATCCACATAAATTGTATTATTACAGATATGGAATGTATGACAAGTCTGTATTTATGAAAGTCCAGCTGATGAGACAACATAGTATAGTTTTAATATATGTAATTCAGTGCATAATTTCTGTTTTTTTAATTATATGTTAAAATATTTTGATATATAGAAATTACAGCAACATTAATAATAATGTAAATACATGTATTTAACGTAATAGTTTGTTAACTCCCCTCCCCCACACGTTGTTTGTCATCAAGGGAGAAATAAATCAGAACCAGTCAGCATTTTCAGGAAACAATAAGCTTGATGGTTTAACCTTAACACATTAACCCCTCGAGGTTTTTGAAGTTTTTGCATGAAATGCGAGTAGGAAACACATTTTGGGGACTATTTCTGAATACATCCTAATACAATTGACTTCCAAGCAATATTCCATTAGACCAATGCCTAGTTGTGCTAAAAAAAATGTTTTCCATTGGTTAATTTGCTGGCGCATGAGCAGAAAATGAAAAGTTGGAATTCCTTTTTTTTTTTGCCTAACGGACCCATAATTTCCGTATGGAGAAGACTCTTTATTCAAAATGTCCACCTTATCCTACTTTTTGCACAGGTTCACCTGTCTGTGTGTGCTTCAGACCAGTCTGCTATAGATCTGAGGCCATAAAGTCTAAAATCTGGACACAAAATCGGATTCTGACCATGTGCAAATTTTGGGTGGAAATAAAATGGGTCCAAAAAATTAGTTTTTTCCCTCTGTATTTTGTAGTACAACTAAAATGTCTAGATTATTTAGTATCATTGCAGAGCTAAATCTGTCTCTTTTCTATAATACCACCTACTTTAGTGTATCATGCATGATCTCGAAGCTACAGACCTTAGAAGTAGGCTACTACCTCATGCCCCGTAAACTCGGCGCTAGGGATTAATGTGTTAAAACAGAATATATAATTTTTTTGACAGCTGTAATATCTAACAGCAGAAGATTTTTAACCATAGATGGTGTGCTTTCCAAATCAGTATTTATGAAGTGCATCTTGATACAGGTTAATTGATTTTGTTTCTAGATTTTTTAAAATCTGCTAGCCCCATTAAACAAATATGAAGGCCAATTTGTGAAATCTGTGCCCTCAGAATATACCATATTAGAGTAAGACAACAGCAGATATTTATCTAATCTCAGTTTTGATGCAAAAAATGTTGGTTTTGAAATGAATGGAATCTAAGATGCAGGGAAGATGCTTTGTTTTTTTTAAAAATAATTTGCTCTTTGAAAACGAAAGCAACTAAAGCTGAACTATTGTTTTACACATTAGTGTAATTTGATCAAAAGGTGGTGGGTAATCTAGTAAATATTTGTCCTTAATTAATGTCTAAATATGAAGATAGACAGAAGCATACTACTGGTAACATGTTTCATTAGGTGTTTGGAAATGTAAATATAAAGTAAATATAAAATCATTACAATTTTGGATGTCATCTTGTTGTGTATTCATTTAATTTACTCACATTACATGTACTTTAAAAAACAAATGCAAATTTATGCAGAGAGTTTGAAGTGCACACCAGTGTTTGGTATTTCAGTTTGGCATGTAAAATATGTGATGAAAGTTCATTTTTATGTCAACTGTATTTCATGTAAATGTTTTTAGGCATGTATATGTCAATACAACAAATTTTTTTATTTTAAATTATTAAGTGCACACCCATTTCAGCATTTGCCTGAGGCATTCACTTTTGTTTGTCTTAGTCAATAATTTCTTTTACTGTGTATTGCTATAGTGGTCTAAAGCTTTAAAAGTGTTTTATGTGGATTAGAAAATACAACTGTACATACAAAAGTAAACATTATACTGTTGTGACATGTTCACATTTTTTTCAAATAAGTTACCACAAAAGAAGAGAAAAGGTAATCATATAACTGACCAGTACATTTAGTTTAAATTCTACGCAATGTTTAATCATGAAACACAAACCCAGCTGTGTACCCTATAGATTCAGGTTTGCTACCACAGTTCTCTGAATACTCTAGTTTCAGTTTTGCTATCACAGTGTGTGAATGGGTCTACATGGTTCAGTTAACTGCGTTATACATGTGCCAATATTGTACAAGCATTGATAACTTGGACAACACTGTTCATATGCATTTTACTGTTATAAGTAATGTAGGAAAAGAGAATAGCTATCTTAATCATGGTTTTATTGACCTTAGTCTGAAACTATTGACCTTGGTTTGAAATTATTGACCTTGGTTTGAAATTTTTTACCTTGGTATGAAATTATTGACCTTGGTCTGAAATTATTGAGATTATATCATTGTATAGTGTCATTTTAAGAATGTGTGATATTTGAGCTAAATGCCATGCTAACCTGTCAGTCATGCAATACACAAATTCAACGCCATGTCAACCCAGATCACACTGTTGTAATTTTTTCCAGTAGATCTTTGCTTGATATCAGAAATAGGTAGAACCACATTGAGCATAAGCTGTCAGCACAGTATATGATTGCCAGATTTGGTATACACTTTTGCAGTGGAGTGTGCATTCATTATGAGCAAGTATGGTTATTCAAAAACTATAATATTTTATGTAATACATGCACCAGCAGCATCATGATAGATAATTTAATCAATTAATTGAACTATTTCTATGCATAAATTTCAAGACATGTGACAGAAATGCAATGTGCATAAATTTGCACATGTATATGTCACTTTAAGGTGCATGTGCATTTTTGTGAACATTTTAGTTCTTTATGTTGTTATTGATATGTTTCACTGTGTAAAATTAAAGACCATATTTGGTATTGCATGCAAGGTCTGTATGTCTTTATGAGTGTATTTATATATTTACTTTATATAAACATGTTCAGGAATGGATAAATTGAAGAAAACATGGTTGCTAACTGGACAACTTAACTGCACAGCAAAATCATCTTGGCGTCCAATCAGAAATTTCCATTTCCATTGAAAATAATAAAGACTCCATCAAGTTTGCCAAAAGTCTAATAACAATATTTACCTTATTTGGGCAATAAATAATATTAAAATGTCTAATTAATCAAAATCAGAATTTTAATACAAGTTTACAGTTTCCACCAACTTTTTCCAGGTATGAATACTATTCATGATTACTTTGTTCATCAGATTTGTTTAAAATTTGATTAATTTATTTACAAAGAAATATGAAAAATACAGTGAATTTAGCAGCTGACATAGCCAGTTTTTGTACCACTCAATGACAGCTGGGAGTGGGAATTATTTTGTATGGTCGGCTCTGCCCAGCAGGTATAAAGTCTTTACCAACCTGGCATAATTAACAATTTAACAGATCCAATGTCTTTACCAACCTGGCATAAATAACAATTTAACAGATCCAAAGTCTTTACCAACCTGGCATAAATAACAATTTAACAGATCCAAAGTCTTTACCAACCTGGCATAAATAACAATTTAACAGATCCATATCTTGCTAATGCTAAATGATTTTTCAGAGTGGTAATCAAACTCTTTATCAACCAAAGCCATCATTATGTAGTTGCCCAACACCCTGTTGCCATCATAATCTAGTTGCCCAACACCATTTGAACAGGACATACTAGCTTGCTGGAAACTAAAACTAACTTGTCATGGGCTTCTGTGTATTATTTTGCTTTACTTTTTGTGTTCTCCTGATGTTTTGATAACATAATACTCTTTGTAATTGTTTATTAACATTGTCTCTAACAGCTCTACACTTGCCATGCTGCCCCTATTTGTAAGATTATGAATAATTTTTAAGATATTTGTTAAATATTTTAAGAAAAATAGGTATATATCTAATATAATTATAGATTCTTACTAATTTTAATTAAAATTTTACAATTTTTTTTAGTTATTAAGTGGTGAAATTTAATAATCTAAACCAATTTATTATGCATTTTTCTTCAGGCAATACTTGAAGACATCGTTAATAATAGTATGTTTTATGAATACCTAAAATTGTAATGAAACTTGACTGAAATCGGATTGTGAAAAGTTATTATCCCATCTCCAATTTAAATCATATTAATCCTGCAATTTGATTAGAAAAAATCTATAATTAGTTAATAGATGTATAATGTTTTTTCATTTGAATTTGTACATTTTCTAATTAATTCAATTATTAATTGGACTTTGATAATCTGTCATATTTGATATAACTCGCTAACATTTGTGTTCTTGTCAACATATAAACCTATTAAATTTTTTTGTGTTGCTTATTCTAAAAGTTTAGATCATTTACAAAATTAGGATGAATGTTTTGTTTCATAAAAAAACAGACTGAGTTTTTGAAATATCATTTTTCTTGTAGATTAGAAATAATGCCTCTCTAAGAAATGATCTTCACCGCTATTTTGGTTTTTTGTTTTAGGAAAATTGCAGGACTGAGAGTATGTAATTCTTTGGCAGCATCAGCTTCAACTCATTAATTTGTGAAAACCACTGTTATGTGGAAGCCCTTAAATTTAAAAAATATGAGATACTGTGTTTTGCATAACCCTTGTGTAGCAGATTTCATATTTAAAATTTTAAAAAGCAATTTCAACTACTTTAGCTGAATATTATTAAAAATTTTGCTGTTAAAATTGAAATTAACCAACCATTAATGTGCTGTGGTTTTTTTCTGATCAGGTTTTTTCTCTCTCTGAACAGAATCAGTGAAAGGCAAAGGTCAAATTAATTGGTGAAGGTGTTATAAAAATTGGATGAAAGATGTTGAAGTTGTATATATTGGATATTTTGTACCATATATGCTCATTTATAAGTCAAGTCAAACTGCAAGCAGCAGAGATACTGATCTACCTTTGTATAATGCACATGTAGATCAGGGTCTGTTCTGTTATTTTCTAGTGTGTATCATGTAACAACAGATCTGGGTCCATGCAGTTTGCAGTTTGATTTTGACTTATAAGCTAGTATATATATATATATATATATATATATATATATATATATATATATATATATATATATATATATATATATTACAACCTGTATCAGTGACCTACTGAACTCATGACTAATCCACATGTTGACAAAAAAATGTCATAAGAAATACAATTCTTCTTATTGCTAGTTTGCTAGTTTAAACATTGACCTAATTGGGGCTATGTTTAGATTAGTTCTAAATGTTAAAACCAGTTGATTGTAAAGTAAAGGGTAAAAAATAAATGTTATCCAGTGGTCTAATTACAAGCAGCACAACAATAACACTGTTCTCAATGTATATGTGATATATGCAAGGTGTCCTTGTACTAGAGTATATCATACAAAAAAGGTAATTGAACCACTATAATGAGACTCATGACCAGCCAGTGTTATGTCAGAGACAGGGTTATGTTGATAGGGTTTCTAATGGATTAATGACCATGTCAGTGTTACATCAGGAACAATGTCATACTGATAAATTTTATGAGATTTAGGACTGTGCCAGTCTTATATCAAAGACTGTGTCATACTGGAATCATTTATAATGAGGACACAGTCTTTGCTGTTCCTGCTGGACATATATCATAAACAAGCAAATACAGTCTTGACAAATCATCATCAGATCAATGCCATTTACCTGATCTCAGAGACATGATGTTTAATTACCAAAGAATATTCTATATATTCAGGACAAAAATAAGTATTGCTCATTGATCAGCATCTTGTATTATACACTGTATAAAAGTGCGATGCATTAGTAAAACGAATGTATGCATTGAAAAACAGTTCCTGAATCATATATTCCTCAGAGTTTCTTGAGAAAGCTTGGGGACTAATAACCCATCATCTCACTATTAACTGTAACTGAATAAAGTGACAATTTAACTTTTTTAACACCTATATCTTTAAGTTCTTGGCTAAAGTACTTTTTATTTTATTCCTAGTTATTTTATACTGGTTGCTCGTATATTGGAATTCGGATATCAGATTATGTTACTTGAAGTAATAGGTCATTTTTACATGATTTAAACAAAATTAAGTAAAATAATTTATATTTCTTCTTCAGTGAATTAAAGCAAATTAATATAAAGAATTTAATTGTCCGGGTTAGTAACTGGGGTATTTGTACAAATATTTAATTCAGTAAAAAAAAATTGTGTAATTTAAACATTGTTGGATATATGATTTCACTACTCGATTAACATGGCAGCATGGAAGTAGGATGTAATTTTTTCTTGTATGAAATGTTAGAAAGTTGCTTGATTGGAAGTTTTGAAAATTGTACATTATTATACTTTTAAAAAATGGTGTTTAGATGTATATTTAGTGGCTGTATGTGTACAGGTTGTTTGTAGGCAAGGTGATTAGTATATACAAAATGTCATTTGTAATATAATTAAATTACTGTATACATGTTTAAGTCTGAAAAATAAACTATATTTATTTATTTACATATATCTTTTTTTCTTATGATTTTTGTACAGTTTATGAAATGACTTAAAATCAAAGTCTATTAGAGGAGATAGTTAACAGTTCTTTTAGTTAATGTACTGATGGACGTGAGAAACACAGCAAATAAATGTACATCATTATTATTATGTATTTGATCCAAGATTAAACTTTACCTTTCCTCTTCAAGACCTTTGTTGATTCAAATTGTGTTTGAACTATTGGAGGGTCCAGATATAGTAATATGGTAAATATACAATATTTCCCTTAGTAATATTTCCTTGCCTTATAGCAATAGGCCATGGCCGAAACAAGTCACGAGGAGCATAAGGCTAATAGGAGGGCTTTTTAATCCTATCGGTTAATCTGGCGCTACACTAGGTCAATGTCTTCTTAGCCTAACATCTTCTAAATGGATATTTTTTTTGCACATATTTCTTTTGTGATAGAAATATAAATGATAAAGCTTGTTCAATAACGACGACCACCAGCTTCTCAAAAAGTTGTTATTGTAGAGAATGTTAAAGTAGCAGGCAGTATATGGAAAGATAATACCGTATGCAAAGCACTGATAAATGTCATAATTTCACATTTACTGGTGTTACGAATGGATTTTCAAGTTTTATAATCACAGTTTTATTACAACTTAAATTGGTGTACTTGTAATAAAGACTATTATTATTGTGACGGGATGTTATGGCATGGTTGGGTGGAGTGCTCCCAATATTTTATATAAATTGTTATAGAAGTCCCACCCAGGCTCAATTCTGGTTGGAAATTAAATTAATATAAACGAGATGTAAAGCTCTGAGCCCCACGTCAACAATGCCGATGGTAAATGATTGAATATACAAAAAAAGGAATTTCAACGTATAACAATTTATTAACAATTCAATAGTCAAGTGCTTCAAATTTCCCATGTACTTTCCTTCTGCTCAACCCTGTAATAGCATATTACATCATTTGATTAGTAGTGTGAGATAGCTTTCATCATGCCCTTGTATTCTACTCATGTGTATTCTTCTCTCCTATTCCTCCAATCCTTCTCCTCCCAACTTTCTCCAAATTTCATATTCTCATAGATGATAAAAACGTTTTTGTTCGTTTTTTATTTTACCTCAGAAAACGCGTTTTTTTTACGTTTATTATTTTTTTTTGCGTTTGCGAAAAGCTGCACAATATAAATTATATGGAGGAAACCAGAGTGGTCAGATGGTGATAACGACATCGAGTGAAAAAAATTCAATGTTATCTGGACTACGGTTTAAAACTTTTAACATTTTTTCATATTTGTATCACGG